>JAHWFO010045024.1:890871-912851 GCA_023313115.1 Rhysida immarginata | reverse complement strand
TGAATACGGGCGTTAAGCCTTTTCTCAGACAGTTGTGAAGATCTTTCATGTTGTTGGCATGTGAGATTTTGGGTATTTTTATGAGTTTATAGTTTGTGTTTAAAAAAAAATAATCGGAATTGATTTCAAACTGTTAATATTTGAGGTTGCATGTTATTTCAAGTATAACGTAGCAGGGTTCTTTTTAGAGTATGGTTTGTTTATAATAAAAACAAGAGTACAATCTATATTTTCAAAATTTATTCTTTACCAGATTTTACGTTCGTCTTTTCTTTTTAAGCTTCTGCATGCACACTTCGTAGAAACCTGCTGCCTGTGAGGAAAGCCATGCAGTTTTCGCTTCTTCATCCTCGTTGCAACGCAGCCAAGAAACTCCTTTAGGTGCCTGAACAGATGGTAGTCACTGGATGCGAGGTCAACTTCTGAAGAGCTTGCGTTTGTGCAGAGTATGGCCTGCATTATCATGGAGCAGTCACACTACTGTTCCAATACAGTAGGTCCTTGCACTTTACTGATGTGGCGATCCCTGTCCGTTAATGAATCTTGCAATTTACGGTAATGACACTATTATAAATGGTGTCTGCCTGTTCACAAGGGATTCTAGGAGTCTGTGTGCAATCGCACTGTTACGAGCGTGCGAGATTTCTAAAGATATTTAAAAACAGACCTTACTTAAAAACAACCCTCGTTTATCTGTATAATGTATCTTATATTAAGAATAAAAATGTAAACCTTCGTTAAGCAATTAACTTTTAAAGTTCATCTATATTTCCTTTCTAAATTAAATCATGTATGCTGAATATTTCACTTTTTTTTTCTTCTTTAGAAAACACCATTTGCCTCACCTGATCCTAGCAATGATTTGAGTGCTTTCTACAGAGAGTGTCAGACAGCACCACCTTTAGATTCTTTTAAGAACCATCCAACCTTAGCAGAACAAGTGAATGACATTAGTAGTCAGATGGCATTGTTTGAAATAAACATGCACGATTTTGACGAGTTGGTTGATTCCCTTTGTAACAGTGAAGTGTGGAAATAAAAATTTGAATGGTATATGTTTCGTTCATATGGGGAAATTTATCGAACAAACAAACCTTTAATACATCATCATTAGACATTGCTTTTTATTTTCTCCTAAGTGCCACTGAAGTTTTGTTTGCTCGAAAAATTAAATTTTTACGAATTAAGCAAACTAGTCGTGTACAGAAATTTTGACTCCTGCAATTTTTGGCAGCAGTCGTATACCATTTTTTTTTTTTTTATGATCTTGGTCGTTGGTACTTTAATTTCTAGCAATTATTTTTATACAATGCTCCCGCTACATAACGAAGTTTATTTCCGGAAAAAAACTTCGTTATATGGAGTTGCTGTTATGCAGAGGGAGCACTGTATAAAACTAAAGATTTAAATCCTTTTAAGTATACAGAGTGGTCAAAAAGTCTATTCCCCTCCAATTATTGCATACATATCGTAGAATTTAAAAATCTGTTAATGCCAAGAAAAAGGATGTTATGGTTGGGTTATATGGACTGGTTTTATGTTTGTGACCTTCCAATGATTTACACTAATATGGGCATATACAAAGTTTCTCAAACTCTAATAGATCTGGACCAATTTCCAATTGCAAACAATAAAAAAAGCATAATTGGATGAATAGCCTAAAATGAAATGCATATGTGTGTACAGTACTGCCTACATCTCCGAAACTAATGGACGTACACTCGCCTAAATTGACATGATTAACAGACTGAGCTCCCAGCAAATTTCCAAGTTTCGTGGAGTTAGATGGCATATGAGCAGAGTTGCCAGCAAAAGTTTTACCAAACAATATTATTTGAATGGAAATCTACGTCCCAAATCGAGCACCTATATCTCCGAACTAATGGACGTACATGCATTTAAATTGGAACAATTAACGAGCTATGTGCTCCCAGTAAACCATCACAAGTTTCGTGGAGATAGGTGGCATACAAGCTGAGTTGTGAACAAAAGTTTTCCTATCTTTAGACTGTCTAGACTCGAACAGATCAACATTGAACTGTCTTTCTGGTCTGAGTCGTAAGCAGTGTTAGTGGGTGAAAAAGTGTGGTGCACGTTTCATGACCTAGGCTACAGAAGGTTTACTCTTGTTAATTTGGCATAAAAAAATCACTTCCACACTTGTGCCATTATTGTACAGCAGAACCTCGTTTTTACGAATCTTGAGGGACCAGTAACATTTATTCGTTAAACCCAAACTTCATAAAAACAAGTAAATACGCACTGTAAGAGTTTTTAATGAGCAGTATTCCTAATGTGCAGCATTATTTGATTTTTGAAAATATTTTAGAAACTTCATCTGCTGCATATTTGAATTTTAGTTATTTTCGTTTTTTTTTTTTTGTTTTATTTTAATAAATAAAAAAAAAAAAACAAAAGGTACATTTTTCAGTTATATACATGTTTTTTTTTAACGTTTCTAAGCAGTTTTTAATTTATGAGGATGTTGCTTTGAATGCAGTATTTTCCAATTCCTCGTGGTCATTGTCATCTTCATGGTCTTCTTCACCCGCCATCTTTAACAAGATCGCAAATTTTATCAACGTTTAACATCAGAAGTTAGACATCCACATCAATGTTTACATACTCTGAGAATTTATTTTGGAAATTAACTTTTCATGATATCCCATTCTTCAAATCCTTCAAATTCGCTATCATCATCATAAGCTTTGGCTTGGACTGCAAAGTTGTTCACGTTCAGTTTCACTTTCATTTGTATTCCTATTAGCAATTGTTTCTAGGGCTAAACTCTTCCAAACTGCACGTACGTTAGTTATGTCATCCAAAAGATTAAATTTGGATGCTGTTTTGTCTTATTCCATAGCTCGTAACATGGTTCAAACAAGAATTTTACGAAAGTGTGCTTTGACGTTTTGCACGATTGCATCACGCTTTGTACCAATTACAACTTCTATCTTTGTAAAATCCAAATTTTGTCGTAAAAACACTTCGTAAAATTTAAAGTTTACTATACTCTGTCCAACGAAAGTTGGAGTGGGCGTGTCCAGTTAAACTTCCTATTTCTACTCTGGCAACAATGTCTAACAATTGAAATAGAAGTTTAACTGGACACGCCACTCCAACTTTCGTTGGATAGAGTATAGAAGCGAACCCACCCATTGTATAATTGGGAAATAACCCACCTTGAAATCGTCTTTGTTAAATTTCAATTGTGAAATAGTCCATTGTTAGAATTTTGGTACACATCTCTCTCCATACTTTTGTGACATAGTCCACAGTTGCTGATTTTATATGGAAATTAAAAGGAAGGATTCGGAATTTCAGAATTATTTCTTAAAATCAGAGTTTGTAAAAACGAGATTCTACTGTAGAGTATAGTGGCTGATTACTTCGTAAAAGAAATGACTGCCTTGGACATGTGCTATGGTGCTGCTAATGAGAATGCTCTGCTGCAACTCTGCTTTATCAGGACTGATATCTAAGCATGTAGAAATGTTTATTTCATTTTTCAGTGATCTATTCACTCGGTTATGATGCTGCAGCTTTTTTTCTTTAATTCATAAACTTGTTCCGTATTGTGTGAACACAGAATAAGTTTCATTGCCAGTCTGAAATGAAGTGGATAATGTGCATTTCATCAAATTCTCTGTAGTTTCTCCTAAAAAATGCTAATTCAATTACAGTCGTCCCTCAGCAAGCCGCCATTTCACATGTCGTGAAACTCCAGAAGTCTGCAGTTTTTTTTCGTGAAAGCTAAGATAATACTTTTGGTCAGGATTTTTGCCAACAAAAAATAAATCTGTGACTATTATTGCGATTAAAATATTCAAAATTAACCAATTCTGTAGTTCCCCTAATGCATACATTCCACCGCCTATTTTGGGGGACTATGAAAATTAATACGAGAATTAATGAAAACTGGTTTTTTTTTTAGCGGGCTATTTTCATTGAAATTCGAAATAGCGACTGATTATAAAAGGAACCCTCTTCCCACGTAAGAGGCTACATCTTCCCTTAAAAAATTAACATGTCGACTTGTGATTCAGGTTGCCTTAATTTGAAAATATATTACTACATTTAATCTAGTTTAATTTTTCCTTGCAATTTCTCAATGTGTTTTATCGTTGGAAATGTTAGCATGTAGCAGTTTTAAATTTTTTTTTTTTTTTTTTTTTAATTTTATGTATCGGGGTCCAATACGTCCATCCAGGGCCTGTATGGCCAGAGGCCGACGAGTTGGGTCCCTGGATGGACCTGGATTCACGACTGCTGAAAGATGGTCGCAGCAGCCGGGGGGAGGGGGGGGGGGGGAGTAAAGATGGTCACCAGTCCATAAAGATAATGAACAAGAGGGGCGACAGTGTGCACCCTTGGCGGAGTCAACGCCCACAGTGAACGGTTTTGACTTAATGCCATTTACCTGGACACACATCTCGGAGCTTTCTTACAGAGACGTAATTGCCCATCCACTCCATACTCTTGCAACACTTGCGAGAACATCTCCCGAGGAACTCTTGTTATATGCTTTTTCGAGGTCCACAAAGCAAGCATAGACATCTTTTGCATACTCCCAGGATTTCTCAGATTTGCCTTAGAGCAAAGATGTGATCCGTCGTGCTTCGGCCAGGTCTGAAACCACACTGCTCCCCTGACAGTTTGGAGTCGACTATTTCCCGACTTCTCCAGACACTTAGTGTAAACTTTCCCAGGAATGCTGAGCAGTGAGATGCCTCGGTAGTTGTTGCAAGCTCTCCGATCTCCCTTTTTAAAGATAGGACCACAGTTCATATGAAGGGGGTGGTCGATACAAAATCTGTGACAAAAACGTTAGGCCCATGAAAAGGCTCCACAATAAAATGTGATCCTCATAAAAGTGGCTTTATGTATCTGTAATTTAGGTAAAACAAATGTTTACATCCAAACAGTGTAATTACATAGTTCAAAATGCTAAAAAAAGAATGGAGAGCCAGGTGCAGGCTGACCTGGACCAACAGCATGACAACTGAGTGCTGCATAACAAGTGGTTGAGAGGAATCCCCATTGTCAGGCTTCAGACATGGCAGAACGCCTGCAAGTAAGTCTTAACAAGGCTGTTGGATATCTGCATCAGTTAGGCTATCTTAGGAGAGCTGCAACACGAAAACTCTTCACTGCACTCAATATTTCAAAGACGATACACTGGGTGACAGATGGTGGAACACCTTTTGAGTTTTTGGCATCATGTCATCTGCTCAGATGAGTCTTCTTTTGGTTGGAAGTAGGCCTGGAGAAAACCCAGCCATAAGTCCAGCTTGAACCGACTGCAACCAATTGTCAAACACGATTGATTTTCTGTTATGGTGTGTAGTGCCAATTGGAGCACTAGGGAATCTGAGTTCATGGAATGTGTGAATAACATTAATGCAGAAAAATAAATCGCCACATTGGAGAAGGGTCTTTTGCCAATGTTTTCCAGCGGAATTCTTGACGATACATCATTCTGTTTGTGGAGGATGGTGCTCCTTGTTAGGCGTGGATTCCACATGCGTAAAAACGGCAGAAAACAAAGCAGAAAGTTTTTTACATCACTTCCTGCTTTCGTCTTTTTGCCAAACAGAAAACTCCTGTTTTTTATATTTGGATTGAGTCATAACCTACAAAGTTAAGAATTTTTTTTTTTGTCAAGCAGGAAGTTATGTCAAAACTTTTTTCTGCTTTGTGCCATTGTTTTACGCATGTGGAATCCATGCCTTCCACTGCTCGAAGAATGCAGGCTTGGCAGGCCAAACATGGCATCCAGAAACTACCATGAGCCAGGACTCATTGAACTCGTCTGGAGTATGTTTGATCATGCCGTGAGAAAACATTCACAAAAACTTGCTTCCCGTGCAGGACTTTTTGAATGCTTGCGTACCAAGTGGATCAAAATTCCACAGGCCAAGATTGCCCAACTCATTGATTCCATGCCCAATAGTGGTCGTGTAAGAAATACATGTTGCAGATACCGTTTGCGGAATAAAATAAATGACCAACGAGCAGGATGACTATTTGCTTAAAGTTTGAAGGAATGTGTATGTGCATCGAGACAAATTCATATTTGCATATTGACGAGATCAGTTAACTCTTATACAATGCGAGCAGAAACATGTTATACTGTGTTGGTTGTCAACAAAGGATTACCGGGTAATTTTAAGCTTTGTTCTCAGGTTTAAGTGTTGATCTTGTTTTGAAGAAATGACTCCTATTCTCAAAGATAACTCACTGCACAACCATATATAGGTGTATCAGGAATTTCGAAGAGTGAGTGATATAGAAGAATTGGTTTCAAAGGATACAGAAGGGTATCATCAAATCGTAAGACCAACAGCCTAAGTGGAATGAACAATTCGGTTTACACCTCTCCACTGACAAATTGCCACTACATTTCCTATCCATTTTGGTGAGGAATAAACTATAGGAATTTGGTTGGGAAATTCTTCAACAGCCCCATGCAATTTTCATATTTTTGGATAGATGAAGAGACATTCATCAGCATTTGGTTTGCATCATAGACATATGTTACTGGGCAAGTTCTTAAAGGATGGAACTGATATTTTTGTCTCTGTGTGGGATAAATATATTAATTTTGGAGTACACTTTCAACAATGTATTTTGGCATGTGACTAGTTTTCTTTTGTAAGCTTCAGAGTATAAGGTCCCAGTTTAACTAGCACCCACATTTATCTTCCTTCTTGTCACATCCTTTGCTGGGATGATATTTGCCCCTTACATTTTGGCGCAGTCGACAGGATAAAAACCTTTCATTGATGGGGATGGAGTTTTATATAATGTGAAAAAAAGCTAAATCCACATAAAAAGATGGGAATGGATGGTAGTCTCTATGTATTTAAGAAAACTTATTTTATATAAGTTTCATGATCTTTCTACCAGGGGATCAAAAAGGGTGTGGAAGAAGTTAAACAATTTTATTGGGCTGCAATGAAAAAGTATATTCAAACGTCATAGTTGTCAGCATAAGTGCCCACAGGAGAAATGCAGAGAGCACCCTATTATGAAAATCCCCATGGCTAAGCATTCTCTTTATAGAGTGGGAAAGATTTAATGGAACTGCTACTAACCTCCAATAATGACGACAAATATATTTTGGTTCTGGCGGATCATTTTTCTTGATACTCGGAGGCCTGGCCTTTCCATTCCCTGATCAGAAGGCAATGGCAGTAGCAAAAGCTCTACTTCAAGTTGTAATAAATCTATATTCAGTTATTGAGTGACCGAGGAGCGAATTTTACATCTGCTCTAATGAAGGAGACATGTTCACTACGACATTCCATCCTGCTGGGGATGGCCTAGTAGAATTGTTTAAAAGCATAATTAGCATTTTGAAGCATTATATTGAGGAGAGACGAGACTGGGATGAATGCTTGTCTTAAACTGGTTCAACATAGAAAACCGATTCGGAGTGGATGCGGATCCGCGTAGGTTGCATGTAGTGGTGCCTCTACGCACAAAGGCAGACTCCACTGAGCGTTTCACAATAAAAACTTTTACGCATAAGCTGTCTTCTGATTGGTTCCTCTAACAGTAAGTAGTATCCTCTTTTGCAAAATGGAATCTGCTCAAGAAATGCTATCGCTGCGCATCAAGCGTAGAAATGAAAAAAGGCGTCACTTAATGTGTATTTTGTATTATCAACATTTTTATCTTCTCCCGCTAAAGATTCTCCCTGCATGCTTTGCGATTCACCTGCTTCCTGATTGGCTAAAGCAAACAGTTCCGCAAGATTTCAAGACCCTCTAGAAATGAAAAATCCGCTTCTGCAACTCTTGCAGAGCAGATATGCAATGCTAGCATGAGAGTGTGAAACTCCTCCATTTTGTGGAAAAGGTCCGTTTTTGCACATGGATTGCACTTCTGCGTGTTTTCCATCCTCAAAGTTCTATGTGAAATTGGCTTTTATGTCGTATTTGTGTACATAAAGACCATTTTTCTGCAGACATCCAGGAGCTTGTAGATCCATGCTAGAACGCTGGGACATGTTGAAAAATGACATAATGGCATGTTCTCTGCTATTATTGAAATAAATTACAAAAATTTGTGTGCAGATACTTATTGACTTGCCTTCATATATTT
Organism: Rhysida immarginata; assembly: GCA_023313115.1. Classification (NCBI taxonomy): domain Eukaryota; kingdom Metazoa; phylum Arthropoda; class Chilopoda; order Scolopendromorpha; family Scolopendridae; genus Rhysida; species Rhysida immarginata. The sequence goes on along the minus strand of JAHWFO010045024.1, from coordinate 904,742 downwards.
TTCTACCTTTATTGATAAAACTCGATGTGTTCCGAGTACCATCCATGGATAATTTATCAACAGGACAGTGCCCCACCACATCGGGCATTATCCGTTCGTGAATTCCTCGATTCAACCGATGGTATGGAAGAGATGGTCTTACAATATGGCCCCCAAGTTCTCTGGAAATAACACCCTCAGACTTTTTCCTGTGGGAATATGTTAAGAACAATGCGTTTGCTACACCGGGCCTGACCTGAATACATTAAAGGCAGGAATAACTGGTGTGATATTGATGGTAACTGAAGACATGCTGGCGAATAGATGGCGAGAAATTGATATTGACTAGATGTTCTCAAGAGCTACAAAAGGTGCAAGTGTACTAACGATGTGAAGAAATGCTTTGAGAATGAAGATCATAATACAAAAAAATAAAACTTATGTACTGGGTCCTAAACTTAATTTTAAAGGTTTTTTTCTGTGACAATGAACGTTTATTAAAGAATAATTCGTACGTCATACCTCAGCTGCTCAAATTAACGATAAAAAATAGGAAAGAAAATGAACGTTTAGTATGAAAAAATGAATAAGTACGTGTTAATAAAAGTATTGGGCATTGTTAGCTACAACCTTTTCCCATCTGACTGGTAAAAAATGGATTCCTCGATGGAAGAAACTCTTCCTGTGAGGCTGTCGTCCATGAATCTATCCAGTTTGGGATATCTTCAAAGAGACTGAAGTGATGGAACGAAACAAGTAATAATCAGAAGGAGCAAGATCTGGGGAATAAGACTGGTAGAACATCCCATCCAAGCAGCTCCAGCGTTTCCTTCAACCTTGAGACGTGGGGCCGAGTGTTGTCCTGCTGGAAAATCACCTTGTCGTGTCTTCTGGCATATTCCGATTGTTTTGCTTTCAATTTGCGGTTCATCAACTGCACAAGTTTTTGTTGGTAATGTTCCCCTGTAATGGTTTGACCAGGTTTGAGTAGCTCTGAATAAGACTCCCTTCTGATCCCACCACATACAGAACATCACTTTCGAACACTCCTCATATGCTTCGGACAGCAAACAAAGACTGCAGATTTCTTCAAATGGAATCAAAAAAGTTAAGCTTCGAAACAAAACTCGACATCTTCAACACACTAAATGAATATGTTGTTTATACGTTGGTATACTGATTCTTCCAGCCTAAAGCCACGGCTTTCATATTTTTTTGATCGGCACCTTTTCTTTTTCTTCCTTTCTTGTTGTCACCCCGATTTCTGGGTAGGAAATGTCGACGCATTAAGCTTACCCCCGCTGACGAACTTGCTGCATATTGAACTGAAATCTTGCTATTGGCTGCAGAACCAATAGATGCATTTCTCTCTCTGGATTCTGACAGGTTGATTACAGAGAATGTGTAGTGATGTAATTGGCGCTTAGGTTAGGACCCGGTTGGTTGCATAAGTGATAGTTATAGACAGGTTATTTTTTTAGATTTTTAGTATAGTTTATATAGACATAGGGGACTGAAATACCTGGTTGCGTTAGATAGGAAATCTATTAGCATAACGGCCATCTATGCAAATTTCCACTGGACCAAGCAAAAGTGGTCGTTAGTACAAGTTTACTGTATCATTAGTTTTCTTTATCAGGTAAAGACTATGTTCACCTTTTACTGTGAGACATGGTTAACAAAACAAACAAAACAACAGTTGTAGCAATCATATTTTTATTTTTTTTCATTTTCAGAATAATCAAAATATTTGCATTGGAAGTATCAATTAAGAATCACCCAAGTGATATATTACAAAGGAATGATGAATGAGAAAGGAATATGCATTATCTACTTGGAAAATTCATGACAACCATTCAATAACTGGAAGGTTTATCATAGGCATATGGATCAAGTATCCAATCGCTCGACTCTAGGAGCAAATTACTCGAGTGAATTTTTAATAATACAGTCACTTCTAGATCTATAATCATAAAAAAATGAATAATCCCTTTAAATTTTTGGCATGATCATCAAATCAAATCATATCAAACAATAATTATTTTAAAATACAAGGAGATGATTCACTTTACCGTATTTTTGTGTATATAAGATGCAGCAGCTTATATACGAGTTAACGTAAGTTAAGATCGATATGGCTTATTTACAATAATAACGCAACATCTGTATATCAAATAAAAGAAGAAGACAGCAAACGGAAAGTTTCCATTTTATAATTGAGTAAAGGAGTGTACGCAAACCTTTACTCCACTCCCGCATGCATTCTTTTATGGCTTATTTGAAATTAAGTGAATGATATTTGAATAATCACAAATGTAAGGCTTATCTCCCATCTTTTAACACCTTTTCTCGGGTAGTCGGGAGAAAGTTTTTCTCGCGATAATACTTATTTGGTTTTTTCTCGATAAATGGAGATGACTATTTCAACTTAATTTCAAACCCAATTTCTGCACCTTATATAAGTGAAAATACGGTAGTCAAGTTGAAAAAAAACACAAACAGGTACATTTTCTAGCATTACAGTCCATATTAAGAAAAAAAGAGCAGGAATGTGGGGGTATCACGTTCAATATTTTCGGATGTCCATCTTATAAATCGTTTTAATTATTCTCGTAACCCAAAATTCGAATCGGTCAAAATTGTCGAAAATAATCCCATGTTGATAAGGATGAATCAAAATGCACATATGACAATGTTTTGATTTAAAAAACTTGAAATATCTCATGCCTTAGAGCGAGAACAGCTTATGCTTTCCCGTGTTAGATTTATAGTTTATTTTAAACAAACCATTATCTTGTTCACAACAGTAAGCGCACTTTTATAAATGGGAGACCAAATGTTACAAAATTAAATTTACATTCGATGTTCGTCTAGAATAGCTTTTAATAATTTTTTCAATGAATAATAATAATAATAATATGGACTTCATTCACATATAAAATCAATATGCACTCTCTATCCCTCTTAATATTTAATACAGCAATTATATTACATGCAAATGTATCGTAAAGCATCAAATTGTTTATTTATTACATAATAACCTTATCACTTGAATAGGGTGTGTGTGTATAAATTATATAAACATCCAAGTATTGAAGGATTAGAGTGTAAAAAGAAAATACAAAACTATTACGAGAGCCATAATTCAGATCGTAATCTTTCTTTTACAGCATAAACCTTGAACAACACTTCCTTCTGTCAATTTTTTTTTCTTCATAAAATTCAAGCAAAACGCAAGTGAGGAGATGGAGCTGCAATGGATCAATTTCCACCGATGTGGATGGCAAATGCATTTTCCAGTAATAGTAATAATAAATACATACAAAAATGACATTATCAAACTCATCACATTTATTCCGTGCTTGGAAGCATCTACTGATCCAGATTTAAACAATATATTCGTATCTCCTCAAAGGTAAATGAAAATTTGAAATCGATCACCGTATTTTTGCAAACATACCCCACACATTGTATAATCCTGAAAATTCGAACTTTACATAAAGAAAAAAATTATTTTACTCCCTGCAGGGTTGTCACACAGAAATTCAAAAGTTTTGTTGAATCCAAAATAAAAATTTTAAATTAGCACGCACCTCTCTGCAGGCTATATTCGCAAAAATACGATAAATAGGGAGAGTTTGTTTAGTGCAACGAAAAGTGACTAACTGTAATAAGAATCACAATGCCGTGAAATTCGTCAGACTGATTTCAAGTATGCAATCGGCAACAGTGATTTCGTTAAATTGTACAGTCAAACCTCGATATATCGCAATTCACGGGAACAGAAAAAAAAAATTTGAGATAAAGCGGTTTCAAGAAATGGAGATTTTACAGTTAAATTACGATTTTTATGTTATCAAAGGTACTGTGAGAATACGGGAGAACAATAGAGATAAAATGGCACGTATTTAAAGAGTTATGCTTCGTACAAGTGGAACTAGTATTGTCAGAAATGCACGCTCAATCGTTTCATATGCAATAGAGATCGAAATATTTATTTGTGAATTTTTTTTGTAACAGAGAAGAATGGTCTAACTTTAACGGAAGTGATGTCAATTTTTTTTCATTTTCAGATTAAAACTTCTCTTTACATAAAAAAAATCTTAACTCCAATGTTTTCATATGCCTTGTATTTCTGTGGTACACAAGGTCAAAATTCAACATAGCAAGGTTGACCGAGAAAATTTTTCGAGATAACAAAGGAAAATTACAATAAATTAATAGTGAAAATGTAGGGAAACAATAATCTTTCCGAGATATTGAGGTTCGAGATAGCAAGGTTCAAGTGTATTTTAAAATCGTCCAAACAATATTAGTGCGAATATTCAGTTCTGTTCTGCTTGAATTAATTCTTTTGTTTGTAATAATAACATGAGCTGAAACACCGTTCGCCTTCTCTAATGTCAATCCCACTCGTTCACTTCGTCGGGTGATGGAGCATAATTGCACGAGTGCCACTGGCAATTGCAAATGGAAGTAGCGAGTCTGTTAACAAGCTTAACAAATGCAGTTGCATGAACTTCGTCGCATTAAACAAATGCACCCATAAAATACATTTAAAAATGAAGAAAGAAAGAAAAGAAACATGAAAGACAAGTCACCATGCCCATCCAATCTTCTTCAAAGGTTACATTTTGCCATTTTATATTTTCTGCACGAATACATTCCTATATCCTGCCTTTTATTTTTAAGAATTTACCCCATCAAAACAAGCAGTTTCGCTAAACTCTTAGTGCAGAAGGATGTCACTAGAATGTTAAGCAGAGTGCTAGTCATCCAATGGCGTAAGACGCATGCATGTTTTGATAGGGTGCATTCTTACAAAAAATAAAGTATAAATGCATTGATATTAAAAATTACACTCTTAGTGGATTTAATATTTTATTATTATTTTATTTAAAACCACAAAGGCCAATTTATGAGAAATATTTAACAAAATTCTAATGCTAATACGATTTTGAAAATTACGTTGATATTGACAGCCAAGGATTGTGCATCACAGATATTAAAAAAATGAATCAAAAAATAAATAAATAAATAAATAAATCGAAAAACATTCATTAAATCTCATTGGAATGTGGGAAACTTTTTTCTTCAATCCAGATAAATAAAGTCAACAACAACAAAACTAAGCATAATCACGATTTTCCATAGATATGTAAATTTTTAATCTCAAGAGTCCAATGACGGGAGTGCACCTACGATTTACTTACGCTGATCTTTATCATGGTACTTTATCAAGATTAAGCTTATAAGAGGCTAACTATGGATTTCGGGGGGAAACTCTAATCTCGGAGCAGCTAAGTCCCTAGCCCTTTCTCAGTGCACTCCCACAGAAGCAGAATAACATAAAAATTCAACATAAAACTATAGTGAATGTTCATCTGCTAAAATGAATTCTTTCTTCAGCATGCTAAACGTAAACTGAAAAAAAAAAGATGAGGAATGATTAGAGATGGCATGATTGCCATGTTCTGTTAGGTCAGGGCTGATCATCCAACCATTGATGGCAAGCTACCAGTTAATGCTAACAAGCTTTTTATTGTTGACTGCGAGCTTCATTCCAATCATTCTCGCCACCTGTTATACTAATGATCAACAGATATCGGTAGACCGTAACAACGCTCCAGTGAAAAAAGTAGCTCATGGTCATAAAAAGCCCTGTTATGTCATAAAATTAGAGAACACGAAAAAGAAGGATAAAAAACCTGATTTGCCTACGGTCTGTGTAAATTCCTGAGAAACGAATAAAGTGAGAAACATAAAGCACAATTATAAGAACTTCGTAACGAATCTAGTAGCTAAACTCTGTGGCACAGGCAATATATTTTGATTCTATAAATACCAGTGCTAAGGTCACTGTTTATATGGAATGGAAGATAATTATGGATGAAATTCAATCTTTGATTAAGTGACTCGTTAACTACACATTGGAATATGGGTGCTGTTTTCCCTAATACATCATCATCAGAATTTGAGAAATCACTGAAATCGAATAGCTTGCTAATAAAATATGAACATATTTTCCTTCCTTTTCTTCCCAATATGAAGAATTTGACTAGCACTTTTTTCTTGCCATAGTTATCAATGAGATATAAAATGGTAAACATCATTTGAATTGCTAAGACTTTTAACCCTTCAATAAAACAAAGTAAACCCATTTTAAATGAAACTCACTTAAAAAGGAATTATCGTAGTTTCACGAATATACCCCGCAAGTTATACATTTTTTTTATGTCCGCAGAATACAAAGGAATACACTAATATCACATATATCAGATACCCCATGAGGAATACAAAGGATCTGGGGCTTCCAAAATTATTTTTACATAAAATTCGAATTTTCAGGGGTATACATTGGTGCAGGTTATACAAGGGTGCAGGGTATATTCGCAAAAATACGATATCCTCAGACTCTCATATTTCTCATTTCCTAGCCTGCAAAATGACTGAACTGCAATGGAGGTTAAGATCACATCTTCTCTACAGTGCGGGTAAATGGCAGATTTAGAAGTACGCCCTCTAACGTCAGATATTAAATTCATCTAAAATGTACAGGTAAGATCGATTCTTAAGTGAATACAGTTTTAAATTTCTAAAAGCATTATCTCTATACATGAGGAAAGATATGTAAATAAATTTGGCCCCATGCCCTGACGACTAGAGCTCTCCTACTTATAAACAGCAATTCAGATCCAAATCTGCCTTTGCAGTCTTCAATATTTTGCAAGATCATACTTCGCAAAAGGAAATCAAAGTGAAGTAAGAAACGAGTATTTTTAGAATAACAAAAAATCTTCATTTCAAGTGCTTTTAGCTTAGCTTAGGTTCGCTATTTCAGTGTAATATCTTCAGCTGTTAATATTAGTACTGAACGAAATCTACAGTCATTACTGATGGAGAGAATATGAGAAAGTTTTATAAATACTTTTGACAAGTTTTGCTTAAATATGAAGGTGAATATATTTCCCAGATACTTTCCAGGATATAGTATATTATCGACATATTTGTGGTACAAAATATTGTGTGATAATAAAAATGGTTTTTAAAAAATTCCAAGAAACAGGTTAGTAAATTTGACCTTTTTGTTTGAATACTTCAATTTAATGTTGGTGTGCATTAGCCAAGATAAAAATAAAACCAACCCAGCTTGGAACAATTTTCTCAAGATCCCAACTTTGAATTTCATAACAGTTGTAATTAAGCTTCTTACGTGCAATTCGGTAATCCATTTAAGGCATATACTTAAATCCAATGATGATGGTGCCCAAATAAACAAATCCCAATTCCGATTTGCTAAAAGAAAAGAAGCACTGACTCAAAATAAAAAACACTTGTGACCTTCGTCAAAAGAGAATTTTGAGTATACCCTTGGCCAGAGATGTGTGTAAATAGAAAAGGCCACCCCTTAACTCAAATTTTTCATGCAGCCCACGTGTACAGGGTGCATTAACTACTTGAGAACACAGCCTCTTCCGACTTACAAATGGGGTTTGATACCAATAAACCCATCAGAATTCAAAATATCATAAGTCGAAATTAATAAAAGATAAAAACATGTTACAGGTACATGCATGTAGTCATAGTGCCCAGCACGAGAGAAAAAAGGAAACTGGCACATGCGTAAATGAAAAACTCGTTTAACTACTCAAACTGAGCATTACTTATTCTCCCATTCCCTTAGTGAAATTGCAGCTGAAATGATTAACAAACTTACTACTTCACTTTGAACAAACAAACTTATAGGTGAGATGGAGGCTGCCACGTTTTAGAAATTCTGAATAAAGCAGACATCTGATAAGAAGTTATATTACGCAAGTACCAGTTTCCTTTTCCTCTCGTTTCGGGCACTCTAGATGATGGACATTTTGAAGCTATAATTCCAATAATATAATGTAAAAAGCTTTAATGCAAAAAACACTAACGATGCGGTATGATCACTGCAAAGCGTGGTTGCAGTTACACCATCAAATTTTCTGGCATTTTCTTTTTCTGAATTGTATCTACAAAAGATCTTATATAGTGTTCAGAATGGCCTTAAGGGCCCAAATTGTAACGGAAAACATATTTCATCTTCTTCAACCCGAACATGCTTCGAATCTAACTCAGAAAATGTAAAGATATGCCTTTCTCGTCACTTTAGTCACTGGCGGGAATATTACCAAAATAAAAAAAATACGCTGTCAGAAAATTTGAGTATATCCAGCCATCATCAAGATAACCTCTGCAAATCAATCAGGGAAATTACTAATCAGCTCCACATGTTGGAGTCAATAATCAGACAACATCATGCATAAATTTTGTTATAAGAAGAGGGCAGTTCGTATCGAAATGAACTTGTGAAAACCATAATTCGATGGAAGCACTTGCTAAATAAAGTCAAACACTCCATGACCCCAATCTGCTCTGGTTTCTTGTTTGATTTAAACTCTCTTCACTACTACCTAAGTCTGGGGCATCATCAACAAACATGCCCATAAAACCAAGGACTTGTTGAAGGCTGCCTTCAGGGACGCTACAGCCAAAATAAATAAAGATGTCCTAATTAACGCATGTAATTGTTTCAGAAGCTGCATCGAGGCTGTTATCAAGATGAAGGTGATGTACATGTAAAGTCTGATATCCAAAGTTATAAATACAGTCAAATTTCCTCTGGTCCCATCCCTGAAAGGGTATACACAGCCGTGATTTTGTATATTTCTATCTTAAATTGGTCGTTTAATATGAAATTTTGTGTCCTAAATTTTGGAAAATACAAAAAAAAAAAAAAAAATGAAGAAATTAATTTCAAAAAGTTACATCATTCAAGAGACGTTTGTTGTTTTTTGTTCTTATGCCACAGATCCTGATTAGTTCTTAGTGTAAATAAACAATGAAGCACAGGAAGAACTGCAAATTCCGATTGTTTTTCAATGTCTATATAGTTGTTTGCGCCATCACCAAAATTATATAAATATATATATGTAAAGAAACATCAATAATCAATTTTTTTCTGAAACAAGCAAATGATGATAATTTTTAACAACCTGGTCTCAGAGTTGATTCGTAACAAGGATGAAAATTTGGATACCCCGAATTTTGTATTAACGGGGTTTGACTGTATACTTGGTTTTACTCAAAGCTTTGTTCTCAAGTAGCTGATGCACCCTGTATGCATTAAAAAGATTGGATTTATTATTTTTTTTTTTTTTTTATATTTAAACCAACTCATTTTATTTGGGCACTCACCATATCAAACGAATATATTTTTGATGTTTTTAAACAGCCAAAATAGAGTCCGCAATCCACAAAATTCACATTCAAGAACTCAAAGTAACCAGAGGCTTAATTAAAACCTTATAAATTTCAACTACAGTCTCATTCATCAAATCTTATCCTTTCATTAATGCGACAATTTCAACGACAAAATAGAAGAGCATGAATTACAAGCCTAGATAATATCGATTAAAGCTTAGATAATTTGAAATTTTATAGTTGCCGAGGGAAAGCTGTAGAGAAAAAAAATAAGAACTTGTTCGTCATTTAAGAGAAAAAAAAATATTCCCATTCCAAAAAAATTAAAGTTTGGAACTGGTAGTGAACACATGGGAAAGAGGGATAGAAAGTGTAATCCTTTGTAAATTTATAGAATAGTAAAACAATACTTGGCAATCGGAGGCAAAAATACTCTGTTCTATGCAACTGTAAAAAAGCTTAAATTTTTCTACAATTAAATTTACATTCAAGTTCAGTACCCATTATTTACAAATAAAATCAAAATGAGCTAGAATATTTTCCCTTCCAATTTATTGCAGAACCATAAAAACGGTGGTAGAGGTTAAGGATTACGTTTTCATGTATAAAATTAAGGATAGGATACGCCTACAAGTATCCAAGCACATGTAAAAAAAATAAAGTATGTATGTCTGCAAATGTTAGTGTAGAGCTAAGATTGCATTTGTGAATAAGCTCAACACTTATGTAAACCTCATGGATGTGTATTGGTGTTTGCTAAAGTGACCAGACGTCCGATTTTTCACCTTTGTCCCGATTTAATAAAAACTCTTCCAACTTGTAACGAGAAGAGGTTTCTTCCATCACATTCTCCCAGCATCTACTAGACTGGATGGCTGGACTCTTATCCTAAGAGATCAACGAGTCGTACAACTGCACTCGAAGTGGCCCATCCGATGTAAGTTCTTGCTAAAGGTCTCATTTGTTTCCGCAGCTATTTCAGCGACATCACAGGTTAAAGGGAAACTAGGATGCTGCAAATCATGATTTTTATTTACAACGGCGACTTATTTAAGTTACATTACATTATCGCTTTAAAACAGAAAATTTGTTCCGTTCTGAAAATAACGCAATAAGTTCACAAAACTTAACAGTTTACTTGGCTCTGCTACCAATAAAAAAATTTATTGGCTCTGCTACCAGGACTAGAGAACCATCTTTTACTAGAAACATCACCAGAACGAGAGTAAATGTTTGATTGTTTATTGTACGTTATATTTACACACACAAAATTCTATCTAGATTTTCGAATTGAAAAATCTGGTCACTTTAGTATCGATGTTTAGGAAAGTGAAATTTGTCATTATGTATTTATGTATATACTATCTGAATGAATGTATGTATGTATGTAAGCAAAAGTTATAATCTGACCAACAAACTGAATCATTTCAACAAATTATCAAAAAAAAAATACGTTCTTCCTTGAAAGTTACTGAGCAACAAAGTGATGTGGGATTATGTCAAGTCTAGTTTTATTGGGCATAGCTGCGGATGAAAAAATATAAGTTTATCAAGATGTCAATGAAACTCATTTTATAAAATCAACACATATAAAACTACATGTATACATACACAACGAATGGTTCTGCACTAACTTAGGTTCATCCTATTACAACTTCAAACCCTATATGCACTACAATCATTAATGATGATTAAATCCATATTAGTCGTAATTTAATAACACAAAGTCAGTTAAATGAACATTATTATGGTAGAAAAGCTCAGCAAGATAGCATAATTATCACAAACTCAATGTTTTAATCGGAGATGGCAGCTCCCGTAAAACAGTGGAATTTTTTCTCAAGTGCAAATGACAAGCATCATGCTTCATTAAGTAAATGCAGGAAAGGATATTCAAAGAGAAAAGGTGTAACGCTTATGTATTTAGCAAAGGCGTTGTTGAAACATGTAATCCTTAGGAGGCTCAGAAGAAATCCAATCATTTCGTTGAATATTTAGGAATTTTATCTGAGCAAATTATCTTGTATAAAAATCCAAGCTTTAAAAGAAAAAAACAACAACAAAAAACGCATGCAAGTTTGAAGAGATGTTTAAAAAACAAACTAATATCTATGGACAAAATTCATAATTCAAACTATTCTGAATAATGAAAAGTTAAATTTGAAAAAAATTAACGGTAAAGGTAACTCTATGGTAAAACATTTGACTTCGATTTTACTGCTGAATAATATTATTTGAGAATAATGAAGTACATCTATCCATCAAGAGTTTTAAATTTAACTTAATTATTATTATGAAAAATGCCTCGGAAAAGTGAAAATTAGCACTTTCATTTGATCACTTTCAATTTCCTTGAGAAAATATCCATTACTGCTGTAAGAATTTGCCACGATTCATCTCTGACAGAGCATCTTCAATCTAGTCTTTTGGAGACTTAGATTCAAAAGTTTCGTTCACAATTCAGCGCAATTCACAATTCCGAAGCTTACTTGCACCACTTGAAGCCTTTGAAATCACGGACATTCAGATTCAAATGCATTCGGTAAACAGCCACTTTTCCCATTATTTCCACTTCATTGCATTCGGTAAGCCACCACCAGTGAATTCATTACATTAGAGATTGCACTAAGAATTTACTTTTTCATCAATTTTCAGTCCACTTTTTTCATTCATTATCTTGATTTTGCTAAATTAATTTTTTCATTTTAGTTTTGCATAAACGTACACATTTTAAAACTCCTCTTTTGCCTTGTTAAGAGTTTCCCCATATCTTTTTAGTTTTCCACTTAATTCATCAGCCATTTGCTACTAAAGGCTTACCATAGTTTTGTGACTATACTACGGAAGGGGGGGGGGGGGTTACAAGGGAACATACAATATGTACATTAGATACCCCGCAGGGAAGACAAGGGATACAAGGTTTCCAAATTTTTTTTACATAAAAATTCGAATTTTCAGGGATATACCTGGGTGCAGGTTATATTCGCAAAACTACAGTACATCTTCAGGCCAATTGTCTTTTGGTATTCTTTTGCTTCTCATAAACTCAATACAATTCCATTCGATTCACGAGAACTCGCCAGTGAAAAAAGTGGCAGTTTTCCAAACACACTGAAGGATTTGTGTCCATATTGCTGGAATGCAAGTGTTTTATTAAGAAAATGAATATAGAATTTGATACAGAAATTTTTATGTACGTGATTATTAATATTAATTCCTTCATCCTTTGTTTTAAACAAAATTGCACGTGACCATAGAGTTAACCTTTATTTTTAAAAAAATATTATCCACTTATAGATCTTAATTAAGAGACTTGAGATCATATTTAAACACACTAGCGGTTAAAACCCAACGCATCCCATCGCTACAGTGCATGCGCGTTTAGGGTGTTGCTAAAAGCTGAGATAGTAGCATACAAACGCGATGATCCTGTGGTGATTTTAGCAGTGAGAATGGCCCTAAGCTTTTTTCTATTATAATACATTTCAATTTTTTTGCATCTAACTATAGTCAGGCGATAATAGGATGGCACATGACCACTCCCAGCCACTGAAGGTCAAGCTTAATCACATGTCCAGCACAACCAATAATAAACGATACTCTCCTTACTCAAAATTGAAAAATAAATTGAATAATAAACCTGCATCCCTTGTATTCCCTTGTATAATCTGCGGGTTATACATTTTTACATCCACAAGAGGGGTATGGAGAATACAAGGGGTGCAGATTATACAAGGATGCAGGGTATATTCTTGCAAACACGGTACATATTTTGAGCTTTTCCTACAGGTAAAAGGTGACCTTGGAGTGAGGCTAAGGCTGAATTGCTCAGTATCCATGGCAATGAAAGTAGTGATTGGCATGTGCCTTTTTATAATCGATTCACTATAGCTTCCTTTAATAAATACAGTTTCTCGAAATGTCTCTGTTAATTCCACTGATAATTTGAACATTTAAATTTGGAAGAAAATAGCCTGAATGAACTTAACCAACGACCGTTAATAACTGTAGTGACAATAGGGTTATTCAGTATCGTTGATTACTAAACCTAAGAATAGAGCAATATTTTGTGTGTTCTATAAAAATTATCATTTCTTACAGAAGGCAGAGAGCAAAGTATGGCACTCGATGTTACGGAAAATATTACAAATGCTTATTTCCCCTCTTTTAGCTATGATATTAAGCAAAATGGTTAAAACTTTCTTTATTGGATTAGTAACGATATAAACTTTTACCTTCAAATACATTTGCAGCACAGCGAGAGAATTTAAATAAAAAGAAGACCTGCTACTTCTAAAACTTTTGAATCGTTCTAACAACATCACTGGAGAAGGCTTTGGAAAAATTAACCCAAGCAGACGATTCCATTACTATCAAATCTCATCAAAAGATGAATAACAACTAAAAAGGCTTCTAATAATAAGAAGAATAAAACTGTTAAAAAATGGAAACGTCTCGAGAACGACAAATGCCTTCCGAGAAGCTTAAGTGAACTTTTCTTAAATCGAAATAAATGCATTTTATAAAACCATATGTATGAGAAATATGAATAAAAAATAAATAGTAAGTAGATTAATAATTAAAAAAAAACATGATGAATTAAATGCTAAAAAAATATTAAATACGTGTATATTAATATAAAACAATGAGATCAATTC
>JAHWFO010045024.1:810239-873060 GCA_023313115.1 Rhysida immarginata | reverse complement strand
GTCAAAACTCACTACTGCCACAAAATTGCAGACTCGAGTGGAAAATGCCACAATCTGCCATTTTAACGCATGAAAAAGCGGGAGACATAATATTTAAGTTGGAAATATAAGACTTCTAATAAAACATATAATATATACATACGATAATTCAAAGGACTGGAGGAATTTTGAGCCTTTGCTAAAGTATTTGGCTCTGGCAACAAATGTATTGCCTTGTTATTCCGTAGAAATAAATATCACTGTTTGCAGCTTCTAAATGCTTTAATGTTAATTTCATCTACTGCAGGACACCTTCAAACTGTTATGACTCTAGAAAAAAGGGTTTCCAACCCCATATTCATACCTAAACAGGGTTTTGCCTTTTATTCTTGGCTTTGTCAAGGATATACAGCGAAACAGTCCCAATTTTTTGTTTTCTTTCCCACTATAGTACAACCAATCAACCTTAATAAACCTTCAACTTTCCCGCTATATTACAACCATTTCATATAAAAATTTCCGTTCTTGTAAGATTTAAAATAGACTATGTTGCAACGGTAGTAATGTTAAGGTTGATTTCACTACCTGTGATTTTTTTCATTGATAGCAAGTGGTATTTCACAGAAAATCACTGCTATTCTCGAATCTTCGAAACTGTTGCCAGTGATTTTCACAGTTATTACTGACGTATTGTTGAAGTCAAATAAGTAATATCCGTTTGCTAAATTATATGAATAAAAAATAATGGCATTATAATTGTTCTAAGAATGATAGTATTCAATTTTCAATATTTCAATACACAATATTGGAGTACACATTTCTCAGCAGTTGGACACTGCCCACTGGATACTTCACAAGTAAACAAGTACAGGGTGATCCACAAGTGAGGAAAAGCTTTAAAACTCAATATTTTGCACACAAATGCAGATAAAAAGATTCCGTTTGCACAGAAATGACTGAAATGAAATCAGAATCTTTGCACAGAAATGCTAGAATTGTTCGGTGTTTCACCAACAGATGGCGTTGTCAGGTTAAAGACATCAGTTTATGCACATTTTCAGACGGTAAAATACTGGATTAACTCTCAGCTTACAAATGTTCAACTATCACTATCCGAAACTGTTTGCAGCAAATGCTGCTCTTTTATACAGTCTGAACAATGCATTTTTTAGTCAAAAACCGAACCAATCTAGCATTAATTTTTTTTTTCTTGGAAACAAAATCAGACTTTATTTCAGTTGTTTCTGTACAAACAGAATCTTTTTATCTGCATTTGTGTGTGAATTATTGAGTTTTAAAGTTTTTCCTGACTTTTGGATCGCTCTGCAACTTATTTTTTGAGGGAGTGAACTAGTCACGATAATAAAAACTTACAAAAACAAAATACTATAACAGTCTTTTTTTTATTTTACCAAGTCATTGTTATAGAGTATATACTTTTTAATAAACCCTCTGCTTATACCCATTAGAGAATGCCTATTTCGCTAACAATTATTAACGAGTCATCATCATTGTTTGTCTAAGTTGAAGGAAGAAACAAGGCGCGATTTCATGTTCACAGCTAAAAAAATCACTGATATCAGAAAATAGCAGTCACAGTTATACCTGTGAATGTGGAATCGTTATTTAGCTCATCACTAAATGGTAGATGACCACCAGTCCTGTTGTAATACAAAAATACAGTCAAACCTCGATATCTCGAATTTCATGGGAACATATAAAGATTTGAGATAAAGAGTTTTGAGATATGGAGGGTTACTTTTAAATCAAGATTTTTAAATTAATTAAGGTATTATGAGAGTACAGAGGAAAATAGGAGATAAAATGCACCATTAGCAATACACAAGCTAAACAAACTGCACATGCTCAAACATCTCGTATGCAACAGAGACTTGCCAGAAGATCGAAAAAATTTTTCATGAATTTTTTTTGTAACATATGAGAATTATCTAATAGCGAATTCCACTCGTTGCTCTAGAGCACTCTTTTTTTTTGCTCCATTTGCTCCATGGCATTCCACTCACTGCTCGGAGTATCGCGAGTGCTCCTACTCTGCGTTCCACTTGCTGCTTGTGCTCCAAGAGAGTGCTCCAACTACTCCAGCTCGGGACGTGGAGTAGCTGGAGGAGGAGTGGGAAGAGCGGTGGAGTTCAAACTTTCAATATGGCTGATGACAAATTTTTATACGCTTTCGTTGAAGAATTTTTGGCTGGTTCAGAAGATGAAGATGAAAGGAAATGTAATGCTCTTCCTTTGCTACTTTCCAAGATTCAAGGGAAGTGTAAAAGACCGAAAATTGAAACTTTAATGGATATTGTGAGAATGTATTGAGAGTTTGAGGTCAAACTTTACTAATTGAAATTGAAACTAGTCATAACTCGTCATCCTTGTTACTCTCGTCTGGAGCAATGTGGCTGTTCCACTTGACAAGCAATTTTGCTTCCTCTCAAGGAGAGCAGTCACGTAATTTGTGCTACTCTTGCTCTCCCCCAGACCACTGAGTGGAATTCGCTATAACTAACCAAAGTGACATCACAATTTTTTCGTTTTGGTACGAAAACTCTCTTAACGGAAAAAACTCTTAACTCTCTAACGTACTTACGGTAAGCGCTTTGCATTTCGCTGGCACACAAAGTCAAAATTCGACATAGCGAGGTTTTCCGAGAAAACGTTTTCAGATAACGAGGAAAAACGACCTTATGTACTCGCATACAAGTTGAGAAATTTATGCCTTAAAATTCATCCTAAAAAGCAAACTCGACTTATCCGCGAGTCATACCAGTTTCCATAAAATTTTAGCAAAGTGTACTAACTTTGTATACACTTTAGAAAATGCATATGATCCTGAATACAATACATATTTTAAGATAGGTATTTATCCATAATCAGTTTATTCATCCATAAAATGCCAATTTTTACCTTTAGAATTTATTACACCATTTATTTTTACCATACTGTACGTTATAGGACATTGGGAGTTATACTAAATATTTTATTATGTCTTAAAGTACCAGTAATAATTATATGATAATAAAAACCAAAGTAATATTTAATTGTTGAACAAGTTTGACATTATTAATTTTTGGCGAATTCATATTTCATAAGGACCTGAAATTTTACCCTCGACTTATACGCGAGATTGACTTATACACGAATATATACGGTCCATCAAATTAAAAGTGAAAATCCATTATAAGGGAAATAAAATTTTTTAGAGATACCGAAGTTTTTGAGATAACGAGGTTTGACTATTTCTTTTTTTCTGAAATATTAACCATCACTCAGCAATTTCACTGGAAACTGACTCGAAGAATTTAAAATTCAACGATAAGAGATTTAATTAAGATACTGAAATCAGACATATTTAACATAAATAAAAATGAATTAATATATTTAATACATATTAATGCATTCATGAAAACATAGTTGATGTGTAGCATTTGTTTTGCCAAAAGAAACTCAGAGGAAAAACTATCGCTGAAAAAAGTGAAATGTGGCATTTGTTGCCGGAGAAAACAGTTTGTGGCAATAGTTAACTTTCGTCTATTATATTTGGATGGATAATTTCAAATATTTCCATTTAAATATCACTACAGATTCAAGGGAACCTAGCTTCTTATGTAAAATGTATTTTATGTAAAAAAACAGAGTGTGTTGTTTTTATGTAGGGACTTAAATGTAAACATGTTAATATAAAAACAAGTCGCTTAAAAATAGATTTAATATCGACTCCCTAGGTAAGATCTCGATATAGGCCTTTGATTTTAAGCAGACGATTTTTTATTTAAGCAGCTGTTATCGTACATGTAAATCTATTAGAAAAGTGGACTCTTTAAAACCTTTTAGCCGTCACTCCCTCACCCAGTCAACTCTAATTGCGATCGAGTGCGTCAAAATCGATCTAAATATTAAGTAAAGAAGCATCGCTATTAGTATAAATTCTAATGCTGGAGATGGTAAATGCCCGAGAATGGGCTCCACTTACATCACAAATAGTTGTATTGACTTCTTTGTATTGGAATATCATGGCTGTGACGAAGCAGGCGAGGAGCGAGGCGAGCGGCAAGAGCACGGTGACCTCGGCCAGGCGACGGAAGCTGATGCGGTAGAGCACCCGCTCCAAACTCATCGTGGGCTTCGTTGCCATCGTAGCTGCTCCTCATTCCTTCTTCATTCCGTAGGAAGTAATAGTAGTAGTAGTAAGTAGGTGGGGAGGAGGAGAGGAGGACTCGACAACACGTTAACGGAATGCACGTTCAATAGAATAACTATGGATATTTATGTACAGTTATGAGTTAAATGGAGAAAAAAAAAATATAAAAATTCCGCTCGCTACCAACTACCCAGTCAACCAGACACAAAACCACTCCCAACCGTCCTACTCATTCTCGATTCGCCGGTCTAGGTGGTTGTATGTTTTCACTTCTTGAATGGATGAAAGCGAATGGGTTGTCCTTCGCCTGCTGCCGATGTTGTTGCACGTCCCCCAGTAACCATGCCATTCTGTGCAAACCGTAGCTCTCATACCGCAGCCAAAAAATAAAAATAAAAAAAGCGATAAAATATTAATTCGCAATATTATATGCAACAAAGAAATAACATAGATTTTTAAAAAACATTTATATTTATTTTTAAAGTTTATTTTAATAATTAGAAGGAACGGAAATATTACCGATTAGATTAGCAATCAGAATTTACTTCGTTAAGCAACATGGACGAACGTAGCAGCGACCTCGTGAGTTTTGTTATTTGTTGACATAGGTTACTCAGGTGCACTCTATTTATTTCGTTAATAGAATTTGTTGAGGTGATAGGGTTACATCTTCTTTGATCGAGGTACTAGAGAAATTAATCTGCAGTGGATTGGGAGCAATGCCATCCTCCTTTTCAAATTCTGTATGGTGATAGTAACCTACCTCTTCCACGTGCGCTCCTCAAAAGAATTAGGGGAACACACTATAGACCGCCTATGTTATTTAAATGAATGAAAATATCCGTACAACCCCTTGAACACATGAAGCGGTCTCTATTTATTCAACAAATAAACAAGTGTATGGCTTGGTTTTCCAAGCATCTTTCGAAAAAACAAATGACAGATGTAACCCCTGGTGAAACTAAAGTGAGAAAACTGTTCTCAAGAAGGGGTCTCAAGGGGTACACGTCTCCCTAGATTCGCTCTCTAGTAACGTGTATTCCCTCCACTAACTCGAAAGACCTCTGCGCATGTCGACGGATGTCTGCTTGAGGAATGTTCTCCCATTCTTCAATGAGGACCTGCAAGAGGTCGCACAGGGATTGTGGACCCCCAGTGTTGGAATGTACCATTCTTGGAGAAATTCCTGAGTGGCACGTGCATATGTGGATGAGCATTATCCTGCATATGAACAAAATCAGGGCACATAACAGAAGCAGGAGACACTGCATGATCTTCCAGAATGTCCCTGATGTAGACTTCAGCATTGAGACGTCCTGGGACAGCAATGCTATCAGTACGCTGTCAATAGAGATCCCCCCCCCAAAAAAGCATAACTGAACCACATTCCATTCTGTCTGTCTCTTGCATTGTTGCTTCTGCAAAGTGCTCTCCAGAGCATCTTCACACATGCTGACGTCCATAACAATGAGTTAGGTGAAATCTGGACTCGTCTTTAAAGAGAACAGACCGTCACTGAAGCAGCTGCTAGTTGATGTGTTGTTGGGCAAACCAACATTGGGCTTCTTTGTGTCGGCTAGTGAGATGAGGTACATGATTCGGCCTTCTGGCTTTCAAACCACCTTCTCGTAGACTGTTTCTGACTGTTTGGTTGGAAAACCACTCCAGATGCCGCATGCAGGTCGTTTTGAAGTCTCTAGCAGTTGATTTTCGTCGGTGAAGAGCAGAAGTTTGAAGATATCGGTCCTGCATTCTTGTCATTATATGTCTGCATCCTTGTCCAGCCCTTCGCAAATATGGCTCCACTTATAAGAGCAAATTTGTTTGGTGACTGAAGACTGTTTCTGATTGGTCCAATTTCTGACCAATAATTGCAATATTTATCAAATGAGTCCAAGAAATTGGATCACCAAAGACAGGCACTTAAGTTTGCCAGGCATAGTAAACAATATCAGTATCAACAGACTGAAAGAACAAACAGTTGCATTTCTATATCTGATTGGTTAAATACAGAGAACACCGTGGTGATATCATTGGCACTTAGGTTAGGACCTGATTGGTTGCATTATAGACAAGGTGTTTAGATTTATATACGTTGGGGTATGAAAATGCTGGCCACTTGTCGCGTTAGACAGGTGGTCGTTACACTAGTAGATTTTCCATGTGATTTTATGTGGGACAAATAGAAGTGGTCGTTAGCACAGGTTTTACAGTATGATAAACACTCGTGTCCAAAAGTTACACATAATATCAGTATGCTTATTTCATAGAATTAGATGATTGATTTTTGCCATTTCTAAATAAAAATTGCCACTTTGATTTTTTGGGACCAGTGGTGAAAGTGGCGATCAGCAGCACGACCCCTGGTCCATGAGAATATAATCTGGATCCACGGTACATTTGAAGCCTCTAACATGACTTTTCAGTGACTCATTTCTGTATCTCCGAGCATTAACGATCTACCTCTGTCGAAGAGTGGAGCTCTGTGCATCCGCTTAGTATGATGCCTCCCCAAACCGTAAGTCCACCACTGCTATATTGGTCCTTTTCATTGATGATGTTGGGATTATAACTGGTTCCACGTTCTCTATTTTCAATAGTACTGCAGTGATAAGCATATTTAGTTGAATAAAATCTAAATTTGAACTTTATATGCTTCTTTGGGTTCAGAATGATAGAATGGTATTTTACATCTTAGCTGTTTTCATTTTAAATTGTACCATGCTTTTTTGCATTTTTCCAGGCGGAAGCAGATGAAGAGAATGAACGGAACGTGCCTGACGATCTGAAATTCAAATGCGATGTTGTTGATATATGTTTTCATCCACATAGAAATTTAATCGCATCTGCCTTAATTGATGGCGAAGTGAACATGTAAGTGAGATTCTGATAATATGTTAGAATTAATTTGTAACTCTAGATGATGCGAGGGGCATGTTTTCTCCTTTGAAAATGTAAAAGATGTGTCAGGGGATTTGAAATTTAAGCTAGCAGAAGATCAGCCCACTGAGGTTTTGCTTGGTTCTTCCAAGCTTGTTAGTAAATGGACACAAACATCCGGCTCACTGTGGACATACATAATAAACGAGACTGACGCTACTTTGAAAGTGCTGAAGCATGTGCGACCACGACGATCTATTTTTTTTTGATCTATAAACTATCCTTGTTGCCATGTGTACAAGATGCAACAATAAAGTTGTGCATGCCTTTTTCTGGTTTTGTGTTCTTACTTGTTGGCCACTCTTCAAACCATGAGTTGGTGATACCAATTTACAGGACAGTCGTATGTTTCAAACTTTTAACACACTTTTACAGTTACTTTTTTTATTCTCCCTCGTATTTTCAGTAATCTTGAAATGTTAATGAATGTTCTAATACACTCTTTTGAAAATCGACACAGAATTTTACAGATTCCATTAAATATGTTGACTGTTTTCTTATAGTCATTCTTACAACTGTGAAGAAAAATCAACACAGCTTTTAGTAAACGTGACTCATCGGAGGGCTTGTAGACGGGTACAGTTTCACGAAGATGGGGAATTATTGTTTAGTGTGTCTAAAGATAAAGTTCTTCAGGCTATTGATGTCAACACAGGACAAGTCTCGCTTCAAATAGCCAATGCTCACGAGTAAGTTGGAATATTAATTATTTTCAATTTTATTTTATACGGAAGGTTGTTTCATGTTTATGGTGACGATTGTTAAAAGTTGTAGCAAGCTAAGGCTAACATTCGAACAGTGAAGAGGCTAGCTAGTCCTTATGGAAAATCCGCCAGAACAACAGGCCATTGCAAGCAAGATTGGAACCTCTATTGCATTGGTCAACCTTATTATTTGTCAAGATTTGAAATTAGAACGCTGTCATAAGGCCCGAGTTCATGGTCTGTTGCTAAGACACATTGCAGAGAGGCAAACCGACAGGAGAAAATTGTATGGACGTTATTTGGCAAGTGACAAATGGAAGCTTGGGTCTGTTTATCGAGAGAGGGCAAGACATGGTAATTTTTTATCGACAATAGGGTGATTTGACTGGGTATGTCAATGCAAGGAGAGTTTTCTGAAAGGATTCATGGTAGTTGCTGGGTATAGCTACAATGGATAGCTGACCATCAAAAACGTGGGATCTGAAGCAAAGATAAATGTCTTGAACCATATTGTAATGATATCCTACAGTTAAATAACCCTAGGGAGAAGGACGTGTACATCCACACGGCTAAATCGACTGTCCAGTACTGTGATCGAATGGAACAGGAATCTGGGATTAAGTTAAGATGTCTGAGAACACTTTCTCGATTATAGAAAGCCTGTCAAGAGGAGTGGAACAGAATCGACCTCGCTGTTCTCTGTAGAACCTCTTACAGTGGAAACTAAGATGTCGAGTGATTTCTAGAAGAAAGGGACATCACATGGAACACAATAGGTGGTGGAGAAATGGGTTCCAGTAGATCTACAATCAGTGTATTCTTGTCACCATAAACGTGAAACATGAAGAAAAGACTTAATAAATAAATCTGTGTTTTCACGCTGATTGTGCCTCATTCACTGAAAGATCAATGTGGTAATGAGTTTCTTTAACTCTTTTTCCTACATCTTCTCCTTAAGAAATGAACACACATTTCCTTGATGCATGTACTCCTGTTTTTTATTTGCATCATAAATTGATCATATAATGAGCATAAATCACACTTTCTTTTTTTGAATAAGGTATGGATGGCTTGTATCTAATTGATAATTACCGTACTGATGCCAGTTATCCAAGATAGAAAAACTCCTTTTTAAAAAAAAAAAAAAAACTAATTAAAAAAACATTTTAATTTATTTTTTTTATGTTTCAGTTCGCCTATTTATAGTTTATTGGTGATTGACAATTACTTGGCAGCAACTGGTGATGATGATGGAGTTATAAAGGTAACTGAATTCAGGCATTTATAAACCTTAAGTTGTGCCTTTGAACTGGATAATATACAAATTAGTCAAGGAATTAGAAATGCATGAAACGTATGTAAATTGGTCTTATGGCCAGTTGGACCAACATTAGTTAAAGTAACTATTCGTTAAAGTCCCGGTTAAAACTTTTCCAGGCAAGATTTTACTTAAATGCCCGTGAAACCCAGTTGCTATAGTCACTGCTATCGGTAGATGCAGTTGCAAGAAAAAAATCAAAGAAATCACCAACCACTTGTGAAGAATGCATGTATGAATGCGATATCAAAATAAATTGGAACTCCCCCCCCCCCAAAAAAAAAACGACAAATGAATAGGAAAATAATGAAATGCATGTAATAATGATATTTATTTATTTATTTCAGAAACATATACAGCATGTTTACATTATTATAATATTTATTCATCATAGTAATGTTATTTTTTATTTTTAGTGCATATATTTCATTTTAATATTTTTCTATTTGTGTTTTTTTTTTTTTTTTTGTATCGCATTTATATGTGCAATCTTCACAAAAGGTGGATGATTTCCTTGATTTTTTTTCTTGCAATTGTGTCAATAGATGGCAATCACTGCAGCAACTGGGTTTCGGCGGCTTCAGCGGGGCGTTTGAGTAAAACCTTGTCTTTATTCGTTGTATTTAATTTAGATGTTTGGTTATATTTTGCAGTGCCTGATGAAGCCAAGAAGTTGAAAATTATAAATCTCATTATTTTCTTTCTGCATCCGAACTTTAGATTTGGGATTACAGGCGAAAAAAAGCAATCATGGAAGAGAAGCAGATGGAGGAATATGTTAGTTGTTTGCAAATGAATAAAGAAAGGAAAATCCTACTTGCTACAAGGTAATGCTGTTAATTAACAGCTATTGCTCTGTATAAAGTTGCCAAAAAGATAGAAACGTTGCAGTTTTTTTTGTTTTTTTTAAAATTATACGGATATTTAAATTTTTTTTATCTTGTCCTTTTTTTCTGTTTTCAGTGGTGAAGGAACATTAACGGCCTTCAACATACGTGCAAAAAAAATGGAATTGCAATCTGAACTCTTTGATTCTGAACTGCTCTGTATTGCATTAATAAAGGTGAGATACGTTGTGAAGATTGATTATACAATCTGTGACCATAAAGTTCGATGAAATGATTCTCTCCCTTGTGCTGCTGCATTGTTGTGTGAGTGAAATTTTTCACTTGTAGGGTGCAACACTTGTTCTAAAAAGCCTTTTTTCGAAAGTGAGAAATTTTGTGTTTTACATGCATTAATTATAGCGGAATAGCTGTAATTAGTGGCAGAAAGGGCAGTTATTATGTACCCTTCCCAGTAAGGTCCGTTTTCAGAGACATTTTTTCATGACATTTGCTGCTTTTGAAAGAAACTAAACAAAGCAGATTATAATATCATTTCATGTACTTTTTGTCACATGCACATGACCCACAGCATTCATCACGCAATAAATCGTTGCCAAAGACCGTAATCAACCTTCTGTACATTCTTACGATGAGGACCATTGTAGATCGTGTGTTTTTTTTTCTTCTTCTTAAGAATGGACGCAAAGTAGCTGTTGGTAGTGGTGAAGGTGTAATTAATATCTTCAACTGGAATGAATGGGGAAACATCAGTGATAGGTTTCCGGGTCATCCAACGTCCATTGATTGTATGGTTGCTGTTACTGATGACAATGTTTGTACAGGATGCTTGGACGGCAACATAAGGTGACATTTTAGGAAATCTCATAAGTTTTTAAGAATGAATGCAAATTTTACTTAAGTTTAAAATTATTTATATCTGCACGTACTTTCTAATTTCAGGGCTGTAAACTTGCTTCCAAACCGATTTGTGGGTATAGTAGGTGACCATTCCAATTCAACAGTGGATAGCCTCACTGTCTCTCGAGAAGATAATCTTTTGGCTAGTTGCTCGAGTGATGGTAGTGTCAAATTTTGGGACATTGAATATTTGCATAATGAAAAGGTATCGGACAGAAAAAAGGCTAAGAAGAGTAACAAACATAAACACTTGGGGTCATCCAGAAAAGAAAGCAATTTTTTTGCAGATTTATCATGAAATAAAAATTATTTTTTAATTTTGGATATCTACTCATATAGGGCATCTAAAAATTTTCTCTCGGTTTTAAGTCTCTCTCATGTTAAGGCCCATAAGTAATTTTCTTGATATTGTTGTAATGAAGTATTCCTTAGCTTGGCAATATTATACTATTATTACTAAGGAAAGACTCGTTTGTTGATACCCATCGTGATGTGGCCTTCAGACTTTAATACACGATTTTAATAATACAGTGGCACCTTGGTTTGCAAGCATAATTCATTCCGGGAATGTGATTGTATCCAAAGCACTCTTATATCAAAACGAATTGCCTCAAGGTCTGGAGGATGAGGAGGAGCATTATCCATAATCAAGACTCTCAAGTGGTAGATTCTTTTCTTTCCTGCAGGACTGAAAACCTCGTTCGTCCAGTCAATGACCAAGATAAGAGTGACCTAAGCCTTACTATTGGACTTACACATTTAACTGCATTTCTGCATCTTGAATTTCTTGTGGGCTTGTGGATTTTCTCTGAATGATATGTAAGCAGGGGCTCAAATTTGAAATCTCCACTTTCATGGGCTTGTGATTGCATTCTCTTCTGCTGTCGTATAGATCGTTTTTGGCATACTTCTCCAAAAATGTTCAGGCTTATTCCATTTAAAAACTTGCTGCGGCAGGAAAAATCCAGAAACTACGAGGGGCTTTCAAGTCAAACCGGGACTTTTGCATTTTTAAAATAGAAGAACAAATTTCAAGGCGTGGATACTGATGCTTTCCAGGCATTAGTTACGGTAAACGTTGGGATAAGTGCATAAATATAGCAGGGGAGTAGTTTGTTTTTTTTACCTCTCCGTCAGAACCAACTCATGTCCCTTAAGTAGGAGTTGCAACAGGACTCAGTTATCATTGCAAAACTTTACATAAGAAAGAACTGCATGCACTCGCCATTTACAAAACGCCGCTACCAGTCCCCAGTAGTTTAGAGCACCATTCGACTGTCGGAGAGAGGACAAACTATTTTGTGGACTGGCGAATCACGCTACACTCTGATGGACGTCTTTTTACCTGAATGTATCGTTCCAACCGTCATGTTTGGTAGTGATGGGGTCCTAGCGTAGGGGTCTTTTTCTTAGTATATATAACTTGGGACCTTTACATGTGGTTGAAGACAGTTTAAAGTCTGATGCCCACAAGATTATTTTGGATAATCGGGTACTTCCTACTATACTGTGAGATTTTTTTTTTGTTTTTAGCTAGGATCATTGCTTACAAGATAATGCACTATACCAAGCCTTTTATCGAGTCACATTAATGGGACAAGTTGGAACGTCGAATGAGGGCCACGGACCCTCTCCCGAAGTGCATTACTGACATTGTTGCAAACACGTTAAAAGCTGTTTATCAGAATTTTCTAGGAAGTATGCCCATAAGGGTGGCTGACGTCATTTCAGCAGATGGAATCCAACAACATATTAATTAAAAAATAATTCTTCTTGTACCTGAGTATTGTCCGTTCCATTATCATAGGGTAGTGTAATTTTTTTTTTTTTAGTAATTCATTCTCTTTATTCAGTTTTATTACTTCGGTAATGAGATACTAATATAAAATTTAAAGTATATAAAAACTGTAATTCCAGAAAAAAACTCAATTGGTCCAAAAGAATCTTCAAGCAAGTTATATCTAACACGACGACAACTACTGAAGTCACATGTCACAATGGATTAAAAATTCTATTAATGTTATTTAAAAAGATCAAAATTTACAATTTTTTAAGATTATAAAATTTTAAAAGATGAAAAAAAATTGATAGCGGGGAGGCGATGATATTAGGGAACCAGTCTAGTTGTATGTCAGATAGTTTTCCGACAGCTGGGGAGGGCTTGCCGGTATCTTCGGTGCAAGCAACGTTTGCTTTTTGACAAGGCATTCAAGAAGGTTCTTTGCGGCATTTAATATTTCCATGTCACAATTTAGTGAATGAGTGGATAATTCAATAAGTCCTTTCAGGTTCTTGTTGTCTTTAGATATAACGTCCATTCTTTGCTTCAGCAAAGCCCGTTCTTTCAACAGATTCAAGTTCTCATCAAAAAGTTTTTTACAAGAATTACGAAGATTTTTAATCATTTGCGATTGTCGTTCAATTTCCTTGCGCATTTCCTCGTACTCTTCTTCTTGGGAGAGCAGTTCATCTCTTAACATGGGCAAAGTATAAACAAATTTTTTTTTAGACTTTTCAGGCAAAATACATCATCAGCGTTCCGTTTCTTCGTCAATGGCGATTCCTGGTACTCAATCGAACTTGTCGACAAATCCTGAGGTTCAAATGCGTCAGCTGTTGCCATTCTCCCTGTTATAACCAATTCGTGTATTTACTACAATCCACTCCGGCGGAAGTCATCATAGGGTAGTGTTCTGGAAATAAAGTCTTTGAGCTTATTCTTACCAGGAAATACTTTGTTGACTATATCCCTCTGATTTAAACCACACAGTGTTTCTATTAACTGTTTTTGGGTGGCTCTTATTCCTTCGCTTTGTCGCCATAGTTTTAGAATGCCAAATACCATTTCCTGATCGCCAAAGTTTTTCACCATACAAGAAGTTTCGATTTCCTGCACTTCATTATCGGGAATGCTCAAATGCCTTGCCAGTGATTTGACATCGTGCCTCCTTATCATTTTTGACACTTCATCACACAGCACATCTGAACAAGAATCTGCAAGATACATAAAGTTAAGGGGCTCTTTCTTCTTTGGGAAGTGGTGAAAGTCGCAATGTGCGAAGTCTTTCACTTCCTGAATGAAATGGCTCCAGCAGCCAAAACCATGTCGAATGCACTGGATGCGAAACTGGCTTTTAAGTACTGTATTACAGTGCTGTCATTCTATGTCGCGGAACTAGGGAGCAAAGATTTCACTAGTTTGCTGTTCTGCAACAGATGCCGCCACTTTAAATAGCACTATGTTTAAATGACAACATGATCTTTTCATCTTTAATAGGTTTTAATGGAATATGTACTAATTTAAGCAATAAAATTTTCTCGTTGATATGTACATGTATCTTTATACTATTTATCATGTACGTATCTTAAATACAAAAAATAAAAAAAACCTACGAATGGCAATTTATGACTAATTTTGAACAAACGAGTCCATTGTTAATTGCTTCATTAATTCCCTCTTTTTCTTTTGGGCAGTTTCTAAAATTGGTTTTAAATGCATCTTGTCAACGCTTTCAAACTCGATCCATTCTAATGCCATTTGCAGTCCAGAGATAACTGCTGTTAAGTTTGGATGGTTGGTTTATCCTCTTCTTTGAAGTATTCCTACTGTATTGCATGAAAGCAGAAGACAACCGAGATCATCATAAATTGATTACCTCAAAAGGTGCTCCTCCAAACAGCCAATGAGATTATTTTTACATACCTCTCCCTTCCTTCCCAGAGCCAATGATTAATGTTGTCAGATGATTTGCCTTACTTGTAGAGTCCATTTATAAGAGCAGTTTTCTCCCTCCCACTGAAAAATGACAAAAAAACCCCCAAAAAACCTGGGGCCCAGCCATTGACTGGAACGTATCCAATTTCATGACACAAGGAATTGCAAAATAAGAGGAGCAGCAGTCTGCTTATATTGCAAGACCTTGCTTGTTTATCAAGTTTATAAAAAATTTTTGCTTATCATGCAAAACACTCGCAATCCAAGGTTTTACTGTAATAGCAAATTTCTGCAATAACTCATAGTGAACTCGGAAATTTTTTGGATATCTTGTATGTTTGTACGAGCCCTCATTCATCTTGTAAATTATATTTTGATTTTATTTATTGCCAGTAGTAAAAACTCATGAAATAAAGATGCAGCAGTTTCATTATTGGAAATCAAAGTATTCATTTTAATTCAGATCTCACGATATTATTTGTACATATGTAAAATATAAGTATAATAATTATTTAAGAATAAAATCTATCTCTAAATTACATGGAATAAACTTTATTTTAATCTATAAATAGATTCTAATCATCTAAAACTTTCTCAAGTAGAACAGTTACATGTACATAATCTTTCACTTTGCATGCAAACAGTTCAACATTTGATGTTGCGGATTACACATTCCTCAAAACTTCGGATTGGATTTTGAAGAGTGTGGAAGGCAAACTGAAAGTTTAGTTTTCCTCTTTGAAAAGCTTTGGTTACGGTTGAGAACGATGAACAATGGAAAAAAGAATCAATATTCATTATTTAAAATATGAAATTATTAATACTGAAATAATATGAAAAAGCGATACTGAAAAGAAAGGAATGTTATGAGAACGCAGAGGAAATGGGTTAGAATTATGTGAAATCAATCTTCCGAGTCTTACTTAAATGGTTGCATGCTTTGTAATTTTAGTTCTTGAACAGCGGAATCATTCCCATTATTGACTAATGAATTTTTCACTTATACCTACCATGGCATAAACAAGAAGATTACTTTCGATTATATAAACATTATTGTAAATCGGTAAACACTCACATGGCACAGTATAATTTAGTCGACATGATAAAATGAAATATACAAGCAGAACGATGCAATCGCTTTTCGTTCGGATTTGCTGGTGGTTCTCCAGAGCATAGACGGGTACGTAGGACTACCACAAGAAAACTAAGTTTCCAGTCTTGTCTGCGTGAGCCTTCTGTAAAGGAATTTCCTGTTTCTCGTTTTAGTCCTAGTACTTGTGTAAGCTCTGTATTTTGAATCACCGTTTAATTTAAAACCATCATTAACGATAAAAATAATTGATATGTCGAAGGAAGTTGAAAGATTTTTTTTTGTTTTTTTTACATTTTAAAATGAACGTAGAGAGTAAAGAAAATAATTCGCAAAACTCTCATCCAAATTTTGTGATTACTGCCTATTTTACAAACCGTCCTTTTCGTGCTTTAAACGAAAACGCCTGCTTTAGTAGTCATTTAATGAACACGTTTTCGTTCTTCGTATAAGAGAGCACCGTTTTCACCTTCATTTTTATCATTGATTAAATTGGATTTGCTTGGAATAATAAAAATGCTTGATAATAGTAATTCTCTTAGAATCGATGTTGTAACCTCATCATGCCCAGATTGCTTGGTCGTAATGACTACCAGAAAACCAAATTTGATGTTTCTTTATAAGAAGAAGAAGGAGTTATCTTCAATGGATATACCGTGTAGCATTCACCGGATTAACTGCTGTTCGGGTCTCATGTAATGAGACTGCGCATTCTGCGTCGTCATCGGTTGGAATATCGGTGGTTGGAAACATCGTACATGCTCCACAGGGAGATTATCAGTGTCGTTGTAACTTGATTTAAGATACTTATTGAGAACTGCAAAAACCTGTGAATTTAAGACTTGAAATCTTCTTATCCTATCCACCATTCTTTTCAACTGCTACAATAAAAAAGAAAAACAACAAATTCAGTTGTCGACATTCCATAATATCGGAAACTTAAAATTAACTTAAACTAAGCTTTTTTGAATTTTTATGATGAGCGTGAAGCTCAATATTGGTTCCAAAATACAAAAAAAAAACAAAACAGAATTAGCAATATATTACTTAAGGGTGTGCGGCCTAAAAAAAAATCCCTACAACAATAAATTTTAACACTTGACAAAGCACAGGAAGCCAGGTTCCAACAGGATCGCCAAAAAAATGCCCCAAGAAAAGCGAGTGAGGTTTGCGTTAGAAGTTGTCGGGGTTGTTGGAAATTCTGTTCTTAAAACATGCTGAAAATTCAAGATTGATGAGAAAGGAGAATCGTGTCAAACTGAATTCATGAACATCGGTTCTGTGAAAACTACGAGAAAAGGAACTAAAGCCAAGCAACAACCTCAATGTTATCCTTGATGACAAGTCTTACTTTACATAGGACAGAAAAGACTGCACTGGAAATAACATACATTATGCTCGCGAGTATCGAGAAGTTGATTCAGACATCAAATTCAAGTGGCATTCAATGTTCCAGAAGAAAATTTTGATTTGGCTGGCAATTTGTCCCCACGGAAGGTCATGCCCCTACATCGCAGCTTCAAAGATGTCCATCAATGCTGAAGTGTACACCCTACAGTGTCTGAAAAAGAGACTGTTTCAATTTATTAAGAAACATTATCCAAAAGAAGATTACATCTTTTGGCTGACTTGGCGACATCATATGTCAATTGACACCACAGCTGCAATGGAACAATGACACTAGAAGGAGAACAACGTCCTGATTCTCCTGCAGTTCCAATGCCCTATTGAGAGATTTTAATATCAGCTCAAGACAAAGAAGTATAAAAACTGATGGAAAGCCGAAACTGTCGAAGATCTTGAAGCCAGAATCAAGTCGAAACCCTGGCAGTTCCATCTGTCGTCATTCTGGAATCTACTGCTGATTTCAGACCAGATTCCATTTTAAGACGGTAACCATGTGCAAACTGCCATAAGATAAACTTTTCCAACAAATGATTCTAATTTTATACGACATTTTTAAGTTGTATGGATTTTTACTCCGCATGCTCTTATTTATTTAATGCCAATGCGTTTTGGTATTATCACCAACTTCTATGGACATATATCTGTCCTAATTATTGTAAATGCCTTTGATGTGTTTATCTTATCTTATAAGAGCGGGTAGGTTAATCAAAGGAAAACCGGAGATAACCTAGGCACTTATTCCAATGAGGGAATTTTGCGCCAAGACCCATAAACCTAGGAGAACCTACAGGAAGCCAGACTGGATAAGAAAGCGAGTCAGGCTACCTACTGGATCCTGGTGAATGTCCTCAAGAAAAGTGGAATTTATGGTGAGGTGACGAAAATGTGCCAAAGCGACACATTCAAAAAAGAATATGATGGGTAGTTTCAATTCTCTTATTTTGCAAGCATCTATAGTAGCTTCAGATGAGTAACATATTTCAATTTGGTGGAAATCTGTGACATACATGTTCGAGGGATTCCCTTGTAAGCTGCAGAATACTGGTTGTTAGACTACGAGTAGGTTTCTTAATCATGAGTCTAGCATGTCTTTGATCGGTGGTCTGTTCCCACCTTTTTGTCATCGCTTGATAAGAGATGTTATTAATTTCACAGATTGCGGTTGTTTGGAAATACCGCAAAAAGGTTCCGGACCACAGGGTGCCAACTTGACACCTTGTTTTGCTAAGGTATCCGCAACCTCATTTCCAGGGACCCATAATAACGTAACGCTATTTTGGAGAGCCAAGACCTATAGGAGTTGACAACATTCCAAGGTAATTTTAGAACTTACCTTGGAAGATTTAATGGCCTTGAGGGCCGTCTGACTGTCATTGAGTATGAAGATTTTTCTACGAACGTAGAGTTTATCTATACATACCTGTAAACAGTAAATAATAACTAACATCTCTGCCTGGAAGACTGTGGCTCACTGACCAAGTCGACGAGAGAGAAGGGTTTTGGGTTCACCACAGTAAACACCCAGGCCAGAATAACCATGATGTCGGGAGCCATCCATATACCAAATGATCGCACCCTTAGGAAAATGCCAACTCCCCCCTCGCTGCTCTACCATGGGGTCCATGATGACCTCACTCGAGAGCTCAGGGAAGGTACGAGTTTCTGCAATATTGGAGGGCATTTGCAAAATACTGCTGGTCATAATCCGGCTAATGATGGTATGAGATTTCACCCCAGGGAAGTCTACCCATAGCCCTTGATGACCCAGACGATAAGAACTTTTTCTAGCAATTCCCTGGATATAAATATCCAGGGGAGTCAGAGAAAGGATAACGTCCAAGGCCCTGGTTGGAGTAGCTGAGACAGCCCCCGTGATACACAAGCAGGCCAACCTTTGAAGGGAGGCTAACTTGGCCTTAACAATAGACTGCTCAATCTTACGCTACCAAACCAGAGCACAATATGTTAGGATAGGTCTAATGGCTGTTACATACAGCCTGTGTGTCATTTTTGGGGTAAGACCCCAACATTTGCCTAGAACATGGCGACATCGATAGAGTGCCATTTTAACCTGATTTATTCTTTTATCAAGATGTTGATTCCAGGTCAATTTACTATCGAGGATAACCCCTAAGTATTTGACCTCTTTCCTTACTGTAATCTTTTCACCAAACAAGGTTGGTGTTCGATTAAAAGGAATAATTACTTGGTGTTTAGTTAATCACTCCCTTTGTTGAAAATTTTTAAATACTGATCAAAAAACCTTTCATAGTTTTATACCTGCAGAAGATGGTGATGATATTGAAACGCATCGGCATTAAATAAACATTTATTATTTTGCTAATCGTAGACTGTTTATTTCTTATTATGAAATTTTTTTTTACTTTTTTCATATGAAAAACATTTGACTGACAACCTTTTCACTTTACATGTATCTGTTTGGCAATTTTTTTCTCATTAAATTTACTTCATTTCAGTTATTCCCAAATTTATCACAGGCCTTTCTACAGTTCTTTCTTGCCCTTTCCTTTCTACAGTTCTTTTTTGTGCCTTTGTTTTTCCCCTTTTACAATTTTCTCCCCCCCCCCCCCCGCTTATTTTTCTTATCATATTTCCCATTAATATCCTTCAAGTATTCTGAACATCATTTTTGTATCTCAGCATACCCAAAAGTTCTTAGAATTCATCATTATGGACAATTATGCTAGATTTAGAATATACAGGGTGTAACACAAATAGTATGCTGGCTACACACAGTTGGTTTCCTCGACTACAATAAGGAAAAGTTATTGTGAATTCTTCAGATAAAATCTGCTGATCCTGCCAAACAGACAATGTTACAGATGTCATCTGCCTATGATCTGCTGGATGATGTGAATGATAATCATCATAAACATCTATTTTTTTTTTTAAATGTTTAAGTCATAAGTTTCTGATTGGCCTATGTGCTTAGAGATTTTGTGTGTTTTTCAAGTTTTTCCAAGTCGACTGGTAATCAAAAAATTCGCCAAAGAAAGCAACATTGAAACAGAACTCATTAACAAACTGCTTAGCTCAAAACATGACAAATTGTTTCACAAAGTTGTCACTTGTAGTCATTCGTGTACATCATAATACCAAAAGTTTGGGTTTATCCCTTATATTCAAAGCTGCTATCATATGAAAATAAGTTCAACGGACAAAAAATTAGTCACCCCAAATGTATTAGGTAAATTCCATTACCTTGGCATGGGCAAGCACAATTGTGGTAGATCTTGTCAATAAATTACTAAACAGGTAATGTATCTGAAGTAATCAATTTTCCAGGTTTATCAACAAGGGCTGTGCAACAAGTTTACAAAACTTTTCTTCTCCACAAGGAACCACTCGCCATTGTCGTAATTCTGGTCCATGAAAGATGCTCACAGACTGATACTGAATGTTTGCACATATAATACCATGAAATCACTTTCAAACCATGCAAGAACTGCTACAAACAGTTAATGCAAATTCAAATCAACTGACTTCAATGCATAATTTTGAAGGGAACTTCATTTGACGGCATTTGGAGAAGAGTAGCTCAGACTTATGCTGAACACTGCATGCAAAAATGTGTGGTTACAGTGGGCCAAGAGCCAACACCACTGGTCCGTAGACCATTGAAAACGAGTTTTCTGGTCAGAAATAACCATTTTTGTTTCTGCTCAAATTATGCGAGGCAACAAGTTCATCACTTATTAAACGAAGCCTATGTAGAAAACATGCTTCAACAAAGCGGCTGATCTGTGACGTTTTGAAGATGTTTTACATACACAGAATTGCTTCCCATGTGTGAACTTAGAGAACGTATGAACAAATTTGGTTATACTCTGCTTCTGATCGATCACTAACTGCCTTTTGTGCAGCAATTCAAAGCTGACTACAACGTGCAGCACTCAGCTTTCCAAGATGGCTATTGCTGCATATACAGGGCTGCAATAGGGTGTGACTGATTTGGCGAACTATACTTTACATTATCACACACTTAATCTTCTCAAACACTCCTATCCAGTTAAGGTCACACCAATGCAACTGAGACCTCTCAATGTGGAAAATTAGTGGCTCAACACCTAAAGACTCCCTTACTGTGCTTGCTGTGCATCTATCTAGCAGGGTAACACCTGCCACACCTCTCAGGAATCTCATTTCAGCCGCTTGCACCCATGATCGGTCATTCCCCTATACTCCTGGCTATAGGTGAGAATGGGGACAAAGATAGGTTCGACAGAAGAGCGGCTTTGTTTCCTAACTCACGTTTTGTTACCACAGATTGCCACTTGTCACAGCTAACTGCACCGATCCGTGCATCCAATTCTCTGTTCTACCGCCCATCACTCATGAATGCAGTCCCAAGATACCCGAACTTCTCTACCTATCTCAATGGGGCTCCCCTGACTTGGAGAGCACACTTAGCCGCACGGAATCTCATCCCAGTCTCTTCATACATGGCCACAAACCGATCTGGTGCATACTGAAGGTTAGTGCATACTCCCCAGATTTCTTGATGAAGATTTGCCTTAGAACAAAGATGTGATCCGCCGTGTTTCGGCCAGGCAAGGAACCGCACTGCTCTCTCGACAGTTTGGAGTTGCCTATTTCCCGACTTCTGCTCTCCAGACACTCCAGAAATAGCTCAAGCAAAAGGAGGTGTAACTCGCTATTAACCAGGGGTGACTAATTTTCAGTTTGGCGAGCTTATACGAACTCGTGCTTGATATGACAGTCTAAAATTTGAGGAGATGAACTTACAATGCCTTTTACAGGCTCATCTTTGCTATCAACTCTCTGAACACGCAAAATATGGTAGCAAAAATCAAGGGCTTCAAAACGACGCTGTTGCCCAAGGAGCACTATCATCGTGCAACCAGCCCAATTCAGTCCTTCCCCAAATAGCTGCCTAGAATTGAAAACAAATAAAAATAATTAAATCAACAACAATAATGCTTCAGAATTAAACCAAGCCTACGTGAAGAAATAAATTTCATCCTTACTCTATTGTGAACTCGTTTTCTCCAACTGGAATGCAGTAGACGAACTGAAGAGCACTCCACAGACGATGAAATTCGGTGCATTCGTCAATATTCATGACTCCGTTGCTAGGTGGTGGCCCCACCCAAATTGGATCGTCCAAAAATGATTTTATGCGCGTTAGTACAATTTCAAAGATTGATAATCCACAACACAGGCGCTCCTTTGTTAGTAGATCACCTTCCCGCGCTATCATAGCTTGCTAGAAAATAGAAACAAAATATCATGGAAATATAATGCAATTTGTCTGAGGCCTAATTGTACCATAAATTAAGGATTTGCAGAAATGAGACCCTTCCGCACATCCAAATAGCACCAAACATGATAAGGCCATTCTATAAGTCCTTTATACTAGTGATGGTCGATACCGATACTGGCTATTTTCAGGTCACATTTTTAACAGTATAGACCATGGAACCAATGAACAAAAGGCTGCGTACTGATTATCCTAATATGTCTGTCCAAAGTTATTTCAAATCAATTCCTGGTAAGAAAAATGTTAAGTGTTGCATTCTGTGCAACAAAGATATTAAAACCAGAGGAAACTCAACAAACCAGAGGAAACATTTAGCGAGAGTCCATCCTTTGCACTTTCAAAGTTTGAAGGTGGGCAATTCAACTTGTGAAGGTGGTCGACAGCAGCACTTGGAAGGGTCAGAAAAGCAGCAGCTAACATGCGTCAAGATCACCTCAGCGTCCACCACTTCCGGTATCGCACCTTTAGTCCTTAAGTATCGAAGTATGGGTATCGACCATCACTACTTTATACCCCACTCCATCATTAAATACACAGGTAGCAGCACTTTTAATCTCTTATAAGACTAGAAGCAGGCCAGTCCCAGGTTGAAGTATCTCAAGCGCTGAACATGTCGACTAGCATCATTTCAAGACTGTGGATATAGTTTTGACAGGATGGAAACACTCGCAGACACTTTAGTCAGATTCGTCCAAGGGTGACCATACCCTTACAAGATTGGTATCTTGCTCTATCTGGCTGCAGGAACAGGCAAAGCACAGCCAGGGACATTGTTTCCAGGCAAACGGTATACAGGAGACTCCACACAGTTGGCCTGTATGCTCGACGACCGATGAGGTGCGTCCCGTCGACCCAGGAACACTGTAGGGAACAGTGCCAGGTCATTTCTTGGATGAGTCTTAGTTCAGCCTAGACTCTGATTCTCGACCTGTTCATGTCTGTAGAGAGCATGGGACACGGTCCAGCCCCACTAACATCATTGAATGTGACCATTATGGTGGTAGCAGTGTGATAGTTGTGGGTGGGCATTTGGTAAGTTCCCGCACACTGCTACAAGTCCTTGACAGAGCGGCCATAACTGAGCAAGTGTATCGGGATAGTGTCCTGTGACAACACGTTCGTCTCTTCATGGGTACGGTAGGTCCAGATTTCCTGTACATGGAAAATCATGTCATCCACATTGAGCTTGCATAGTGGAAGATTGCCTGGAAAACATGGATATCCAGTGCATGGATTGGCCAGTATGGTCCTCAGACATAAATCCCATTGAGCACGCAAGGGGCACTCTTGGAAGACTTGTTATGAGACAAATACCAGCTCTGCGAATACTGCAGGATCTACGAACCCTGGATACCCTGGTTTTGAGCATGCCAGCACATGCTGGACATGTTTCTGTACAGGGGAACCACACGATGTATTAAACGTCGCCTACAGTTTACAAAACCAGAGGGAGTGGGGTTGCTACAAGTTTTGTGTTGCACTTATGAGAGGCACTCTAAAAGATTTTAGCCAGGAATACTGTACGCATCCCATTAAATTCGTTTTAATTTCTCTAAGTACTTCACTCTATCATATGTCCACACGCAATACTTGAGTGTGCCATGTTGACTTGTTTTCGCGTGGCACATTTCTTAAGCTCACACACTGGCAGATGGCCAGCCGATGCATTTACGCTGGAAAACATCCATTCTGTGTCAGATATGATCCCGAATGATAACTAGGTAACCTATTCCCGGATTGAGAAAAGCCTGGACATCGGATCATCAGCAGTTAAAACAATATTGCATAAACACCTGCAATCAGGAAGGTTTCATCACGATGGATCCCTCGTTTGTTGACCCAAGAGCAGAAAGCAGCCTGAGTGCAGTGGTGCCAAAAGATGACAGAATTTGATGAGCCATGGACCATGTCGACCACCTCTGCACAGGCTCTATCACTACAACCTCGAAACTAAGCAACAATCCAAACAGTGGTTCCCCAAAGGACAAGGACCACCACAGAAATAAATCCGTTTCTTGGAGCATTGGGAAGATGATGGTGGCAACTTTCTTCTGTTCCACTGGCCATGTATGCACTTCTGAGCTCTAAAACAAAACGACAGTTACAGCATAATGGTAAGTGGCATTCTGCATGCCCAAAATCCTGGATAAATGGAAGGAGAAGCATTGGAAGACTGGCATCATGACAATGTCCCAGCACAAGCTGGTGTTAAAACAATTGAGTTTTTCTGTGAAAATCGGGTTAATATGTTGATGCATCTGTCCTATTCTCCACAATCAAGAGGAAGCGCAGAGAGTTCCATTTCGACAGTGATGATGATGTCCAAGCAGCATACAACGATTGCATTTTGGAGCTCATTGCTCAAGACTGGATGTTCGACTGTTTAAGGAGGATAAAACATTACAGAGAAGCCGAGGGACAGTACTTTGAAAAGTGTTAAAAGAATGGTCTCCGTAAGATGCATGCAGTGTTCCTGGTTAAAAACTTTTAGAGTACCCCTTGTACGTATTGAGACTGATGATCCCTAATTTGAACACTTACACTGCAAACAAAGGCAGCTTACAAAAATGAAGCTGTTCAAAAGTTATAAAGAGATGCTTTGTTTCCTAATTCAGCAGAATATAAGAAAAAAAAATGTTTTCAATTGTACGAGGTCTGTTCAAAAAATAACCGAACTTTTTTAATTACGCGGCAAAGGATCGTCATAGCGACGAGCGCTTGGCAATACTGCAATTGTCATATCCTTCTGTCTAATGGACTATTTACAAGTTTTTACATGTTGTTTAGTTCCTAGTTATTGCCATTT
Source organism: Rhysida immarginata (assembly GCA_023313115.1). Classification (NCBI taxonomy): domain Eukaryota; kingdom Metazoa; phylum Arthropoda; class Chilopoda; order Scolopendromorpha; family Scolopendridae; genus Rhysida; species Rhysida immarginata. The sequence continues at coordinate 847,901 of JAHWFO010045024.1, read as the reverse complement.
GAATGCAACGTGTTTCAGTGGTCGTGACGATTTTTGCAACGTCCGATTTACGAGAACGACGATGCAACGTGAAAATCGAAAAAAGTCGCAGGGAGCTACGTCTGGGGAGTAGGGAAGCTGGGGGAAGACAGTCATCTGATTTTGGCACAACACTGGCGAAATAACAAGGCTGAGTGGGCAGGCGCAACCATGAAGCGCAACTCTGAGTCGTCTTGCCACAACAGTGGTCTCTTTTTGCGAATTTTTTTCACGCAACCTTTTCCAAATGTCTTCTTAGGACAGACGGTTGACTGTTTGGTCTTGAGGCAAAAATTCAAAATACACAACTCTGTTGAAATCGGAAAAAAAAAAATGTGAGCATCACCCTGGCAGAGGACCGAACCTGCCCCTTTTTTTTTTTGCCAACCCACTGTGACCACTGAACTTCGGTCTCAAAGTTGTATCCGTAAACCCAACTCACGTTTCCGTGAATGTTTTCTCCAGTTTCACGCAAAATTTCACGTTGCATCGTTGTTCTGGTAAATCGGACATCGCAAAAATCGTCACGACCACTGAAACACGTTGCATTCAAATGGCAATAACTAGGAAACTAAACAACATGTAAAAACTTATAAATAGTCCATTAGACAGATAGATATGACAATTGCAGTATTGCCAACCGCTCGTCGCTACGACGATCCTTTGCCGCGTAATTAAAAAAGTTCGGTTATTTTTTGAACAGACCTCGTACATATACAAACCAGTTTACCTTTTCAGTTCCTAATTTTTCTATGTTTGGAACAATCTGTAGAGGTGCGTATCTTGATTCTAATCGCTTCAACTTTGTTTCTGGCTTCTCTCCATCTAAATTAAAAAAACAATAACCAGAGCTATTTATCAATTTCTAGCAAATCCAACTGTGCAGTTTTGAAATTCAAGTTTCAACCTTTACAATACGGCCTTGGAAGAATATTCTGGAATGGTGCTGCATGAAGCAAATCGCATACCTCTTCTTGAGACTAAATATAATGAAAAAGTAGTTACTATTTTTTGTTTATCTAAATCATAAGCATTTCTAAAATTTTATAAAGTGAAGGAAAAAAATTAAGCATTTAAAAAATATAATTTGTTGCCCAAACGGTGATGTTTAATTTCTACACTGAAGAGCAACTGAATTATAGACAGCTGGCGTTATCCAAACATTTTGGGTGGGTGGTCCTAGCAATGGGAATGGAATGACGTAGGCAGCGATCCAACAATCTAAGGAGTGATGCGACAGGAATCAGTAATAACAGGACAGAAAATGGGTAAGATCTAAGTGCAATTGATTGCGAGTAAAATGTTGAGACCCGAAGAACGGGAAATCGTGCAAGCATTGGGACAACCATCCTTGCAAGGACCACGTACCTTGGACAACAGCAAGTGGATGAGCAGCAAGCTCACATCATAACAACAGATAGACAAGCCAAGATGCAACATATCACTCAGCAATTTAATATTGGTGCACAGAAACATGTAAGTAGCCACACAATAAAGAACGATCTCCTCGCTATGGGGTACAGAAGTCATCATTGCACACGAGTATCTCTGCTGACTGCATATCCAATAGGGAATAGCATGGGCACAGTAACATAGCCACTGGACCCCAGACATGTGGCAAAAGATTGCCTGGACTGACGAGTTTTCACTTAGGTGAATGATGTTCAGTGTCCTTGCAATACATTAAAATCAGTAAAATTAATTGATTCAGGAAAGAATTCGAATCATGTCGGACCCGACTTCTTGCTTGAATCGATTAATTTCACTGGATTAATGCATTGCAAGGACGCCAACATCATTCATCTAAGTGAAAAAGCTTTTGGAATAGGGTGTACATGCCAATAGCAGGATATGAATACAACACAAACCACATGAAGCCATATGCTTGATGATCTTGCCAGCAGGTACTCTTCAATATCCTTGATGATCATGTGCTCCCGTTTGCATGTCTTCCCCTGCCAGCTAGGTCACCTGACCTCGATCCTATCGAGCACATTTGGGATGCCATCAAGAGAGATGTTCGAGTCTCATGCAAGGAGCTATCGTAAAGCCTTTTGGCTAGAATTAGAGCTAGAACTAAAAAACTGGGTTTAGGCTCAGCAAGAAAGTGGCTGTTCGGTTTCGACGATGGCAATTCGAATTTAGCAGTAATCCAAAGTGGTGCTACCGCTTCATGGCAAGAAATCAATAATTATCCATGTGGTTTTGGTGTTGCTGGCCTTCCTTACGATTCAATTTGAAACGCTATGCTTTGTTGCATTCTTTCAAGAAGGTAAGAACATGTATTACTCATTACTTTAAATAATCAAATAATAAAAAGGAAAACAAAACACAAATGCGTTACTAACCAGACTCTGTTCCACTAAAAGACAAAAAAGAAGTGCATTTCCAACTTCACGAAAACTCTGAAACATTTCTGTTCTTAAATCTGGGTACTGGACAATATCATTCAGTTGAGCATGATAATAGGCGAGAACACCTGTTTTAATGAAAATAAAATATTAAAAATCTAAACTAAATAAACTCCTTCAAAATATACAAAGAAGTTTATTTAGTATACAAAGGCAAGATCCCCTTGCACTGCGTAACATTAGAAGCAGTGTTTATTTAGTTTGTGACATCACAGACCAAACCAAAAATCTAATAAGCATTTAATATGGAGAGTTGTTTCATGTTTATGATGACAATTGTTAAAATGTTTTGTAATACAGGTTTGAAATGCACTAGGCTTATGAAATTTTACACACGAGTTCGGTAACAATCAAACATATCACTTCATTCTTAATTTTCAAGTTTGCTGCCAAAACCTCCTCAAAAATTGAATCGTTCTGGGAAGACAGTATCATAGCCCTTTCCGACGGTTTTTATTCTTAATCCGGAATAATAAAACAGTGTAAGGGAACAGACATAAAAAAAAAAGCTATCAGACGCAGAAGATAAATGGATCCAAACAATCAACAGTGCAACGCTAACATTCTTCCGTTCTTCAATCAACAGTGCAGCCCCGTTCTTCCCTTACTAAATTTTAAAAGTGAAGAGGCTAGTCCTTACAGAAAACCTGCAAACATAATGAGTCATGCAAGCAAGTCTTATTATTAATCAAGATTTGAAATTAGAATGCCATCATAAGGCTCGAGTTCACGCTTTGTTGCCAAGACACATTGCAGAGGGAAACCGACAACAGAAAACTTTATCAATGCTACTTGCAAAGCGACAAATGCAAGAATACAGTCACCTCGGATGAGGCTTGAGTCTATTTATCGAGAGATGACAAGCCATGAGCAATTTTTTATGACAACAGGGTGATACGACTCGATCTGACTGAGTGCATCATTGCAAGGAGAGTTTTCCGAACAGATTCATGGTGGTTGCTGGGTACAGTTACAATGGACATCTGACCATCAAAAAGGTGGAATCTAAAGCAAAGATAAATGCTTCCTACTCTCAGGAAAATACCTTGGAACACATACATCTTAACGATATCCGCGGTTATATGACCCTAGGGCGAAGGACAAAGCATCCAGGCACCCTGCTGAATTGACTGACCAGTACTGTGTCCGAATGCAACTCAGTACTGGGATTAAGATTATCCCATTTTCAGACATCAAGTCACCCGATGCCTCTCCCATTGTTTTTTGTGGATTCGGTCTCCATTACTGTCAGACGTCCGAGAACACTTTCTGGTTTATGGAAAGCAGAGATCCTTAATCTAACGAGATGCGACAATGCGAAATGGTTCGCGCAGGTTAGTTGCGAGGGTGTTGCCAGATGGTGCTGTAGGTCTTGATGATATCTGAGGTAATCAAAACATCTTCAGAGCACTGAAAGCAGACAATAACGGCGACAAGGCAGAGATTTTAAATATTTCGCTGTTTAAAATACGACATGCCCCTTACATACGGGAAATTATTTAAATTATAAATAAAAATTAAAGAAATTAAGAAAGAAATCAAAAAGAGTTCATTTCTATTTAATTAATACAAGAAGTATCGTTATTCAGCCGTGGTTAGTTACCAGATGACAACACGTGCGAATGCTCTCTTGCCATTTGAGTGTTTGTTACGAGATAGCGCCATGGGTATTTTTGCCATATCAAGTTTGCTATGGGAATTTTGCTTGTTGTCGCATCTCGTTAGATTAAGGATCTCTGATGGAAAGCCTATCAAGAGGAGTGGAACAGAATGAGCTCACTATTCTCTGTAGAAGCCTCTTACAGTGGAAATCCTAAAATGTCGAGCGACTGCTAGAAGAAAGTGCCATCACATAGAGCACATTAGGTGGTAGAGAAATGAGGTCCAATAGACATACTGTAAGTGTATTCTTGTCACCACCAACATGAAGCAACCCTCCATAGATCTTGCAGCCATTCATAATATAGTTGTGAAACAGTAGGGAATGAGATATCAGAGATAAACAATGCTATGGTTTCGTACTGCATAGGAGATGAAGACAAGTAATTTAGGGTCTGAATAAAGCATTTGCAATTCTAACCTGGTGAGCCATAATCGTATCTTGGAAGTTTGCAAACTTTCGGCATGACTTTCATTAAAGTTTTTGTGTACTGTAAGATTGTTCCCTGAACCAAACTCTTGACAACTTTTAATAATTCTTCCATGACAACTGCAATTCCTTGATAACCCAGAAGCCGGCAAATAGAACGAAAATGAGGTGCACCGACAAATCCAGAGTACTGGCCGTAAATCGTGTTGTTAGCAATATTCAGTGCCTGAAAGCATAACAAAAAAAATATAAACATTGGAATACTTCATTCAATTAAATAACTATCCATTAAATGCATATGAATCACCTTTGTTCCCCAGAGGAAATGATGTGGTGCAGCTGGTGGCTTATCTCTTGTAAGTGGTTGAGCAAAAGATATATCCTTTACCTTCACAAACCTTAAAAGCAAATAAACATCGTTTACCTTTTAGATTCTCATTTACGGCTTGTGTAAAACTGAACAAAGGGTGTTTCAGTCAATTATATTGAGTATTCTCACTTACGGCACCCTTAACAAAGGAGAAGAAAATCTGGATTGTTGAGTATTATATTGAAACGAAATCACTTGTTACTGTGCAGCGACGATTTCATTTAAAATTCAAATGTGCTCATGCACCTTGCAATAAACCAATTTTGCAATATGAAACAATTTCGCACGACAGGAAATGTTGAAGGCGAGCAACGAGGCGGTCAAAGGCGGCATGTTCGCACTCAGGAAGCCAGTGAAGATCTTCGAGCCAGAGTGGAAGAATATCCAACCAAAAACTCGGTTTGTCGAGTGTCTGTGGAGGCTGGGTTATCTTACGGAACCACTTGAAGGATGGTAAGAAACGATCTGCACATGTTCCCGTACAAAATTCACATTCTGGAGAAACTTACAGCAGAAGCCCAAAGAAAGCGAGACGAGTTCTGTCAGCAGTTTGAAGCTTTTTTGAACGATAACGAATATGTGTTGGACCACGTATGGTTTTCAGATGAGGCATATTTTCATCTGTCAGGTGATTTCAACAAACACAATGTCCGACTTTGGGCAAGAGAAAACCTGCATATAATTCATTAAACTGGACTCCATCCAACGAAATTGCTTGTGTATAGTATGTGTGTTATTACTCAATAAAATAGTAGTAAATTGCCTGGATCACCCTGTACAAACAAGATCTTTGATATCTCTTCAAAGAAACTTTAGAAGGAGTTTAAATGCAAAATGCACCACGACAAAGTGCAATGCTAAGGTTCATGAAGTGATTTCAATCCGCAGAATGCGTAACTGGGGAAAAAGAGAGGCGGGAGTAAACCGAGGGTTCGCACAGAAGAAGTTGTTAATGACATTCACACAAAACTTACGGATTCACCAACAAGAAAATCATTAAGGCGAGTGTCCCTGGACGCAAGTGTATCTCTGACAAGCACTTGGCAAATTCTCCGGAATGATTTCCAAATGTTTACCTATAAGATTCACGTTTTTCAGGCCCTGAAAATGTGACATTTGCAGAACACCCTTGGTCTGCTTGAAAAGCTCTGGGCAGATCTTAACAGATATAATGTTCGATTTTGGGAACACAACACCCCCACAAAATCTGAGAGACCAGCTTGAACCCTAAAATATTGCTGGAATGGTGTGCCCTCTCGGCCCAAGGGATTATCTTATTTCTTTGATGATTGCATGAATAAGAATAATTACGGTATACAGAACAGATGAAAAACTTCTTTCTTGTGGAAGAACATTTCTGTTAAGATTTCAGAGGTTTACACTTCAAGTTCCATAACCGAGTTGTGTCCATTCAGTTTTCTTGGCCTCCGACAAGCCCAGACTTAAATCCCTGTGATTTTTTCTTGTGGAGATTTCTAAAGGACCGAGTTTTTGCAACAGCACCAAGATATCTTGAAGATTTGAAGCTGAGCATCATTAATTGTTGCGCACAAGTTGATCGAAGAATTCTGAAGCATGTTTTCTCCAACTTCACAATTTGTCTACGTGCAGTTCACAACGCACAAGAAGGAAGCATTGAACATATCATCAAAAATTTTCCACGAGAATAAAAACTCCGAAATTGAGTGTGTTAGGTTCCAAATTTTGTGTTTAATTAATAATTGACTGAAACACCCTGCACAATAGTTTCCCTTACATCCATTTTCCTTTTCTCACCTGTTGGTAGCCGCATTATAACAATAATTTGGCAGAAAATCATAATTTAATTCCCAGAAAACATGAAGAGTTATTCGACCATATGGAGCCAAAACATTGTGATTCGCTTCTCGAAACATTGCATCAACGTCATCCAAAGTGAGATGTTTAGAGAGAAGTTGATGTGTCAGCCGATTCACGTTGATCAAACCTTCTAACTCCTAATTTTTAGAATAAAAAAAGAGCATTCAATAAACTTATCGAAGGAAAAAACAAAGAATAGGTGAAGATACAACAATTATAAGCAGATGAAATACAATCAACGGGTAAATGCATTTATAAAAGAACAGAAATGGATGGTAGAATTTAGAAAATATCAAAGTTCACTTGGTATTTAGATTAGAAATAGTAGGATTACATCAACATTCCATCGAAGCATCAACATCAATGGTCCTTTGATGAATAGTTATGATTGATCGCAAGGTCTCCCATGACCCCAATCTCCCTTTTTTTCAGTTTTCGCACGCTTAAAATTCGAATATCGAAAAACGAGAAAACTATTTTTTGGCATGGTAGCTAGAGACCTTCCTGCAAAATTTCGAAGCCCTGCATTTATCAAGGGCAGAGGAGGCAACCGAACGTGCAACTCCTTTCTGCCCTCCTAAGAGGACAGAGGGTCCGAATTTCGAAAACCCCCCGTCTTAGTATGCCCCTACGCTATCCATCCAATGATCCCACCGAGTTTCGAGTTGGTGACCCCAGTGGATTTTGCTATATGATGATGAGTCAGTGGATGTCCTCTTTTATATGCACTGATAGCATTCACGTGGACGGGATCAGAGAAAATTTCTCATTAAACGGGATTTTGTATTAGCTGGTTTCAACTGTACTGATTTAGGGATGTCTAAAGACTCTGCAATGTGGATGTCTTATACGCAGAATATTTGCTCATTTGGCATTTTGTTATCAGGCTACAGTGCAAAATTTTTAATTCCGCTGAATGTGGGCTCTTGAGCACTTGTCTATTTGAAACCTAGAGAGCATTTTATTGCAAAATCTGTGACTTTCCCCCCACATACAGGACTGGTCCTAAACACTATTCATAGAGATGTATCCAATTATTTATACAGTGGTAGGGTAGGGTACATCACAGCCGACATTAATTGTTTAATTTCAAAATCAAATTCCATACGTGTATTTATTTATTTAAAATTACTGGTAGGCCAAGAAAACAAAGAATAATAGCAGACTGTGTACTTACCACAATGCCAGTAATATCTCCACTTTCAAACCTACCAATAGCCAATTCTAAAGATTTCTGCAAAGTAGCATTAACCCTTTGAGCAATGAGACGATTCAGATCAATTGACCTGCCTAGCAACTGCATGGAGAGAAGAAAAAAAAAAAAAAATTGACCAAAAATATCATGCTTGATTATGTACATTAATTTTCTGCATGCAATGTAGGACCCTTTATCCCGATGCTCGGAACTTTACAAACTTAGTTCACCTGATTACCAGACTTAACTGCTCCAAATTAAGGAAAAGCCGCTTTTCCAAAATATCCTAAGTCCCGAGCATTCTGGATAAAAGTCCAATACTGTAATAAAACTTGTTTTTTTTATAACCTGTACATGACGTTGTTTCATAAGGGTTTCATAACGGTTTGCAGCTGGATAAGTTATCCTTGTACCATAGTGGGCACATTCAGCTCTAAATCTTTTATCAAGAGTTATGCTATATGCAATGACAGAACACAAAATTTGTAAGATATTTTTAAAACGATGTAATAAATAACAACACAGGTGACAAATGAAAAATGAACGCCCAGAAGGGAGGATGCCACGTTGCTGAGAATGCAACATTTAGAACCTCATTGGATAACATTGTTTATTGAAAATAGAGGGCGTCAATTTCTTTACACCCAATCCTCAATTGGAGAAAACGCGCTGCCCAGGAACGTTCATGGACATTCTGTATGAGTACACGCATTGCATGTTGACAGGCGATGTCCCATTGGTACAGCACATTTCCCATTTCATCCAAAAAAGGAATCAGAGATGGGCTGGACGTAAGGTGCAGCATTCAATGTCGACCATAAACACATGCACAATGGGATGTGCCTCTCACTTGGTCTTTGATGGACACTTATACGACTGTCACTCCTGCCTAGCCAGAAATGATTTTCATTGCTGAAGACCACGAATCTCCATAAAATATTCCAAGCAGTCCGTTCTTGGCACAGTTATACGAGGCATGTTCCAAAAGTATCGAACCTTAATTTTTCCTATGGTAACAAATAAGATGTGGGAGCCCTCTTTCAGTGGAGATGTGAAAGAAACATTCAGGAGAACACGTGAATTTTTTCCCACCCATAGATGGCGTTAATCCCTGGTAATCGGTATACGAGTGAAAACATGCAGTGAGCAGCTGTGGGATTGTGAATTATTACGAAAACAACGGAATGAGTTGAGGGGCGATATTAGATCAAATCTTTAAAAACTTGGCGATACTCAAGCAGAAACTATTCGCAAGATCCAACAGGCTTTTGAGGATGAGGCCACGAGTCCATTCTTCACATCTGATTCGGACTTTTTAGGTCAAGCACAGCATTCCTGTGCTTTCTCAGTTTCTGCTCGTCTGACACGGCTCAGTGTAATTTTTGGCTATTTCCCAAGTTGAAAGGGGCCCGATTTGAATCAAGAGGGGATTATTATGCGAAATGCGACAGCCCAGGCGAACACCATTCCGACAGTGCTTCCCAGCAGTGCTTTCAACAATGGCAGGACTGCTTTGAAGGAAATTAGAGTTAATGTCTTGTATATGAATAAATGCATTTTTGCCAACCAAAGGTTTGATACTTTTTGAACACACCTCGTATGCATGATGGAATGTGCCTTTCACATGGTTTCGATGGACACTTATACAACTGTCACTTCTGCCCAGGCAGAGGGGTTTTTCATCGCTGAACATCAGTAATCTTCATTCATTCCGCCAAGCAGTCCATTGGTAAGGCACACAATGGACTTACCAATGGCACCGTTATAGACATATGAATCTCCAAAAAGGAGGGAACCTCTAATCCACAAAGAGAATTGAATTAAGAATCTTTAGTGATTTGAAGGGGGGAACCTCTAATCTTTGGTGTTTGGTTTCTTAATGCCTTGACAGCCTCCTTCATACCCCTGAATCCATATGCTAATGATCCTATTTCACTTCTCTGTGTTCATTTTTCAATTGCCACCAGCGTATGTGAACATTGTTGAATTTAGAACTGCTTTTTAATACCTTCCTGCTAGGTGTTTATAATGAGCAAAAATCTGCTCACTCAATTTGTACACGAACTGATCAAAACATAAATTTACTTCAGCTTCCACTTCATCATATAAAAATTGCTTTCGAAACTTTGTCAGAGCATAATAAGCACTATCGTTGTATAGATCCAACGGGTATAAGACACATCTAAAGAAAAAAAAAAAAAGGTTTACTCCTTAAAAGAAAGTCAGAGTAACAGAAATTTAATTCTATGAAATATATTAATTTGCTTACTCCATCATTGAAGGATCTTTGGTTTTCAAAATGTGATCAGTAAGAATCCAGGGCATGGACATTTCAATAGGAAACTAAAGCATAAGAATGAAATATGTTGACTGACTGGTGACCTATTTTATTAATGCATAAATTTGTCCCATGTCTAATCAATATCTACTACAGTAGAAATCAAAATAAAAGTCCTGAAATACCCTAGAATGGCATCCAGCATGGATGGGGGACACAAAAAATTTAATTATGCCTTTACAATACAAAGACTTGTTTCATGTTTATGGCGATGAGAATACACTTATTATAGGTCTACTGGAACCCATTTCTCCACCACCTAATATGCTCCATGTGATGGCCCTTTCTTCTAGCAATCGTTCAACATCTTAGTTTCCACTGTAAGAGGCTCTACAGAGAACAGTGAGATCAATACTGTTCCACTCCTCTCCCAGAACAGTTCGATTTTTGAGAGCATTTTGACAGCAAACTTGAAAATAAAAAAACGGAATGATAAGTTTGCTTACTACCGAACTCAAGTGTAAAATTTCACGAGCCTTGTGCATTTCAAACCCCTGCTAGGACGTTTTAACATTCATCACCATAAACATGAAACAGCCCTCTGTAAATTTGTTAAAAACTACAATTCTAAGACTGATTCATTACTAGACATAGTATTATTTTCTTGTTAAAACAATACAGTGGGTGATCAGTTTAATGAACATAATCCGTTCCAAGACTATGTTCGCTACTCGAATTGTTTGTTAACCGATCATTGATTTACCATAGATTCTCATGGGAAATTGATTAATTTGTTCTGGAGACCTCCCACACTTAAAAATAGAAACTTATATAATTTCTTACTATGTTTATTCATATGTAATAACAATAACACTTACACAAACAGTCTTGCATTTTCATCAGTTGTTTTCTTTCTCCCCCCCCCCAATTGTTGGTTGTAAAGAATCTGTCCAATGTGGATTGCTTTGTTCTACAACTGACAGTGATTCAGTGAGTGCACAATAGCTGGCGCTAGTATCATATCTCTGTGTATATTGGACGTGAAACATAACATTGGGAAAATTACGAATCCTAAGATCTTATTTATGTAATGATTCTGGTTGTGTACACAACTGTCAAAGGCTCGTTTCAGAAACCGTTCATAGAGTAACAGAAAAATATAGTTCTGCAAATCTTACAAAACATTTGTTGATGTTCATTATCCAAACACAAAAATCTTTAGCGAAAATGTTTGTTATCTGATTTGTTCATTATCCCAACTGTCCATTAACCGATCACCCACCGTAAAAAGGTTACATAAATTTTTAATGGAATCGTTTATCTTTATCACATTGTAAATAATTTCGGCAAAATAAGAAATAATTTATATGAAATTCAACTTCCAACTGGGAAAAACGATGCATGCAGACTTTTTAATTTTACCAATGTCTGTTAGGTTTTTGAGTGCTTCAACACCTAGGTCATTTTGTGCCCTTTTTCACATGACTAATATCTTTACGCATTCCTGAGACACTTCCACATTTCTACACTTGAACTCTCTTTAGTCATCCTAGAATTAGAATATAAACTTCAGGATGGCTAAACAAGTGTTGATATAAAACTGGATCACCTCCTCCTGCAGGATCAAAAGAACTAGTATTCGAGAACTGGAAATCTTAGCCCCATTACTCTTGACCACTAAATCGCCGTTAAGTTTAGAGGAATGACGTTTATGTCAGAAAAGGTCTGGCAAATTACTGACATTGATGTAACACTGAAGCCCGTGGATTTTCTCTTGTTGACGAATAGTTTTCGATCAAGAGCAGTTGCTCCGTTTGCAGGAGGAGTCTATTGATTGCTGAGTGAAAATATACAAACTCCTTGCAAGATGTGCCAGCAACACATGAATGGGTGGGGCTACTGGGCTGCCATGCGAAAAAGATTGGGAATCCTGGCATGCACGTTGAAACGACAATTTTTGTATTAAAACAGTTAGGCTGAAGTTATTGCATATGATGATCATATTTTTTTTCCAAAAATTTTTGGGAAAAATCTTTATTAGCTTTAAAATTTCGACAAATGTTATATACAGGGCGTTTCAAATAAAGTGTAACAGTTGATATCTGGAGAACTACCACAAGACATTCCAAGACGTCAATGTATCTCGCAAACTACCGAAGCTATTGCCTGGAAGGGTTCTTTATTTAAAGGTTCTTTTATAAGCAGTTTAATAATATACAGCAAACGAACAAATATCATCTTGGTAAATTTTTCCCTCTAAAAATATAAAAAGGCAAAATCTTAAAACCTGAAAAGAATATTATTATAAAATTTTAATATAGTTTGTGAAAATCTGCAGTCGAGAAAACAGAAAATACATATGAAAATCAAATACAGTACATGTAACAGAAATTGAGCTAGGAAGCTTTCATATGCAGAATGAAAAGACAACAAAATTTAAAAAGCAACACACATGTAAACGTAAAGGCATCAGATATGCAACAATATATGAACATTAAAAGTGGCAACATAAAGATGAAATCACCTGGATGCGTTTTTCCATTGTTATGATCTCTGTGCATTCTTCGTTGTGTTGATGATCAACAGTACATTTCTAAAGAGGACAAGAGAAACTGTGCTCACAAAAACATATCTCTCTTTCATTACTCATTCTGCCTTCATTCAAATACTTCAAATAACATTGTTTATTCATCAATGCCCTTAATGATATTGTTATCCCAAAATAATTTCTGAAGGCAGAATAGCAATTCAATGCAAAAAGGACAATTCAAGAAAGACCATATAACAAGAAAACAACAAGAAAGAAGCATACATAAATAAGCTTATCAACATAAACAGGTACTGAGAGTTTTTAATATAAAAAAGCTTGTGTAATTATGTGATCAAACATACAAGATGAGACAATTAATATACGAGACTAGAGCAATTTAACAAATACAAGCCATATTTCTGGCAGAACTGTTTAATAGTTTTCAAAGTAGTAACCTTCTGAGGCTACACAATTATTGCAACGTTCGTACAAGTTTTGGAAACATGCTTTAAAGCCCTCTGTTTTAACCCTTCCAAGTTTGGGTGTAATGTTCTTCTTCATGTCACTTTCAAGTCTGTGTCCTTTCAGACTTGTTTTCACCTTTGGGAAGAGGAAAAACAAGTCTGGTGGAGACTAATCTGGGGAATAGGGAGGATGATAAAGCTCCACAATTCTGTTGCTGGCTAACAACTCCTTGACAAACCTGCTGTGGGCGGTCTGGCATTATCATGTAAGACATTTGGCTGCCTCGATGGATTCTCTTAATCAGATGCTGCAAAATCTCCCTGTAGTACTTTTGTTGACTGTTTGTCCAGACAGAACACACTCCTTATGGATAATGCCAGTGTTGTCAAACAAAGTGATGAGCATTACTTTTGTTCTTGATTTTTCAAACTGGAATTTCAGTTATCACCGGGATGCTGGGGACTGCCATTCCATGCTCTATCATTTTGTTTCGGTTCATATTGATAACACCAGGTTTTGTCCCATCACAATTGAATCCAGAAAGTTCAGGTTGGCATCTGCGGCCAAGATAAATTCCGTGCAAGCATGCATTCTGTTTCCTTTTTGCTCATCTGTTAAGAAACGTGGCACAATACCAAGCGCACAGTTCGTTTGTCCAAATCTTGTGTGAATATTAGGCGAATTGTTTCTTGGTTAATGTTTAGGACTTTTTCCATCATTTTCAGGTTCAAATGCTGATCGCTTAACAAAACTTCTCTCACCTTCTCGATCATTTGTGTTTGAACAGTTTTTCAGACATACCATTTGTCTTTCAGTTTTTCCTGGCCATCACGAAAGTTAGCGAACCATTCAAAAACCATGCAAAAGAGAGCGCATCATCACCAAACACTTGCTTTATTAACTTGTAAGTTTCCGTAGCGGTTTTTCCAAGTTCAAAACAGAAATTAATGCTTGCCCTTTGTTCCACATTTAATATTTGAACGTCAACTAATGACTGCATTTGGTTGAAGCACAAGAATATATAGGCGCGTGCAACTTGTACACACGGCAACAAGGATAGTTTACAGATCGAAAACGCACATTGTCGTGGTCGCACATCCTTGAACACATTCAAAGTAGCATCAGTGTCATTTATTAATTGTCGAACCTTGTAAGATAATCATCGGGTCTTGTATAATAATTAAAAATGGAAGTGACACAAACGCAATACTTAAGGAAATAAGTTTAATGGCCAACACGTTTCAAAATTTCTTCTTCAACTGGGGACAGATGTAAAGAAGACAATGCAGGCAATTTTTCTCATCAAACTGTTGCACCAGGCATTGGGAGGAACCGATGTTCTTCTTTTACTTCTTCTGTATGCTATTGTCTTCTTTACATCTGTGGCCACTATTACTTTTTTGTGTCTTTTCCGTTCTTAATTAATCAAATTTACGTTTTAAAACGTTTAAAAGAAACATGATAATGTTTTAAATATGCACTGTGATCTTCCACAAAAAGAAGGTATGATCTGGACTTCAACAGGTTAATGTCTGAAATTAATTTATGAAATGCAAATTCTGGTTACTTTCAGATTCTCCCTTGTATCACGTGATAACAGCAGTTGCAGCCAGCTCAGTCGAACTTTTTAGACTCAGATATATAATAAATATAAAATGTGATCCTTGTTGCAGCAAAGAATTAAAAAATACAGATATACGGTACTATTTCCATATGTGTTACCATAGACATATGGTACTCTATTTTTATCTTAGTCTAATATGGCTCTATCTGATTGACAACAGTGTCTAATATCAGGTGCCCAAGTGTTTCAGTGTTTTCTGTCCTTTTCAGATTGATTTCCTTGAGTATTTTGGGCTTTTTTTTTGGTTTGGCTACTTGAGATTCAAAACTTGATGGGCAAAAGTAATGTTCTTGACAAAGTTAAGAAATAAGGGGCATAATATCAAGGAATTTATAGGTCAGTCAGTTGTTTTGTGATACAGACCGTTATGGACTTCATATGAATTAAAAACGTTTACTAAATTGTTAAGCACATTACTCATGCTACGCATACACCAATGAGCCATTACATTATGACTACCTCCAACTTAGAGCAATCAGCTCGTCCTGAGACAAGTTTATGGCACAACCACCTCATACGTCATATATGAACTACAGTGAATTGAGTTTCTAAATGTAAAAGCGTTCGTCTGCAACACGGGAAAGAACAAATCGTGATGGCCCAGCGCCTCGGACCGTGATTTTGGAAACGGTGCGTTTAGTAGCCTGTTCACGTACATTCATTGCAAGTACCTATCAAAAGTGGTATACGGATGGAGAAACGACGAGTTGCTGTCCTGCTGTTTGCCATCCACGGTGCACTGATTCCAGAGGGGAGTGAAGACTTATATGCATTGTTCATGTGAACGAAGAGCTACAGTGGCCCAAATTACCAGCAGCTACAATGTGCTCAGTGTAGCCTTCTGCATAGCCTTCATCCCAGACAAGTCTGCGCTTACCGCATGCTATCACCACCTGTGCTGGACTGAGCCACAGAGCACAGCAATTGGACTACAGAGGCATCATGTGGACATCATGTGGACAGCTGAGTCCTGATACTTAAATGCACAGTTGGACGGATACAAGTGTCTGGCGATATTATTGTGTGGGCAATGTTTTCTTGGGCCACATTAAAACTTATCATCCCTATGCAACAATCTGACAGCTGTTGGTATGTACCAACAGGATAATGCACCATGCCATAAGACCTGAATCATCATGGACTGGTTCGAGGAACATTCTACTGAATTTAAAGTCACGTGTTGGCCTCCGAATTCCCCCGATATCGCAATATATGTGAATTGGAGGTTGGTACCAAATACTTCAGACCACCTACCAGCACCTTGTCGAGTCAATGCCTCACCGCATGTCTGTGGTTTGCAGGCGAAAAGTAGCATTGAACAGGTGGTCATAATGTAATGGCTTATCAGTGCCTATAAATGTAAGACGTACTTGTTAATGTTATCAGAAAATTCAATTAGAATGTGAATGGAGTTAATATGTTAACATACGAATGAACAAGATTAATGTTAATAAGCAAGATTAACAAAAAGACAGAAAAAGTATGTAATTCAAAAGCCAGCTAACATAAAGCCCCATCTTACAACCATGGTGCATCCAATTAGGTTATTAGAGAGTGAGGGTTCTATAACAGTGCTATAAGCTCAGAATGAAGATTTCACAAGCTACAGCAACACAAAATTTTAATAATTCAACTGTACATGTACAGTGAATGAAATGCAAATGATAACTAGAACATCCCAATTACCGAAAACAGCCTTAAAGCAGAATTAAATACATTGACCAGAAAATTTATTAGGTACATCCCTGATAATTAGAGGCATTAGAAGACACGTAACCAGAAATATACGACGTCATAGTGCATTCCGAATGAACTGGATCCAGCCCTTCGGAAAATGTAAACACATTGGATATTTTTTCATGCAAATGCTGTTCATGTGTACTAAAAAATAAGTCGTGAAATAACCTACCAACAGCACGTTAACAGCCAACAATCCATATAGTGCCATGCCTTTCAAGTGTAAAACAACCATGCCTTATCGTCCAGTTAAAAAACATAACGGATGCATCAGGTTTCCTCCTTTAACCACATTGATAACAGAATGCAGATATGGCCTAAGCAGCAACAGTCACAAATCAATCCTGTGTCACCTGTTCATGGACATAGTCTTCACTTCAGTATAACATCTCATTCAATGTTTTACAATGTTGCAGGGTTTATTTAGTGCTTGAAAGGTTCCTAGAATATCACCATAACTATATGAGGTGTGTTCAAAAAGCACCGAACCTTACTTTTTCCCGCGGAAATGAATAAGACACAGGAGCCCTCTTTCCGTGGGAGTGAGAAGGAGGCATTCATAAGAACGCAGACGGCGTTAGTCTCTGGTAATTGGCGTACGAGCAAGGAGGTGCAGTGAGCACCCATAGGACTGTGATTTGTTGAGAAAATGATGCAACCAGTTGGACCGCAATATTGCATCAAATTTTGCCAAAAGCTTCGTGATACTCAGCAGAAACCCTTTGCGAGATCAAACAGGCTTTTGGGGACGAAAACATGAGCTCATTCTTCGCATCTGATGCAGATTTTTTTGGTCAAACACAGCATTCCTTGCTTTCTCAGGTTCCCTATTCGCCTGACACGGCTCCTTGTGAGTTTTGGCTATTCCTCAAGTTGAAAATTCCGCTGAAAGGGACTCGATTTGAATTATGAAAAGATATTATGTGAAATGCGATGGCCCAGCTGAACACCATTCTGACAGATGCATTCCAGAAGTGCTTTCAACAATGGTGGGACCACTGGGAGAAGTGTGTGCATTACAAAGGGGACTACTTTGAAGGGAATTAGAGTTAATGTTTTGTATATGAATAAATGTATTTTTGCCAACCAAAGGTTTGATACTTTTTGAACACACCTCGTATGCATGATGAAACGTGCCTTTCACATGGTTTCGATGGACACTTATACAACAGTCACTCCTGCCCAGGCAGAGAGGTTTTTCATCGCTGAACATCAGTAATCCTCATTCATTCCACCAAGCAGTCCATTTTTGGCACCGTTATAGACATATGAATCTCCAAAAAGGAGGGAACCTCTAATCCACAAAGAGAATTGAATTCAGAATCTTTAGTGATTTGAAGGGGGGAACCTCTAATCTTTGGTGTTTGGTTCCTTCATACCCCTGACTCCATATGCTATTCTGCCCTTGATCTTGTTATCGCTAAAATAACTGATTGTTATAGAAAGAATAATTGCTGATCAATCCGCACATCTTTTTCTTTGATGGAAGCTAGAAGCGTCAGCTGTCAAATGTGCCTGGGTATGAATCTGTATCTGTATTCGGTACATTAAGGACATGTCTAAAAATTGAGACCGATCACGATCGGTCTCGACTTCTATGCCGCAGTGTCAAAAAAGTTAAAACCGGTTGAGATTAGGTTGTCCATAAAGGGACTGGTCTCAGGCTCAAAAGAGAATTTCAGGATCAAAAATGGCATCCCGTATTTGTGAAAGTGTATCTTTTGAGATATTCAGTGATTTAATAAGCAAATTAAACATTTTTAATCAACAATTTTATATTTGTGAGATAGAATAGTACAGATTTTAATTTTAGGAGAAGTATAAATAGGTTTTTAACATTACAGCACGTTGTCATTAATGCACTTTCTGCAAAATGCTCTCGAAATCGTCGCTGCTAATAGTGCTACAGCTAACGGAACTTGACTTCGCTACGAAACAATTGGTTGAACGTGAAATTTAGAAAAACGCACACAATTTGGGTAAGCTTTCGCAAAATTTCAAACAGATATCTGTGTAGTATTCATGGCTTAGCTTCGTAGTTGAATTAATTACTTAATATTCAATAAGTAATACAAGATCAGAATTGATGAAAACCGATCGTTTAAATAACATAATTTCCAAAACCGGGTTTTACTTTTTAGACACGCCCTAAATTTACTGTACAGCCAAAAAAAAAATAGGAATGATTTAAAGAACCACCCAGTATTACAATTTAAAAATGGGATAAAGTTATTTTAAATATGGCAATGTTTTTTGTCTTTGTTTTGTAAATCTGGGATGGCATGGCTTAGGTCACTAACATCATTTTTTTAGCTATTATTATTTCTTAATGGGACCACTGTTTCCTATAGCCCCAGTTCCTGAAAAAAAAAACTGATCCTAATTAGACTCATCGTTATCAGTAAAACAACAAAAGTAAACGTGGCCATCACTTACTTGAATCCTTTTTCCCATTGTCATTTCCAAATAGAATTCTCGATACCATAATTGGGATAAATCACACGATTGTTGCAAGGTTTCTGGCAACAAAAAATTTAAAGAGTGCAAATGAAAGATAACTGTTTTTTTATATATCATCTTATACTTGAACAAAATTATTTCAAAAGAATTTAAACCAAAGATTAATGGCCAGATCACTAATGTCACCGCTGGTCAACACACTTTTTGCATCCAAGACAACAGATAATGCTCTAAGGAGTAACTGGTATGTATCAGGTCGTTGCATATGAAATGTCAGATTTCGAGGTGGGTTTCGTGCTTCAGCACGGTTTCCATGTTTAGTAGCAAGTACCCATAACAAAGTGGTACATTCCAAAAGATAAACCTATCAGCTGCCTGAAATTCGCATGTCTGCGATGATATTTAATAGCGTTTGAACCCAAGCGAAGATAGTTGTATCCGGTAGTCAAAATGATAAGTGGATTTACTAATAGGACAGTATAAATAAAAAAAGAAAAAAAACTGAATGAAAAACTACGACCTCTTTTCGGTCCGCGTTTGTGACCCCCACACATTTTTGTTTTTCTTTTCTCCTTAGTTTATTTGTCCTAATGGTTAATTTTCTTATTAGTTACTTTGTTGTCTTGCCCTGTACCTCCATGCTCATTGGTTCATTTGTACCCAAATTTCTGTATATAAAGGCTTGCGAGCCTCTTGTTGTGTATCCTTGAAGAAGCTGGGAATAAATGCGAAACTAGTACAGCAAAGCCACCACTCACTTCGTTAGTAGTAAGTACAGTATTAAGATCTTTTCTGATACGTATTTATTATCTACCATGTTTGAGGTAATATATTCAAACAATTCATAAGAAGCTGTCTCAATACCGTGTTTTGGTGATACAATATATTTAAATCTACTTTTAGATATTTTTCTATCACGTCACATTTCCAAGTTATACACACAGAGGCTGCAATGTTAAAGTATCCATATTCTGGGGCTGCAAGGAAATTTATCAGGCCCCATACACTGAATAACTTTAAAACGTTTCATTGAAAAAACAAGAAATCTGTACATGATAGAAAAATTTTTATGGCATACAGTTGAGCCTCGATATCCCAAATTCACAGGAACAGAAAAAAAATTGAGATAAAGAGGTTTCGAAGCGTGAAAGTTTGATCTGAAGGGGAGGGGGGGGGGGGGTATCTAGCATGACTTGATCTAACCAGGTCCATACTGTATGTTCATTGGTTACTGTCTTGCCATACATTGGTTAAAAAAGCCCTGCAAGATAACTTTGCACCAGTCCTCGCTTTTTCTCAGGCTCAGGCCTGCGACTGAATGAAATTGAGAGCTGGAAGGCCTAAGCACCATCTTTCTCGATCACTGGGCCACCACTTTTTATTTTAATTTTATTCATTGTTGACAATAATAACAAACGAGGCCAAAGAACTTCACTCTTAAAATTAATCAGCTATTTTCTTAAATAAAATTTTAACCTCACATCCTGTTTACCTCCAAAGTTGAGTAGATAAGACCAAAAAAAGGAAGTCTTGTGAAACTGATCAATTGCCAGTAAATATGGACCATCAATATCTTTACGAAGTGTTCTTTTTCCGCCAGATTTATCAGCAATCAACGATTCCAACATTGTCCTTACCATATAAAGCTGAAACAAATCATCCCAGCATTGTCGTTAATAAAATCGAAAAAGTTATCACGTATAATAAAGTTCAAAATAATAAAAAACAAACTGCAATACTTGAGTGCTTGAAGGGCCAACGATATTCCGTGGCACTTTAAGGTCGAATCCATTATCAGGATCTTTTTTCCCTTTGAGGGCTGGGTCATCCTGTGGTTCCACACCTTTTAACCAATCAGCACAGGTCTCACGAACAGACATGACAATACTGCAAAACATTTAACACCAATTTAACTTTACAAAAAGTGATATTCTAAAAGAAAAGACTATACACAGTGCAATCACAAAAGTCCTGGGACTGATTTTTTATAAAAATACTGGTGGCACCACCTCTAGGGGAAGTATGGAATTATTTACAATGTAAATCTTATTCACAACCTGCCTGCATTTGTTTTGTGGCATTTAGAATGGTACGCAGTTATTGGGTATGGGAATTCCCTTTTCAGAAAGACGTCCTAGTGATACTAATTTCATGTTTGATGGAATGGCTACCCTTGTGTTTTGAAGGTGTATTTATAAGCTTTGAATCACAGTAATAAGACTTTCGTTTGAAGCGTAAACATCATTTTTTGGACTGCTGTAGGGCTGCCGTTGTGAAGGTGTACCGCGACTGGACGAACCAGAGAGTTCCGAGCAACCGAAGAGATAACTGTGGGGCCCCACGGGCCATCGATCCTAGAGCCTGGCCAAGACCAATCGGCGTGCCACTGTTGAGCAACTGACACAGCAAATGAACAGAGGGGCCACTAGGCGTGTCAGCATCAAGACAGTGCAACGATTCCTCTTGAGTTTGGGGCTCCGGAGCAGGCATATGGTAAAAGCACCCATGACGACGCCTGTGCATCGCCAAAAATGCTTCCAATTCGCAATGGACTATCACCATTGGACCTCTGCCGAGTGGCAAAGGGTTGCTTTCTCTGACGAGTCGCGGTTTCTGGTGAACAGAGTGGACGGACGATGGAGAATTCGCCGGGAAGCATCTGAAAACAGGCATCCCGACACCATCGTTGGCAGACGACAGGCTGGTGGGGGAGGTGTGACTGTTTGGGGGATGTTTTCGTGGTATGGTCTGAGTCCACTAATACCGCTGGAGGGTACACTGAATGCTTACCTGACGATCTTCGCAGACCAGGTACATCCCTTCATGTCGATAGTGTTTCCTCAGGGTGATGGCACATTTCAACAGGACAATGCTCCCTGCCATACTGCCAAAATTGTCCACGACTGGTTCGAGGAGCATGAGGATGAATTCAAGCTACTCCCATGGCCACCAAACTCCCCGGACCTCAACCCCATTGAACATTTGTGGGACCATCTCGATCGCCATGCTCGCAAGCTGGACCCTCCACCACGCACGGTGATGGAATTACGGGATACACTGATCGCCGAATGGTCCCAGATACCTGCAACCACCTTCTGAGGACTTATTGACTCTCTGCCACATAGACTAGCTTGCTGCTGTGCTTGCCGCCAAAGATGGATATTTCGGATACTAGCAGGCGGTCATATTTATGTGTCCTGACCCTGTAAATAGTGGTTTTGGAAATTTCAAAATGGTGATTATGATGTGAATCAGGTTCATCAACTCCAAAACGGAATATCTACAGTTCAAAAGCTACGTTAATCTCTCGGCTTCTCTTGGAGCATTGTTTTTTTGCCAATCCGGCTGGAACCAGACTTTCTTGTGAGCTGTTCACAGTTGTCCACTCTTCTAATAACGTCACAGACGGTTTGAACAACTAATTCATTGTTCAGGAAATGACTAACCGTAAAAGGTTTCTCCATATTTCTTATTTTTTAAGTTAAAATCGCCAATGAGGAACCCCGATCATCCTCTTTCAAGCCTTCCATTTTGGAAAGTCACAAAAGAATTTAAATTTTGCATCTTGTAGTGCATGAACCATTCTTTCTAACGATGCGTGGCACATGCTTTAATTTTCATGTGTTAAAATTAAAAAATTTTAAAAAGTCAGCTTACCTCCTGATCAAGTCTTTTTTGTTTTTAACAGCCTTGCGAAGAGGATCTCTTAACGTTAATTGAACAAAATCTTGTAGTTCGGCATAAATATTTCCTCTGATTGCATCTGTAAAAACCGTCTCCATACGGGCCATTAACACTTGTAATCCTTTTATCATTGCAATTACCTCGATCAATGCAAATTTCTCTTCATCATTATAGTTATACCTGGTCGCCTAGACACAAAAAAAAATTACATATGCACAATGAAATTCAATTTCTTACACCAGGTGGCTAATGAAAAATGAACATCCAGAAGAGATGATGCCACATTACTGAGATTTTATGTTTCACAGCCCTGCAAACGAAGCAGCATTATCATCACAAGTACAACCCTCATATATCCCAACGCCATCACTGTTTACGGGGTGAGCAGCACCTACGACGACTCGTAAAAGGTGACAGGAGAGCCACAGTCCCTCGACTGACCACCAGATTCAACAGTGGTGCCAACAGACGTGTATCCGACATTACCGTTAAACACACCCTGTTACGGATGGGCCTGAACCCATGTTGACCAGGGGTCATTGTCAACAAACCCCAGACTTTGCACATGACCACCGTCATTGGACCACAGACGAGTGGGCTAAGGTCGCCTTCTCCGACGAGCGATGGCGAGTGCGTCTTGAACGCCATGAAAAGAGACTGCAAGAGGCTATTGTGGGCCGGAAACTGGCTCGTGGGGGCAGTGTGCATATGTGGGGGATCTTCTGTTGGAAGCAGTTAGGTCTACTGATTCGTCTAGAGGGCAATTTGAATGCCTGTGGCTATCTGTCACCCGTACATGCTCACAATGTTCCCCCAAATGTGATGGTATATTCTAGCAGTACTATGCACCCTGCTACAAGGCACATCTCCTTCTGGATTGGTTCGAGAAACACTCTACTGACTTTCGAGTGCTCCCTTGGTCCGTTAATTCACCGGACATCAATCCAATCGAACATCTGTGGGAGCACCTTGATCGCCATGTACGGCAGCTGGACCCTCCACTCTCGAAGCTCTGTGGACGACACCTAGCAGCAGTTATAGCGGCAAAGGGTGGCTACTCCCATTACTAAGCGGGTGGTCATAATGCAGTGACATGACAGTGTATAATTCCGTTCCTCATTTTACAAGTTTGCTGCCAAAATGCCTTCATAATTGAATCGTTTAAAGAGGGCGAGACTGTAGCTCTTTCTGACGCTGATTATTCTAATTCAAGAATAATAGAACAGTGTAAGGGAAAAGTTTAATTATTTGCAAGAATGATATAACAAATTATCAAGCACGAAAGACAAACGAATTCAAACGATCAACAGTGCGTGATTCTGAATGAAAAGCACAGTCCCATTCTTTCTGTACTAAGGCTAACATTCGAACCATGAGGAGGGTAGTCCTTGGATGTCTGACTGTGTGCAGTCTACATTAAATCAGCAATGAGACATCACACTTTCTGGGTGTTCATTTTTCAATTGCAACCTGTGTATGTTTTCTTCCAACTCCAATTTAAGATACGAGGGGATGTCAAAAAGTAACGCCATTTATTTTTTAACAGAGGAAATAAAGTCGCTGTGTAAAAGTTAACATAGCCACAAAAAAAAAAAAAAAGCTGAATACATGCACAGATTTTGCATAACAAGAATTGATCCAGTGCACGCGCACTACATGCTACCAGTCATTTTACAAATGGCTGCCACTATCACATCGTCTACAGTGGAAAACAGCGAGCTGTTATAAGGTTTCTTTTCGCTAAAGTTTACGATGCCAACTGTCTGGACTATTCCTGTGTGCGTGCAAATGGCGTAAAATGTTTCAGGCAGACTTAGCCTTGCCTATAAACAGCGTTCTGCCTATAAGAAGTGAGTGGAATGTTTCACACATCCTATGGATTTGCATAGGATATAGTGCATGAGAAGCTTGGATACTGCAAAATCTGTTTGCGCTGGATTCCAAAAAGTCTGACACCAGAACAGACCGGCAACGGATTGGCGTGCAGTCTGCAACATCTCCAGCAGTACAAACAGGAGAACACTGTGTTTCTGAATGCCATTGTCACAGGAGACGAGTCACACATGAGCCTAAAACTGGAAGCACAGTGTGGAACCGCAAAATCATCAAAAAGCGAGTCCAGCGAAATCCGAGGGTCTCAATGAGACAAATCGCTCATGAAACTGGAATCACTGCGAATCGGTGTGGAAAATGGCAACAGAGGAACTCAAACTCAAGCCCTACAAGCTGCAAAAAGTCCTGCTCCTCACAGACGAAAACAAGTGTGTACGGCTCCACAGATACCGCCAACTCAAGCGTCGGGCTGCAGGTGAGAAATGGAAGCCCATCCTCTTCACACATGAGAAGCTCTTCACTGTGGAGCAGGCACACAATCACCAAAACAACAGTGTGTGGTCAGGAGAAGCACCCGGCACCTCTGCAATCATCGAACGTCGCCAAAATCCGCAGTCCGTGATGATCTGGGGCAGAATTTGCGCCAGTGGCTAGACACTCCTCGTTTTCATGGACCAAGGAGTCAAAATCAACCAACAAGTTTACAGTCTTCCTTGGGCTCTGCAGCATTTCGGCAATGCGGATTGGACCTTTCAACAAGACTCTGCACCAGCTCACAGAGCGAAAATGATGCAGGAGTGGTGCAAGAGCCATTTTCCGGATTTCATCACGTCTCAGCAGTGGCCGCCCAACTCGCCGGATCTTAATCCGATGGATTACAGCGTATGGTCGATCTTGGAAGCCAGGGCCTGTACTTAAATGCCACAACAATTTGGAGTCGCTGAAGAAGTCCTTGCGCCAAAAATGGGACCGATGGCCGCCCAACGACTTGCGGCCCATTGCTGAAAACTTCAAGGCACGTTTGGGGCTTTGTATCGCTGCCAAAGGAGCTCACTTCAAAACCGAATGAACATGTTATTACCAAGGGACTTTCGTTTTTTGGATTAAAAAATTTGTACACAATGAGTTGCCATAATTTATTGTCACCCTGTATGACCAACTTCGTCCAAGCAAAGCTGGTCTGTTTCTGTCAGGAGGTTCTGGACCACCCAACCTACAGTCAGGACTTAGCGCCTTCAAACTACCACCTCTTTGGTCCCATGAAAAGTGGGTGGTCAGAGGTTTGAGACTGACGAGGAACTCAAATCTGCCGTGCGCCATTGGGTATATTCACAGCCAACAGAGTTCTAAGTGGGGTATTCTGAAACTGGTGCAGCGTCAAGATGCCTGTGTGGAAAAGTGACGTGTAGTTTCAGCTTCGCTTAGTTGTTTACTGTATGTAATGCAATTTTCTTTGAAAAAAATAAATGGCGTTACTTTCTGATATCTCCTCGTAGATATTCAAATTTTATTTTGCAAATTAATTTATCTTTTCATTTAATGGTACAAAACAGCATTTTAGACATAAATGTCAAGACTAAAGAAACATTAAACAGAGACGTATGCTATTACAATATGAAACTAACATACATTAACAAGAAAAAACTTAAACAAACCCTTTCATATTCTTCTGCTTCAACAGGGCATTCCTTATTCTGATGATGATCGGTAGGGTGCAGCAGTTTCCATGAGTACTTAAATTAAGTAACAGCCATTGTTTAATAACTAATTTTTGTACGTTTATAAATAAAGACTGCAGGAGTATAATTAAACCTACCAATTCTGTAACAATACTTGTCCAGTCTGCTAACAGCTGCAGCCCTTTCAATGCTAGATCACATATTTCTTTGTTTTCTTGATCTGTCCTAGGTGTTTCTTTATAAGTTGTAGTAACCTAAAAATAAAAATTTAACGTGGATCAATTAATCTTTAAAACTTAAATTTCAATCATCCGGCAACCAAACAAGTACAACTCCTTGCCAAAAAGTAATGCACCACAATTTCTTTCTCCGTCCCCAACAATGGTATGAATGCGAAACTTGAGATATGCATTCTTTGAAGTTTTTGGAGTGCGAGCGCAAAGTTTCCATTTCTTCCGACAGATAGCGTACGTGCAGCAATGGAAAAACATGGCGTCTGTAAGTGATGTACACTGTCTTATCAATGAATTATGACCAGCACCCCTTCAAGGCACACGCATGGTTCGCCCCAACAACGATTACACATTGCAAAATTTGCATAACGGGCTGAGAAAGCTTTAAAGCTGGTGCATCAAACAGCAGGAGCACGAGCCTCAAGATTTAAACATCTGGATTTAACGGACATCCAAAAAGGGATGATAATAGGCTATCGCAGCAAGGGTGGCACTATCTCCGAAACGGCGTGATTTGTGAACTGTTCACGGTCCGCTGTAGTGAAGGTGTACTAAGAGTGGACAGCAGGGATAGAAATCGCGTCCCAACGCCATCACTGTAAAGGGTCACCAGCCATCGACCGATGGGGTGAGCGGCGCCTACGACGACTCTTAAAAGGTGACAGGAGAGCCACAGTCCATCGACTAACCACCAGATTCAACAGTGGTGCCAATAGACGTGTATCCGACATTATCGTTGAACGCAACCTGCTACGGATGGGCCTGAACAGTCGACGCACGGTTGCTGCACCCATGTTGACCAGGGGTCATCGTCAACGACGCCTAGACTTTGCACATGAGCACCGCCATTGGACCACAGACGACTGGGCAAAGGTCGCCTTCTCCGACGAGTCAAGGTTTTTGCTCCATAAGACCACTGACCTTAATCCAATCGAACATTTATGGGACGAGTTGGAGCGTCAAGTGAGGACCAGGATTACACATCTGAAATCCATTGATAATATGGCTAGTTTCTTACAGCATGAATGGACCCAAATATGAGAAGCTGTTTATCGGAACCATGTAGAAATTAAGCCCAGAAAAGTGGATGATAATTTCAGCACGTGGAGGTCCAACAAGATATAAAATAAAATAAATCCCATACCCGTGTACAGTCTTATTCCTTGTTATAGGGTAGTGTACAGCTCCGGCCAAAAAGCTGTCACCTCACCGATAGGTTTGGCGCTTAGTTGAATGTGACAAACGTTTTGGTCGGAGCTGTACATTACACTGAATATACAGCTGAATATGAAATCTGTATGTAGTAATGTATAGCTCCAGCCAAAAAGTTTGTCACATTCAACTAGGTGCCAAACATATCCAGTGAGGTGACAAACTTTTTGGCTGGAGCTGTACATGCAATCTAAACAGGTTCCCTAACCACAAAATAAATAATCCACAGCATCGACTCTCCTTTTACCTACCTCATTGCTATACCGTGCCAATTCACTTATATACTTCACATGTTCATCTCGAACTGTTGGCAAATGCTGCATCAGATCGGCTTGAGGGCTGACATAATTATTAGCATTGGACAGAGGCCATTTAGAAGAATCAAAGTGAGGACTTCGTTTGATGTAATTGAAAGGCGCAATTTGCATATCTCCAAATAGAGGCACCACTTCCAGTTGCTAGAAATTAAAAAAAAAAATTACATAAGAGATAAAATTCAAAGAAAACTTATCTATAAGATTTTGATTGTTTTTTTTATAATTATACTAGAAGCGAACCCACCCAATTGTATAATCGGGAAATAACCCACTGTTAGATAACCATTTAGAGAGTGAAATGAGAGGACAAATAATTGGACTACTGGAAGCAGGCCAAACCCAGATTGAAGTATCTCGGGTGCTGAAAGTGTCCACTAGCATCATTTCAAGACTGTGGCAACAACTCCGATAAAATGGAAACACCTGTAAACATTTTAATCAGGCTTGTCTAAGGGTCACCATGCCCAGAGAAGACCGCTATCTGGCTCTATCTGCCCGTAGAAGCAGGTGAAGCACAGTCAGGGACGTTGTCAGAGAGCTGTCGGCAGCTACTGGGGTATACAGGAGACTTCATGCAGTTGGACTGTATGCTCGACAACTGATGACGTGCATCC
This sequence comes from Rhysida immarginata, assembly GCA_023313115.1. Lineage (NCBI taxonomy): Eukaryota > Metazoa > Arthropoda > Chilopoda > Scolopendromorpha > Scolopendridae > Rhysida > Rhysida immarginata. The sequence continues at coordinate 819,313 of JAHWFO010045024.1, read as the reverse complement.
CATTAACTCAAAGAGACCAAACATGCAGCTTGGACACAACAACAGTCGAGTCATGTCACGTTCTTGGACAAGTCCTGATATAGCCTAACCTCTAATTTTCAATGTGTCTACATCTGGAGAGAGCATTGGATTTGGTACAGCCCTGCTAACATCATTGAACATGGCAGGTATCATGGTGGACGCCCGTACACTGCTACAAGTCTTCAACAAAGGGGCCATAAATGGCCAGGTGTAGCGGAATAGTATCTTGCTACAACATGTTTGTCTCTTCAAGGGTGCAGTAGGTTCAGATTCCCTCTAAATGGGCAATAACGCCTGTTCGCATAGTGGTTGACTACCTGGAACACGAGGACATCCAGTGCATGGATTGGCCACTGCGCACCCCAAACCTGAACCCCATCGAACACACATGGGAGGTTGAAGCACAAGTACCACCTCTGCGAACCCTGAAAAAACCTGCGAACGTCATTGGTCCAGGAATGGGATGCCATTCTTCAACCATTGTGGATACCTTGGTTTTGAGCATGCCACCACATTGTGCTGCATGCATTTCTGTAGAGGAGACAGCACTGTGTACAGTTTACAAAACAAAAGGTGGAATGATACAAGCTTTTGCATCAGGGGTGTACTAGGCTTCCTATCCCCCTGTACAAGGCCTGTGAGAAAAGTATCCGACCTTATTTTTTTTTGCGAAAACCTGATGGATTTGGATCGCGCGCGCTTGCATGAGCCGACCTTGAATCTTTGTGCATATGTGTGAATTTTTTCCCGCCTCTCAATAGTGTCAGTTGCTGGCAATCAGCATTAGAGGGAGGTAGTGTGTTGTGCTCTCATCGGTTTTTGATACTATTGAAGAGGGCACTAAAAGGCAATTCCAAAAGGAACATTCAAGACTGAAAGTGGAAACACGATGAGGCATGTGTATTTGTTGGGAGGAGAGTACTCTGAAGGAGATGAAGAACTCTAAGGAATTCTTGAGAAAAATAACCAATTTTTGAACAGCCCTCATAAATTTTGCTTTTAAAAGATAGCATATGGAAATTTGTTATATAATTTAGCTTACAATGCAAATTCTTAACGTCCACGCCCAAGTTCTCATTTTTTAATTTTTTATTTTCTCCCCTGCATTAAGGTAAGAATTCAAATACTTACTTTGAAAATTTTATCAATTTTGGTCAAATTTATTCGTTTCTTCTGATCTAATTTATTGATATTTGAAAGCTCTCCGTCCATTAAGAAAAGCCCAAATCCTATTACCTACAAATTAAACACACAAGAAACATTATTGTAAAAAGTTCCTCTTCATTTATACTTTAAAAATTTTTATTTGCCCTAAACCCAATACCTTGACCAGCATGTGCTTCTCACACGGAGTTAAATACATCTTGCTCTCGAACATTTGAACGCAGATGTTAACAACATCAGCCAATAACTCCTCGTAGCCGGTAATTTTTTCCAAATTTTCCTTCAACGTATCACGAATTTTGTTTTGAGTGGCAAGAAACATTGATAAATTTTGGGATTCCTGAAGGGCTTGGGAATCTGCCATGACTTTCAGAAATTGTGCAGCTCTGTTCAAATAAATTAAAAAAAAAATCTTCTGATGAAAAAAAGAAATGTTAACTTATTAATTAACTATGGATGACAATAAGCCTACTCATTAACTCGTTAGGACTATATATTACTTGCCATATATCAGCATTGAAAGTCCCACTGGTACTGTAATGTTATCATTAGATTGGTTTGGTTTGTTTTGGTATTAATGTCCTTTACAACTGCCATGGTCATTTCAGTACAGCATTATAGGGGCCGCAAATTTTGCCTCACAAGGGTTCTTTAACATGCAGCAGGCAAACAACTATACGGGACCAACGGCTTTACTTCCCTTCCGAAGGAAGTGTGTGATTTCAGGGTTTTTCCCCTGAAAAAATCTTTGTCTTCCTCGGCCGGGGTCGAACACGCATCCTCGGGCATCAGAGGCAATCATGCAACCACTGAGCCGCCGAGGCCGATTGTTATCATTAGAACACCTCCCATTAATATACTACTAAACCAATTTCAACCAAAGTTGACGTCAAGAATATGCCTCTGCTTTCTATATTTCGTATGCGACTTTATTTTCATCGAGTTTTCCAGTATTCCAGCCACCAGGTCGTTGTCATGATGATGTAATAATGTATGAAATTTTCGTTCTCAGGCTTTGAGTGTAGGTGGTGTCGTCTATATTCATTAGGGGCATAATGGCTCACGACAGTAAGGAGAGACGTCACACGTTATTGCCGGGAGTTGTTTCACGGCATTCTTCGTGATGCGGACAGCCGTAGCGGTGAACAAACATATTGTGTAAATGTTCAATTGGAAATATATGCTCAATAGGAACCATTAATTACTTGTTATATTCAATCATAAAACATCATTACGAGTTTTATGATATATCACATGCCATATCTTAGCATTGAAAGTTTCCAGTGGTACCATATATAAGGGTCGTACAAATGAAAACGAAAATTTGTGTGGGGAAAAAAAAAATAAAAAAGATGACGTGTAGGAACCCCACGTTTAAATTGAACAATAGGTTGCAAGTGTTGCATCACGTGAGAAAGAACGATAGCTCGCGTTTCGAAGCTCAGCGAATGATCGCTTCGTCCAAAGAACAAAAGGAGTCAACGAAACAGGAACAGTAATTCGTTTTTTTATCAATCTGTAACTTCAAATTTAGTAGCATTCATTAAATTATTGTTCAAAAATTATTCTCATCTCTTTTCTTACTCTCGGAACACGTAATTACACTCTAGGTAATACAGTAAATTAAAATACATGATGACACGTACAAAGGAAACGAGTACAATGTCAATGAGCAAATTTAACTTACCTCCGATAAGTAGAATAATCATTTTTTACGCTCGACTTCATATTTTTTAATTCGTCAAGAACTGCAAACATATTTATAAATTTTCCCAATGTTAACAAATACGCTTCGGAAACAAAATCCTTTCGCTTTTCTGCATGACATAGTCGTTTCATTTCTGCACAGAAACGCTCCACTGCTTTTCGCTGAAATCAAAACATGATATCTAATGCATTCAGTGCGATTCAAAAGTCATAATAATGTGAATAAGCTCCTCACAGAATCCAAAAACACACAACTCGTGTGAGAGTAAAAATCATAAAAATTTATAAAAGCGTCATTTAAACAATGAAATGCATATATGTACCTGAAAATACATAAAGTTTAGAAGTTTATTGACTTCGGGTGCCAACACTTCTACTGTTTTCTCATAAATTTCCACTCGATTAGGTTGCTCATTTGATTTCGGTTGTGGAATAGCTCTCGAACAACATCGCCACGTATAGAGCATCACAGCATGTTCATTTCCTTCATCTAGCATTTCATTCTGAAAAACAAAATAAAAATCTCTGTTCACCTAAATGAAAACTGCAATAAACAGAACAGTGTTTCTCAACCCCTTTCCCCTTGTGGAACCCTTGTTCTAGGGATTCCATATTCTACGGAATTCCTACATGCAGTTGTGATGATATATCGCATGGTTTTTATAATCATAGTTTTTATGCACCTTTTGCCTAGCCATTCTTTGTAATTGGTTTTCGTACCAGGTTGTCGATGATCTACAATCTTTGAATGCTAAAATACGTGTTCCTGTTTGTGTTGTGATCAATGACAGCATCACAAAGAGGAAACGATTCAGCTTTGATGATCTGATAAACGTGATGACAAGGGACACAGGGAGCACTGAAGACCATCTCCGCAGCCGCTGCATCATGCATCTAAAGGTCGGTATCAGAGCGGGAGACCACCGGGCCTAAGTGTCTTTCAGCGAATCAGGTGTCATCTCCTCAGCTTAAGCGTTAACCGCTGGTCGTAGTTTGCCCATAATTACCTGCGGGCTGCCCGTCTAGATATGCAAATTATCGGCTCATATATACTGAATTTCCACGTAATTAAACATCTTGAGAAGGGATTCAAGCACCGAGCAATTTACGTGCGGACAGCCTGATCGTCCCTCATTGGCTGTTGTAGAGAAAATTAGGCGAGCCACTGGAGGCAACTAGTGGGCAAAACTGAAAACGCTTATGAGATATATAGCATTTCACGAGAAAACACTAAGATCATCGAACATTTTAGGTCATCCAACAGGTAGGTACAAAAACAAATTACAAACGCAAGGGCTAGTGGTGAGTAAAGAGCAATCTCTCCAACAAACCATCACCCACATGAACATGCTCGTCGTTTTGGCTGCCCCTGTCTATCCAGTTCCTAAAGATAATGAACAACAGGGCAGTGCAGAGTCCAACGTCCAGATTTTCACCTTTACTTCTCAAAAATTGTATTACTGTATGGTGACTTGAGCAAAGTGAGGATGCAGCAGGGCCACTTCCTGATGACTTGGTGACAGTTTTATTTTCAAAAATTACATGATGTTGATTTTGCATATTTTGTGTGTAACGGCCCGTTTACCCTAACGGGCAGCACCCCTGCTGATCCCACCAGATGATTATTAGAACCTTCTTGCTGTGAAAATTTCTTTTGAATTGCAAGAAGGATGGTTCAGTTGAAAGGGATACAATCTTGTACAGAAAAGACTCCTTCTTCCGCCTGGCGATCGGTTGAAGACACGTGCTGCACCACTGCATCCGATTGTTTTCTGTCAACTTGTGAGTCAACTAATTTCCTTCTTTCTTGCTTTTTCCAAGCATGTGCAACTGATGTCCGATGGTTGGCGAGTTACTCTGAATTTTATGCAAGGAACTGTTTGAACGAATACTGGCACGTTCTTTCGGTTGCACTATCCTCTCTGTATCACTAGGGTCCCACTTGCGCAAAAACTCTAAAGCAGAAAGCTGAAAACTAAATATTTAGAATATATGATTTCTGCAAAACTTATTGTCCGCCTTGATACATCTGATCTCACTTGGGTAAAGCAAAAGCGGAACTGAAATTTTGAAAGGAGAGCTCCACATAAAGACAAGTGGATGCAACAGACTTCACTTACTCTCTCTCTCGTTCTCACTTCTCCCGTTTCCAACACAGTCAATATAGATGATTTTACTCGTGCTTTACGATTGTCACCCATATCTTTTTTTTCAGGAAGGCATCCTTAAATTAAGAATGCCTTTTATCAAATATTCGGGGGTCTTTACTGACCTCCTCAATAAAAAGCTCTATCGATACGAACTGCTCACGATTGATGTCCATTTTAAATTCGTCAAGAGGCAAAATCTATTTCATGACTTCACAAAATCATGAGCGAAAAGTATACAAGGAAAAGTCAATCCAAGTTGAACTTCCTTTTTCTATGGAAGATTTACGCGTTCCTCATTCCTTTGTAAGTTTCAGCATTTTTTTTTTTTTTTTTTTTTTTTTCACGCAAGTGGGACCCTAGCCTATGTTTCGCACGAGAACCTGAATGTTACAGCAGCAGCACCTTCCAGTGAAAGTAAGGAAGCATGCAACATTAAACATGCACCTTGTCGAGCTCCATTTCTGAGCAACGCAAAAGAAGTTAATTGTTTGAATACCTAAAAACTGTTTGCAATTCTTACTCTGCTAATACAACATTTCAGATGCATTCAAATGTTAAGGAGAATTCTTCAAAATACTTACTAAACTAGCGTGAACTGTAGCTTCTTCTATGTACTTGGCAACCCCAGTAACAAATGCATTTCTGTCTTCAAAATTTGTATCAAAGTTGGCCATATACATAATGCTGCATGCCTGTGCTTCAATGCATGGCTGTTGATCTGGCAGAGGGAGTTCGTCAAGGACGTCCACATTGGAAAGAGCATCAGGAAGCGTTACTTTCTCTGCAGCCATTCTGATCAATCTGATTTAAATATAAAAAAAAATATATATATATATTACTTTAATTTAGTATGAAAACAATTTAGTCGAATCTGTAATTTATAAACCCTTTCATATATCGTTTTCCTTTATAATTATTCTAGAGACACTCTACTATCGTATTAATATGAAAGTAATACACGTAACCTGCTCCAAACAAAGTAAAGATAATAATCGAAAAAGTAAAAGTATCACACTTGTCGCCTCTGACTAGCCACTGGTTATTATTATGTACTTCCAGTTTTTTTGTGTATTGCAACTTCTTTACCCAGTACTCATTAGCTCCAATGAGGAAGTGAATAAATCCGAAGAAGAAACATCATTCTTTCGTGTGTATAAGTTTGATTGCGTTCAATAAATAATTGTTGAAGAAAAAAATTGTGGTGCATTACTTTCTGAGCTACCCTCGTATCTTAAAAAAGATTACAAACTTCGCTTTATGCATTAACATCACGGACTAAGCATCTGTCATATGGAGGCCTGGTGAAGCCATCGTAGAAATGGATACAATGAGTCACTGAAATAAATCAACAATCCTTTCAAGTTCACGAAAAAAAAAAAATCTCTCCACAGACAAGGGGGTTATGTTAAAACGTAATTTGATACTTCTTCTATTTCCTCCATATTCTGCATATTTTCCTTATCACTAGTGTTCTTATTTATTGTGTTGGAGAACTACTTCAATGTCATCACTTATTGCCAAGAGATGGCGCTATGATATTGCTTTTAACGCACAGTGCTTTAATTACCTTTGTTTGCGTGTGTACTTCGTTTCAGTGTGTACATTTTTATAGTCGTTGTAATTGTTGTATGTTCGATCGTTTGCAATGAAGTGCCTTCCAATCAGCATGTGTGTTTGTTTGTTTTTTTATGTCATTAATAAACAAAATGTTTAATTCTTATGAAGCTACTATTTCGGATCGGCTCATCAAGAGCTCATCCTTATGTGCTCTTGGCTCATGATTCGTGGTTATTGGTATTCAATCGTGCAATGCCTTTGTATTCAATCGTGGTTATTGGTATTCAATCGTGGTTTTAAACGCAATTTTAACAATAATATATTTTTTTAAACGTGTAATGTAAATCATTTCCGTTACTTGAACTATGCCTGAACTGATTATGAAACCAATCAACCTTGGAAACATAAGCGAATGCTCCTGAAAGGTCTCGTGATGGAATTTTGCGCTGCTTTTCCATAGCTTTCAAGTCAAACAAGAGTCGCATTTGGGCTCTGGCTGATGTCACAGAGTTTAGCCAATCACAATAGAAATCGCAATCGAGAATACCTTATGCTCTACTTACCTTGGTTCACTGCATGAATGTAATGAACCAACGAGATGCAAGGGCATATCAACTGATATAACGACTTTCGGGAATTCAGTTGCCATGGGAATGGTCCGTGTGTTTTGTGCACGAGTTTTACAAAAACAATGATTCTGCGTTTATTGCCTAGCGAAAGTTCACCAATCTGCATGACATAAATCAAATGTCAGGTGTTTCTCTAATCACAGAATTCACCAAAAGTGAATGTACAGGCTACAATGTCAGAACGAGGAATAATCGGCCCATACTTTTTCGAAAATGAAGGGAGGTGCGTGATGACAGTTAAATCAGAGCGTAAGTGGAGATGCTGAACAATTTCTTGGTACCTGAACTGCAGAGTTTTGCTGGTTCATTCAGAGAACATAATTTCAGCAGAATGGAGCATTAGTGAAATTTCCCTCCAAAATTGATCTCCAGGAGAGGAGAAATAAACTGGCCTGCATACAGCTCCAATTTGAGTCCTATGAATCAATTTGATATCTTAAATCAAGAGTATATAGCAGCAATTCGACGTCTTTGATTCAATTGAAAAAAAAATATCAGCTATGAAATGGTGGCCATCACGGAGACTACGTGTCGCACTGTTAATTTGTACTATGTGAGCTAGGCTTGCGGTGCGGTGGAGGGCTGTTCATTTTGCGTTTTTCCGTTTTTCCATATCTTTTTTTTCCGCTAACTCTTACTACTCTTCGCGTTTCACAAAACTCTCGGCCCTGCAGGCCTCACTGATCACTGTTTTCTTGTATTCTGTCTACGATGTCCCCCTCCAGCAGCAAATTAAAGATACATTCCCCAAGTTGTTTTGGTCATGGGGGGGGGGGGGGCAGAGGAAACCGAGACTTACGGTGTGTCTAAAAAGTCTTGACCAATCCAAGCCCTTTGCGAAACTATGCGAACAGCTTGCACATAAAATAACGACCGGTCATGATGAGTGTTTTCTTAAATCGACCGATCATACTCATTGTTCTCGACTGGTCGCACTAATCATGAATGGAGTCCAACGCCAGTTAGCTGCCTCAGTGAGTAGAATCAAAATGGCGGATGAAAAAATTCATGTGTTCGAGTGCCCGATATGTAATACAGTAAAATCTCATTATTACGAACTCGGTTAAGACGAATAACTCTGTTATTAAGAATTATTTTTTGGGTCCCTGCAACGGCCAGTTGATATCTATGCTATTAAATTAGGATATAACGAATTTAGGATAAAATGAACTCACTGTGAACAAAATTTTCACCTGAACAGCCCCAAATTTCATTATCATGAACTTCAGTACTTTCAGAAATCTCATGAATTTTCGGATAAAACCCCTCCTCCCACGTGGCCAGGAGATCCCACGTAACCACGTGGAGACATCGCCACGTTATGAGTGTTTCTCATCAGAAGCAACAGGTGGCGCTACGGTCGAGACAGGTAACGGCCAATCAGAAACGTGCATTAGCGCACGGGCTGATGGGAGATTTCTTGGGGTATATAATTAGGGGGCGGATGAAGCATGGCATCTTGAACAGTTCAGCTCTAGTACTGACATCACGGACCTCCTGCTTTACCAAGACATCGGTTCCCGGTTCCCGAACCTGTTTTAAGAGTAATTACTCCTTTACTATGTTTCTCCCATTGCCGCCTGCGACAACTTATGGGCCGTGACTTATGTATGAAAGAATTGAAAAGTACTTGACCTGACCACTAGAGGTCGCCTCACTTGGCCAAGCCCCCTTCATTTTTAAGAACTTCGTTATTACAAACTGCTTATATTGGGGTCCCCTCAAATTTATTATAACGAGATTTTTCTGTAAATTTTTTTTTTTTGGAGAAAGGAGATGCTGAAATACATATTGAGCAGCATCAAGAAACAAGGAATGAACACGAAAAAGACAAGACGGGTGAAGA
>JAHWFO010045024.1:758303-807455 GCA_023313115.1 Rhysida immarginata | reverse complement strand
TAATAATAATAATAATAATAATAATAATAATAATAATAATAATAATAATATAAAATCAAAATAATAATAATTTTTATTCTCAGATAGAAATTTTATTAAGACAACAACTGTCTTTCAAGTTTATTTAACTGCTCTGTACACAGAACGAATCCCAATTTATTTTTAGGAGAAAGAAATTCACACCTCTAATAGTGTTTATGCATTTCGTGGTATAAAATGAACGGCATTCTCTGGGATACTTTGAAATAAGCGGATTTAGAAGAGATCGGATGAATTTTTATGTATGTGTATGTAAATGAAGAAGACGTGTTATCAGCGACTCCCATTAACATCAGTCAGTAGCTAGAAAGGCTTTCCTTGCCATTGGTCTTTTGAGAGTGAAAAGAAAGTTGTTTATTTATCAGTGGTTATTTTTATTTAAGAGGATTCACAAGCAAATGTTCCAGTCCATTATTCTCTTTTTATTGTTGTTTGCTGTTTGGAAATACCATTTGCTTAATAAATAGATTTCTAAATTTTAATTATTTTCTATTGTTTTAAATTTTTTTTTAAAATTTCATGAGAATTGTTTTATTTCCTATATTGCGATTACAAAAATTGAAAAAAATCCAAATTCCTTATATTACATATCATATGTCAAGTTGAAACATCAGTCAAAGTAAAAACATTTTATCGTCACAAAAAATAATTATACATATAAAATAAACAGAAACCTAGTGTATATATAATCTTTGGCTAAGCTTTTATCTTTTATTATACAATAGTGTGATTGTATTGCTGAGGAGTCCCATTGCTGCAACCTTGCCTTCTCAAGTTTTATTTCCTATCATGTGCTTAAAACAATTGCACTAGCCCTTGAAATCCGGTTTCTTTTGCTAATTTTTGTTCATTATTTGCGTAAAGATAATCTGATATCAAAAGTTGATGATATTCCATAAAAAAAAAAAGGAAATATAGAAACTCCAGTATTCATTTAATTATTTATAAGCATACTACATCTCCATGGAGAACGAAAATTATGCTACATAGCAATTATTAAAAAAAAAAAAAGCTTCATTTAAATTTCAGTAAATATGGATTAAAAACAATAATTAAAGGAAAAATTACAAATTTGTTTTAAAAGCTCTATTAAAGAAATGTATTTCATGGCTGTTAAGAAAAATTCCTAATGTCTTTTGAAGACATTGTTTTGATGGAGAAAATAATATGAACACCTTTGATTTTAGATGCTTTGTCGAATATCTAGAAATATACTTGACGAATATTCTGAATCTGCAGGGGTATAAAGAGCATGTTACACCTCATATTTCAGTGAAGGTTTTGTCTTGAACTTAAATAGGGGACCAGCAAAAAATTGAACATAAAAAATAATATTTGGGATCACTCTGTAAAAAATAATGCTTAAAATGTGTTGTAGCCATAGCATATGATTAAGAGGCTTCTGTTACTTATGTGTTCATTTGTATGAGAATAGCATGTATATTCATGGCAGTGAAAAAGTTGGGTTTTTTTTAAATCAAAATGTTTTAATAAGTTTTTTGTTTATAACATGCAGGGTTTTCAACCCAATGCAATGCCATTTTTAGGAAACTTGACAAACTACAGTAGAGACAACACCCTGCAATCAGAATATAAGCATTTTTATTAAATAATGCTTAACTGCGATTGCACAAGCATTACCAAACTGTCTTTTGCATAATTTATTAGCCAGATGTATAGAGCTACCCTTATAAAAAGCCCATGCAAATATCGTGAAAATTCAGAATGGGTAAAATGCTCATATTTCATCAAATACTTTTATATTGTGATTGCAGGGTGTTGTCTCTACTGTAGTTTGTCAAGTTTCCTGAAAATGGGATTGCATTGGGTTGAAAACCCTGCAGGTTATAAATTAAAAAGTTGTGAAAAAATTATTATTTTTATTTATTTATTTATTTTTTTTTTTTTAAAGAAACTTTTTATCTCTATGAATATATGCTCTATTCTCATACATATAATCATTTGCTACAGATACAACACATTTCAACCGTTATTTTTTATAGAGTGATCCCAAACAAATTTTATTTTTTTTTGCTCGATTTGTTGCCTTCGGGATAAAACCTTTGCTGAAATATATGAGGTGTAACATGCTCTCTACACCCCCTGAAGTTTCAGGATAATTCGTCAAATATTTTTCTAGATATTCGACTAAAACGTCTAAAATCAAAGGTGTTCATATTATTTTGTCCAACCTCTGTAGTTTGTTCCATTCCACAGTTTTTCCTGATTTTAGGGTTCTGTACCCAAAGGGTCAAGTGCTCACCATCGAACCCTGCTACCCGTTCCACCTGTGAATGAATGGTCTCAACCAACATGAGCAATCGTGTACTTTAACTAGGAGCATGCAAATTAACTTCCAATTACTTCCACGTGAACTGTGCAATCAGTCATTAGTATCTGTCTGCGATGATGGCTGGCTACACGTTTGGTTAATACACCGACATGGTATTAGTGTACAGCAAAGTGCAAGGGAACGGAAGAGCTGCCTGCCGGCTTTATCACGAGTGATTTCTACATTGTCAGCAACTAGCATACACCATCTTCACTTGACTTACACGGCATCTGCGTGAGTCAGGCATCTTTGTTATGCATTGTCTAGGTGTTGGTGCTGGCCGAACCCGTCGCACCCTGGGATTCGAGGACGAGGTGCTTCGTCGAATTCGTGAGAATCCATCAACAAGTAGCCATGCTATTGCAGGCACCATGGGCAAGACCACATGTCTGTCTAGCGAGTGTTGCACTAACAGCTATTCCATCCATACCATTGGCAGAGTTCAAGCATTGGGGCCAGCTGACTTTCCACCTCGTATTATGTTCTGTCGATGATTCCTAAGGTGTTGTGTGCTAGAACCAGTGTTTCCCATATTGATTCTTTTCAGCGATGAAGCATGCTTCTCCAGGGATGGCGTTTTCAGTAGCCAGAACATGCACCATTGGGAATGCCTAAACCAACACGCTACATGGCCCAGATGTTTCTAGCAATGTTTTGGAGTGAACGTATAGGTTGGTATCATCGACGGCTGTCTTATTGGACCTCACATTTTACCACATCATCTTACAGTAGTTACGTATCTTATCTTTCTTCAAGAAGTATTGCCAGACTTGTTGGACGATGTATCTCTGGACACCAGTCACAACATGTGGTTTCAGCATGATGGTGCACCACCCCATTTCACACGTGCTGTCCGGTACTATCTTGGCGAAACATTTGGTGAACGATGGATTGGGCGAGGGGGTCCAGTGGCATGGCCACCAAGGTCACCAAATTTAAACCCACCGGACTTCTTTTTGTGGGGACATTTAAAGAGCATCGTTTATGAAACTCCAATGGAGTCAGGAGCGGACCTTGTAGCACGGTTGGACAAGATATAAAAGACACTCCAGTGCTACTCGACAGAGTGTACAACCACTTACACCGCAGATGCTAAACATGCATTGAGGTTGGAGGCCGTCAGTTTGAACAGCTACTGTAACTGCAATGAAGGCTGCATGTGTTCACTTCTGTAACTCGTAAGTTATGCATTTCGGGACTAATGTTTATAGGACATAAAATGCTTATTATGATCACTTGTGTAAGTACTGTAAGTTTATAACACTTTGACTGTTAAACCCTGTATCTTATGTGTCTATAAAAGCCGAAATCGAGAACACAGTGCGATACCCTCCAGAACCTGGTATGTTTTTGTAAATTTATTATTATATGGTAATACGGAACTCTCGATGCGCAAATCCGACTCACACTTGCCCGATTTTATTTTTGTTTTCTGCAAAACTGTTACAGAGGCTGATAAAATTTTTGATTAACAGAGATAGAGTGGCAGGTGTTACCCTACTAAATAGAGTGCACAGCAGCACAATAAGAGAGTTTTTAAGTGCTGAGCCGCTACTTCTCTGCATTGAGAGATCTCAGTTGCGCTGGTATGGTCACATGATACAGATGCCACAAACTGGTCTTCCTAGGTGGCGGTTATTTTCCAAGCTGGTGGATAAGAGACCAAGGGGTCGGCTTAGAACCAGGTGGCTAGACTACATGGAGAATCTGGGTTTGAGTCGCTTGGGTATTAGGAAGGACATGCGCCTGATGGCAGAAGATTGCGATCGCTGGAGATCCTTCATAGGGTTGCTGCCCCCGCGACCCTAACTGATAAGCTGGTTTGAAAAGTAAGCAAGTAAGAGATTTTAGAATTTGATATTTGGATTGAATTGCAGCTTTCACCTTGTCGTCAGAATTATAAGTCAAAATTTATGAAATATCCCTAAAAATTTGCATGTTTAGCCTTTATAAGTCGATATCATCATTAGTTTACTACAGAATGTAATCTATTATTAGATGGAACCTACCAAAACTTGACTGTAAACAACTGTCCATCCCTTTAATTAAAAAATAAAAAATTGTCAGAGCAACAAATAGAATAATAGAGCAGCTTAAAAGCAGAAAACGCTGCACGCTTCCATGCCAGTTAGAGAAACAGCCTTCCATCACGCCTACACAGAAGCTAATTTTTGCGGATGTACATAAAGACAGTTTTTATCATATCACTACGTATGTGCTTAAAGCAATTTTTAATTGTTAATTACTACTAATTCATAGTAATTATGGACACGAAAACTAACTTTGACAAATCTACAGATTAAGATTTTTTTTTCATTTAAGACCAAAATGAAGTTTAGAGATGCAGTAGTTTTCTCCAATGAACTGTCAAAAGAATCACCCTTGGAACTTAAATATATAGATTTGTATTGTACAAATTCAGCATGGGACAGGGTACATAATTAACCAGTGAACAGCAAGTACAAATTACAGCTTATAAAATGTGCAGAAAAAGTGAAAGAGATTGTTGCGCTAATTGGCAAGTCCAAAACTGTCGTTGATAATTTCCTGAGTGATCCAACGGTTATGGCAAGCATCCTCATACAGGAAGAGGATGTGACCAGAGCATCCCAATTTTCCGGGACAGCCCCGACTTCTGTGTACTACCCTGTAATAAGTAAGTGTCTTTTTTTTATATATAGAAAGGATAAACATATATTAATTGGATATTGATAGATTTAATTGTCAAAAATTATGTGTCTCGGAGTTGTTCTGGATTCTTCACGGTTGTGTTTTGGATTAGCATCGTAAAAAATCTGGTCACATTAGGAAAAGCAATCTCTGATTTTTGTAAGAGACAAACATGCCATCCTCCAAATGGCATTAACATCATTGGACAACTTCTTCCACCCATCACATAATCTCTCAACTTTCAAGTGTCATCTAGAATAACGTGCCACGTACTTCATGCTACCTGAAAATGAAGTCAAAGCCAACCTTAACCATGAAGCATAAGGAGACTAAATTATGTGGAAATCCTATATCTGGAATCATGTCATCTTTAATGAGGGAAAAAAAGTTTAACCTAGATGGACCCAATGGTATCAAATTCCATTGACATGATTTGAGACAGACAGAGGACTATTTTTTGAGATGTGTACAAGGATGAGGATCCATTGTGATTTGGGTGGCTGTCTCTGCACAGGGAAAAATTGAGTGTTGCATTTGTTTGCACAAAATCAAGAGCAGATGACTTGATTTTAGGGAATTACCTATTGTCATTAAAAAACAAATTGAATGACCCTGATATTGTTTTTCAGCTTGATAATGCCCCCATTTACCATGCCTTATCAACTCAACAGCGACTATGTGATCATGGACTTTCAGTTCTGGACTAGCCAGATGCATGGGCTGATGTACTGCGAAGCATATACTCAAACAGAAAGCAGTTTACTACCGTAAATGACATGAAAAGTGCAATTAAAAAGTGTGGGATGATTTATCCATTGAAAGACTACAAAACCTGGCTAAGTCAATGACCAACCATCTCATCAACATGATTCGTTTAAATGACAAACAAATAGATATTAGCTACTTCAATGCAATTGTTTTTTTAGTTGATATGAAGTATAATTTGTTCTTTTGTTTCAAAAGTCTTATAATTTTGTGATGGCTAAACCGGATGAGCTGTCTTCGGCTGTGATCCTTCTAGTGGTAGTACAATAATTTAAAAAAATCTAGTGAAACGTACATTGTTGTTTGTGCTGCAATAATTAATACCCTTAGTGTCACTTCAAGAAGAAGTTGAAAAGAAACATAATAGAACAGATCAAAAGTATAAAAAAACTTTTATTTAAGTCTAGATTTGGGGGGGGGGGCATACTATTAAAGAAAAACTTTGCAAGAAATTATATGATTTAAAAGCAGATCAACAAGAAATTATAAATTAAACTTTTAAAATTCATTTGATAAAAGAGAAGAGAAAAAATTTATCAGAGATATTTTAAGTTGAATGAATCATAAGGAATTATCATTAAGCTTTTAAATTATAATTGATAGAGGGAAAATGAAGTAATTATCAGAAAATAATTAAATCAGTTCAAATTAAATTAAATGAATTTCAGGGAATTACAATTAAGCTCCTATTTTTTTTTTTTTTAATTATGTTTGATTGAGTGAAAGGAACTAATTATCAGAAAACGATTAGAATTAATCAACACAAATTAAATTGACTGAATTAAGTTATTTTAAATAAATTCCAGACTAAGGGACTGAAAACAAAAACAAAATCAATTTCAAAATTAAGTGTATATTCCAAGTCTCAGAATTATAAAACTATACAATAGACCAAAACAACTTCTTAATAAATGATAGTTCAAATTGATTTAAGAAAGTTAATTATGTGTGCTACCCCAGCTCATTTTTACAATGGGACATGTTACCACAAATGCAACTATTATACACAAATCTTATTGTAAGATTTGCTAATAAGAATAACCAATCAAAAATTTCTGATGTCAAGGAAACAAGTATTAAAATCTAAAGTCTGTCTGATATAGCAAGCCAAAGATTCATAGTTCTCAAATTTCTGTGCTGAACAGTTGACAAAAAGCATTTAGCAAATTGCTTCAATAGATAAGATAGCCAAGGTTCATCATATTTTTTTTAATTAGTAAAATTCCTGAAAATCTCTTCAAATCTAACAAATACTGAGACTTGGAAAAAATAGGATTCCTAAATGGAACATATAAACTATGCGGTTAACACAACTAATTGCAAAGAGCATTCTGATATATTAGCATTTCAAGAATACCAAAAAATGACTATCCTTTAATGCAGGGGTCGGCAATCTTTTTTATTACAGATTTTTAATCTTTTCTAAGATTGTTAATATAAAGTGCACTGTTTCCCAAAAAATAATTTAAAACTACCCAATTTCTGCCCGTTCATTACATATTTCTAAAAAATATCACGAGCCACATGGAATCTGGTAGCAACCCGAAAAGAAACCGGAAGTGTCCTGTGGGCCACAGGTTGCCGACCCCTGCTTTAAAGTAAATAAAATCCCAAAAACAGTCTTTTCAAGTTAAGCAAATGTCCAAACTTGAAAGTTAAAGAGTTTTCATATAAACTATGTAATTGACACAACAGACTATAATTGAACTAACAAGCTAGGTCAGCTTGGCACTGAAAATGACCAAAGAAAACGTTATTTTAAATTATCAATAAAATCGCAAAAGATTTCTTTCAAGTCAAAAATTAAGACTTGAGAAGAAAAACAAAATTCCAAAAGGAATATAAAAATTAGAACTAAAAGTGACGAATACTATGCCAGAACCAGTGCTATAAAAACAACCGTTTGTATTAAAGGCCACGCCTATATTAGAGACAAAAAAAAAGGAATTCCCTCCACCCATAAGTAAAAGATTAAAGAAATTTCAAATTACAATTGCTATCGGAATGAAGAATAGAAAGAAATAGAAAAATTAAAGTTTTACAAGTTTAGAAAGGTTTAAGTGTCCAGATAAAATTTTTGTCTCTAAGAGCAAAGCTGCAGCACATGCTATCAGAGTTCTTGAAATGAACATAGTCAATATTATCAAAAGGATGACTCGCTTAGGCTCCAAGCTTTAAAAAATATCGGAGAAAAGACATCTCTTAAATCGTAAATGTTGAAATCTTAAATTGCAACCCCCAGTTTTTATCTTAACGAATTCTAATTCTATGTTAAGAAAACAATTTTGTTAAAGACATTCTGTTTACCTCTTGTTTTCTAACTCTTTTGAGCCAAAATTGGTTGTGGTGTTTGTAGATTTGGCTGCTTCAAAATTGGTTGTAGTTTCTTAAAAGTTCTCGGCCTAACAAAGAAAACAGAAGATTTTTTAGATTTATTTTTTATTTTTCAATTTAGTCACCTTGCAATTCAATACATTTGGACCAACGACTTTCTAACTTTTTAATACCCTCAGTAACAATGCAATTGTCTCAGCTTTAACCTCATCGTTTGAAGTGAATCTTCATCCAGCAACCATTTTTTCAAGTTTGGAAACTGGAAGTAATTGCTGGGAGTCAAATCCAGTGATACGACGCATTTGGAATTACTTCAAAGTATAGGTCACGGAGGTTTTTTAGCACCAACCAGAGACAGGTGTGCAGGCATATTATCATGGGGGACGAGCACTTTCTTTTTGAAAACACTTTCATAGTTTTTGTTGAAAAATTATGGGTTCTGATTTAAGATTTCAATGTAACCCCTGCCCCACCCCGTAGGGGGGGGGGGGATCGATTTTGGTGTCGTTGGATACTTACTTACTTACTTACTTTTCAAACTCGCTTATCCATTAGGGTTGCGGGGGCAGCAGCCCTATGGAGGATCTCCAGCGATCGCGATCTTCCGCCATCAGGTGCATGTCCTCCCTGGTAATAACCAAGCGACTCGAACCCAGATTCTCCATATAGTCTAGCCACCTGGTTCTAGGCCGACCCCTTGGTCTCTTACCCACCGGCTTGGAAAATAACAACTACCTAGGAAGACCAGTTTGCGGCATCTGTATCACGTGGCCATACCAGCGCAACTGAGATCTCTCAATGCAGAGAAGTAGCGGATCAACACCTAAAGACTTCCTTATTGTGCTGCTGTGCACTCTAGTAGGGTAACACCTGCCACACCTCTCGGAAATCTCATTTCGGCTGCTACCCGCTATCGCACTCTTTCGGTCATTACCCAAGCCTCATGACCATGGTGAGAATGGGGACAAAGATAGATTTGAAGACGTAGAGCTTGGTTTGTTACCCAGCTCGCGTTTCGTTACCATGGATCGCCACAGTTCGCGTCTGACACAGCTTGCTGCACCGATCCGAGCATCCAACTCTTTCTTCTGCCGCCCATCACTCGTGAATGCAATCCCGAGATACTTGAACTTCTCCACCTGTCTCAATAGGGCTCCCCTAACAAGGAGAGTACACTGAGCAGGCTGTCTTGAAAGGACCAGAACCTCGGTTTTAGCCATACTGATCTTCATCGCAGCTTCTTCACATTTGGCTGCAAACCGGTCTAGTGCATGCTGAAGGTTCGTGCGAGAAGACCCAAGGAGGACAAGGTCGTCAACAAAGAGCAACTTCTCCACTAGGCAGTCACCCACACAAAAACGCTCATTGCCTCGGCTGCCCCTGTCTATCCAGTCCATAAAGATAATGAACAAGAGGGGCAACAGTACGCACCCTTGGCGGAGTCCAACACCCACGGTGAACGGTCTTGACTTAATGCCATTTATCCGGACACACATCTCAGAGCTTTCGTACAGAGCCATGATAGCAACCAGTAATTGCCCATCCACTCCATACTCTTGCATCACTTGCCAGAGCTTCTCCCGAGGAACTCTGTTATATGCTTTTCGAGGTCTACAAAGCAAGAGTAGACCTCTTTTGCATACTCCCAGGATTTCTCAAAGATTTGCCTTAGAGCAAAGATGTGATCCGTCGTGCTTCGACCAGGTCGGAAACCACACTGCTTTCCTGACAGTTTGGAGTCGACTATTTCCCGACTTCTCTTCTCCAGACACTTAGCATACACTTTCCCAGGAATGCTGAGCAAAGAGATGCCTCGATAGTTGTTGCAATCTCTCTGATCTCTCTTTTTGAAGATAGGGATCACAATTCCTATCTGCCATTGCCTAGGGGCCTGTCCAGATATCCAAGCAAACTGACACACTCGAGTCAGCCACAGGATACCATCCTGATTTAAGACTTTTAACATCTCGGACCGGATTTCATCATCACCTGCAGCTTTGCCAGTCTTCAGGGACTTAATTGCCCATATGACTTCTGCTTCAGTGATACTACCGTGACCACTCTTCGCTCCACGGTGCACCTCATGTACCTCAGTTGTTGCTGTCACCAGATTAAGAAGAGATGCAAATTATTCCTTCCACCTATGCAACATGCTCTCCTCCATTTTCAGAAGCCTCCCATCTGAACTCTTAATAGTTTGTGATGAAAGAGACTTCTTTCCACGGAGGCGGCGCACGGTCTGCCAGAATACCTTGTTTGTCGAACCATAGTCTGCCTCCAATTTCTCCCCGAAGTTCTCCCAGACCTTGGCTTTAGCTGTTGATACTGTCTTTGCTGCTGCTTTTCGCATCTCAGTGTACCGCGCTCGACTCGAAGTTGACTTATTTGCAAGCCATAGCAAATAGGCTTCCTTCTTTGCCTTGACAGCTTCTTGGACTACACCGTTCCACCATGCAGTCCTTTTCTCACCGCCCTGCGCCACACTCAGCCGTTTATGACTACAGCACAGTGCAGCTGAAGTAATCACAGCAGTTTTAAACAACTGCCACTCCTCTTCAACACAGTACCATGATCACTGGGTAGTTCTTTGAAACTTGAAGATATGTTATCTGCAAAGGTCTTCCTCACAGCTCTATCCTCCAGTGCCTCCCATTTGATGCGCCAAGTTTGTCTGAACCTAGTATTTCGCTTGGTTGGCATGGGTTCAGAGAACCGCAAAGTGCAGACAACAAGGTGGTGATCAGTTGATAGTTCTGCCCCTCTTCTCACACGAGTATCAACACTGATCGGAATAAGTCGGCTGAAACGATTACAAAATCAATCAGTGACTTCTTGGCTATTGCATCCCTGTACCAGGTATACTTATGGACATCCCTGTGCTGGAAGAAGGTGTTTGTGATGGAAAGTCCATTGTTGCAACAGAAATCCAACAAGCACCTCCCATTCGCATTTAAATCGGGGTCACCATTCCTCCCAATCACGTCTTTCCACGTTTTGTCATCAGCCCCTACGTGTGCATTGAAGTCGCCCACCAGAATGACAGAATCTGCTCTCCCTCTCCTGCTAAGAGCAGCATCAACTTCATCTAGAAAAAGTGGGTACTCTGTGACTGCATTCGGAGCATATGCAACGAATAGAGAGAGAAAGAGAGACCGTTTCCCTATCTGAAGCCTCAGGAGACACAGTCTTCCACCTAAGGGGGTCCAATCTGCAACATAATCTGCCAGCCGGGGACTTGTGAGTATCGCCACTCCCGCCTGGGCAGTCATGTTAGGGTCGACACCAGAGTAGAAAAAGCTTCCACCCTCCTTCTAAGTCCACAGTTCCAGAACCCGGACGTTTCGTAGAGGTAATACCTATGATATCCAGTCGATACCGTTTGGCTTCCTCCACTAACTCTTGATTCCTTCCCTGTCATGGAGAATACATTCCAAGTGCCGATTGACAGCACCCGATCCCGTTGCCGCTTAACCCGTTTCTCCTCCTGGGTAAAGGCATGCGCTGCCCCTGACCGTTTCCCCGAGAGCATAGCAAGTGCACTGGTGGGGCTTCTCGGAGGCATTGCTCCGAGATAACAGCCGGGAGACTGTCGACTATTTTTCGAACGAGAGCCTCTGCCTAACTCCCGAACGCGTATGACTTTAATCTGCGCCACACACAATGCAGTATGAATTCTCTCATTCGTCGACATCATGAGATATATGTCGTTGGATAGTTTTTTTTAATTGGGTTGGCTGAGGTTTCTAACACATTTGAATTGCAGTGAACCACCCAGTTGGGAATTTTCTTTCCTTGGGTGACTCTTTCTGGCCCATTTTCTCAAAGTCTTTCAAGGGGAAGTGTCTGATTAAAAATTGTTTATAGACTAATGTGGTGTTGTTCTACAGGGTAGCAATTGGAAATTTTTCTCTATCTTTAATAGTTTTCAAGTTAGCAAATGGATGACCTTAAATTTGGGGGTCAAAGTCAAATTTGAGTGCAGCAATGAATTTCCCGCCCCCTATTACTAATACACACACTCATCAGATCTCGCCTACCTGCCAGCTTTGAGATATCTGCCATGTTACCAGATTTTTTGGACACCCTGTGTATAGAAAGGCGAAAACCACCGCGAATATCATTCCGTATACTTCAAACCACCCAATGCAATACATTAAGGCTGCAATAAGACACTGTATCCATAGAGCCATAACATACCTTATCACGCTACAGCATATGACCTAGCTAGAACCAATGAATTCCCGAAGAAAATCACCAATGCCATAGTCAGAAATGCAGTAAGAAAGATTCGCTCGCAGAACATAACAACAACAAAAGGTAAGCAACCTTCACATACACACAACACCGAAATCAGAAAAATAACTGAAGTATTCCTGAAACCCTAAACAGAAAACAACAGTAAGTTTATGCTCAACTCAATAAAAAAGAACAAAGAAGCAAACATCTACCAACTATCTGGTGTGTACAAATTGGTTTGCCCTGACTGCGATGTGTTTTAAATCGGATGCATGAAACATTCCTTCACAACCAGATTTAATGACAAGATCCTGGACAAATAATGACAAGAAGTTGGCATACGCTGAATACTTAATAGCAAGTAAACATAGAATGATGCAAATCGGAGAATGCATAGAAATATTATGGATAGAAAAGGATCAGAAAAGAAGCAATACACGAAGAAATGGAGATAAGAAGTCACAGAAGAACAAACCAAAGAAATTTATTGAACAACCAAACTTCTTTTGAAAGAGAGACAATAATTGATTTTCTAATTGATATTCCTAATTCCGACGACCAGAAACGAACCCCATAATGGAATTGCATTAACTGGAAATGAGCTCTCCAACAGGTCCACCTTTTACATATTACTTCCCGATATTGTAAGCCCACCAGTTATTCTTTTTACCTGATTGGTGGACAAAACGCTCCTGTACACTATAAAACGCATTGTCAACCAATTTTTCACTTCTTACAATCTAGCCAAAGCCTTGAAATGGTGTAAACTGAAATGCGCTGGCATTAAAGATTTGTTTCTGTATCATTATTCTGATCTCTATTCATGTCATTTAGCAATATCTTATTTCAAATTTAAAAAATGCAGCTTCTATCATCATCATCATCATCATTACAGCCTGAAGAAGCCAGGTATAAAAGGCAAAACCAGTTGTTTGTCATTTCTCCAATAAAAAAAATGTATTGTGACGCTTCTAGCTTTTTCATTAATCGACACAACACAAGAAATTTTCATAACGAATGTGTTCTCATCTCAAATGTAAATAATACTGCTTATTGTTGCTTTTCTCTCGGGAAAACATTGTAAATAGAATAAATGGCATTTTTATGTCAAAATTTCATACCATAGCCGTTACTACTGCATTAGAGAGCAAATGCAAAAAACAACAAAAAAAAAAAACGATTTCCTTAAAAGGATCATCTTGTTTCATCATTTTAATAAATCCATCAAAATGAGCTCTGCTTTCACCTGGAATGGATGTTACTATTTATAAATGGGTACTTCCAAGATTAAATAATTATTGGCAGGTGATGAAATGGTTTTAATAAATGATCTGGAACGGCTAGAAAGCTGTAAATTTGCTTTACTCTATTCTGAATAAGTATAATAGTGAGATGTGTATTTATCACTACCGTATCATCCACCTTGATTTATTTAATAATAAAATTAATTTATTGTTTATTAAATTGTAGAAAGATTAATAAACAAATTAATAATTTTACAAATAAAACTAGCCAAGATTAGGTTAAATGTGTGGACAAAAATATACAATAAAGAATACATTAAAGGGTCTTCCCGGAACTGAATGTCCGATCTATTTATTTCATGATACAAGAAATATTTATTTGATGGAACGTCAAGATATGGAGCAAAATCAAAAGGATTTCATAAGGATTCTGTTGAAAAAAAGTGCAGATTTCTTGGAACGCATCAATTATCTTCTAATGTTCACTGGTTTAACTCTTTAGATGGTCTTTGCATTGCTTAATTGACCTTTTTTGTTGTATTTTATTATCGGGAGAACTCTTAGAATATCGATTTTTCTTTTCCTTATATATACTGGCTGACAAAATAAAGTGAAGCACCCAGAAGGAGTGGTCCAATATTATCCTGTTTTGGTACACATGCATACCATTGATGTGTGAGTAAACGATTAGATTCACAAGGATCTGTAATGTCTAGAACGCTCACCAGAATGCATTCATGATGTCACAGCCATGATGTTGATAAGTTGTTACAGTTAAGCCATGAGTCCAACAGTTAAGCAAGAAGTTCAGAGAGAATTACTGTACTGTACAAAGCACCCTCGATGCCTCGCAGACGCGTTAGACATTCTATCCACTAATTGACAGCATTTGACAGAGGCCGCAACGTGGGACTGCATGAGGCTGGTTGGTCGTATCATGCAATTGCCAGTCATGTAGGCCATTCAGATGTCACACTGGCCTGATGTTAAAATCCATGGGTGCATGAGGGCCGGCCAACAAACACCACCCCAAGGGAGGAGTGTCATATGGTGCTCTAAGCATTAAGGAATCCCGTGGCATCGGCACCTGCCATCCGTGGACATGTACTGGAGACTACAACACTTTGTGACGACTCGCATCCGCCAGATTGGGGTCCTACCGTCCTATGCATCAGTTGCCATTAACACCAACGCCTGCGTTTAGAGTGGTGCCTTGCCCGGGAGGCATGGACAGAGAACGAATGGCGTCGCATCATGTTTAGTGATGAGTCCTGCTTCTCCATGACCTCCGATGACCATTGTGTTTGTATATGGCGGTGTCGAGGGCAGAGGGCACAACCATCCCAAAATGTGTAGAGACACACATGCACGTAACCCCAGGCAAACTGGTGTGGGGAGCCAACGGATATAGGTTCAGGTCACCTCTAATAGTGCTTCGGCAGACTTTGACAGCACAGCGATACATCACAGATATTCTGCGTCCGCACGTCCTACCCCTTCTGGCACAGCACCCTGGGACATTGTACCAACAAGATAATGCACGCCCACACACAGCTTGTATGTCTGTAGACTACTTACATCATATTGAGTTCCTCCTGTGGCCAGCAAGATCCCCAGACCTCTCCATCATTGAACACATTGGAAGGCGACTTCGTCCCAGTCCACTTGTACTGCCAGCAGCGTTGTCTGTTTCATCCCATATTGTAATCAGTACAATAAAGTCGCATGTTCTTTCATCATATGTCGTTTCATTCACTCTCAACCACTACTTCTAGGTGGTTCACTTTTTTTTGTCAGCCAGTGTATTATGGGTATAATCTCCCTGTACATGAGACTCTTGTCCAATCATTTCATGCTCCTCACCACCAGTAAGATAAAATTCTTTGGGCAGCGACTTCTCTTTGTACAGCTTCATCATCGCTTCGAATAAGAGGATGGAATAGGTTCATCGTAGGGAAAGTGTTCACACAAAAGATAATTTTTAAGAGGGCCGAACCAATGGAAGTTACTTGGAGCAAGATCAGGGCTATGTCAAGGATGCTCAAGGACTTTCCACTTGCTCTTTCTCACCATCTCAGTTGTCTTGTTGGCAGTAAGAGGATATTTATAGTCTTCTTGGATTAAGAGGTCATACTGCTTATCTTAGAGTCCTGACTTTTCCTCCTCACGACTTGGTATAAAGGGAAGACACGTCCTGGTTCAGGCAGCAGCCCAAAGAATTTTGTCTTACTGGTTTTGAGAGGCTTGTGAAGTGATGGGACGGACAAGTGCCTCAACGTACAGGAAGATTATGTGGAGAAATAAAAGTAGTTTTCAAATCTGTACTCATATTTGTTTCATTTCTATATCCATTTGTAACTTACTTACTGACTTCTCCTCGTGTTATAAGTTGGTGTAAGCTAATTTTGCGATTACTGTAAATATAAAAATTTAACTCAATTTTTTTTTTGTTTTTATGTAGTTTTTACTATAATTGTGGGCGGTATTATAGCCTTGGCATTTTTGGATGTATCAAAGATGCGCCAATCAGAATCCCATTCTTTTGCCTCTGCCAGTTATCAGTATCTAATGCAAAATATTCTGCAGTTATTTGGTGCTTGTATGTATAGAAGACTTCAAGACGATACAAAAAAGTGTCATCAAGTAAGTGTATTTGATTATTTATTCATTCAATAATGTAGCTTCATTTAATTTTATATAAACACAGATAATATCCTAACTTAAATATACATGGTGGGGCAGAAACAAATTGACATTTAATAACTTGAAAATGAAAGCTTTAATTGTAAAAAAAAAAAAACATGGAAAAACATAAATTTTTAAAGATAACATAACTCAGATGAGCTCCTTTGGGATAAGGCACTGAAAAGCTTGTGCCATCTGCGTCCATTTTCAGGAGGTTTTGGATACAGTAAGATAGTCATATTGAAGTCAAGGTTCTCAAAAGACAAAGCCTCCACTTGGTCATGTGGTTGAACACGTTCCTAGCCCTAATTAAAAAATGTCACAAGGAAACTACTCCACGTATTCTCGTCAGAAGTTTATTTAGTCCCAAAAACAAATAAATTCATCCTAAGCATAAGCAGGCTGTGCTACAGGTAATCTAGAAGGCTAAGTTGGTGTTTAACTGTCAAAAGGGAGCACTTACAAAATCAGTGACCATATATTCAGCGAGGTGTAGGTCAGGGTCGGCAATGATTGTTTCACCTCAGATACTTTGAAACACCTCAGATGATAGTTGCCTCTCCATCCAGTCCTGATTCCAAACCTAGGTATTTGAGCTGAATCAGGGTAGCACAGTCTCCAATGTAGCACATACTCTCCTCTCCAATGCCGGGTTTTTCTTCTCCCACCTTCAAAAACGCTCCCTGTCTGCCTCCATTAACTTCCATTCCTAAATTCGCCACTGCCTACAAATAAGCTGCCCTCCTAGTGACCAGTTACATAAACACATCAATTAGATCGATCTCCTCAAGTGAATGGAGAAAACTCATTTCCACAGTTACAACAACAAACTTTTATGCAAATAAAATTGACCACGTCACAACTGCATCATTTATTTGCGTGCATTTTTTATAATAAAAATAACCTATTTGAAAATCGCTGGAAAAAACAGTGACTTATTGAACTACCCAGTAGTTGACCATCTCATAAACAGGTGGCATGATTTGTTATGTTGAAAGATACCATTCTTATTAGCTTAGACTATTTTGAGGTAAGCATGATAATGTAGAGGCCCTGTAAAGTTATTTGTTGTATGAAAATGATGTAAAGAGATATTTACATTTAATTTTTTTCTTTTTCTTCTAAAGCTTCAACAACGCTTGCTGAAGAAAATACTGAAGACTAATAAGGATACAGAATATGGAAAAGAGTATAAATTTGCTGAGATTAGCAATAGAGAAATGTTTGTTAAAGCACATCCTCTCACTACTTATGACTTTTATGAAATGTATATAGAGAAAATGAAAAAAGGCGAAGAAAACATTCTCACAAAGCACAAGCCTGTCCATTTTTCTGTCACTTCTGGAACTTCAGGCAAATGCAATGTGTTACCAACAACCAAAGATTTATTTAAAATCTTTTTTTACTATGGAGTGGCAGTGTTTAGCCACTGCATGTCACAAGTGTTTCCCAATATTCGTAGTTTACAAAAGGTATTAAAATTTTTCTATGAACCTAAAGAAAGAAAAGCTGAATGCGGAATTCCCATTGGACCTAATTCATCATCTCCGAAAAATTCCAAGATGATGCTACCGTTGTACACAACTCCTGGTATTGCTTTTGAAATTCCAACAGAGCCTGATGCACAGTATATTTATTTTTTATTTGCACTGAAAGATCGAAACTTGGGTATAATTGAAGCGAATTTTGCGTCGTTAATATATCAAGCGTTTTTATCACTTCGTCATCTCTGGCCCCAGTTAGTGGAAGATATTCGATATGGAAGAATAAATTCAAACATAAACATTCCAGATCATATACGAAACAAGTTAAATGAACATATGAAACCAGATCCAAGACGGGCAAAGGACTTAGAAGAGGAGTTTACAGTAGGATTCGAAGGCATATGCAAGAGGATATGGCCCAATCTGAACCTTGTTATTACTACGGATACTGGAAGCTTTAAATTTTATGGACGGGCACTAAAAAATTATTATACAAAAAACGTTAGTCACTATTCGCCATTGTATGCTGCAACCGAGGGCCTAATTGGTGTTAACATTTGGCCAGCCAGTTTTCATTCCGTGTATCTTTTGATTCCAAATTCGATGTTTTATGAATTTATTCCTATTGAAGAATCATATCATAAAAATCCACGGACACTCTTTACTGATCAGGTAAGTCTCCTTTTTTTTTTTTTTTTTTTTTTGTCCCCCCCCCCCTCAGTTCTTTAAAATTTAAACATTTTACAAACATACATCTTGTGTAACGGGACTGATATTACGTTTAATTTACCTTATCATTAGCATGTATGTACACAAAAACCAAATGGGAAATCTCGTTGTTATACTCACTTACCCAATTCCCCAAAGACAAGGCTGTAATGCTTACCCTTTTTAGTGCAAACAAATTTTACTCAAAGGAGAATGCTCAGTTCTGATCTCCCAGTGCTTACAATTATACAATTACTTAATGATACGTTTAATCTAAAATGACATGCATGAGGGAATAATCAAAAATTGAAAAGTTGTTTATTAAAAAAGGAATTTTACTGTTTATTATAAAAAATAATTCTTAATACTAAGAGTATCGCTATCAATAGAGTGTTAAACGATTATGCAAAAAAAAAGAGGATTGAGATTTAACAAAGCAACATGAATATATGATAAGAGAATCGTTCCAATTGTTTAATAAGTTTTTAAAAAAAAGATGAATAAAAATGTTCAGTCTTAAGCAAAACAGTATTTAAATCAGAGCCTTTCTTTAACTTTATCTAGAAACTTGCGGAAACTTGCATTCAAAATCGGCACCATACATGCGAATAATATGCATATTGTACTCTAAAATTTTTTTACTCACGTAAATAGTCATCACTAGAAGTACTCTCTAAGCCTAGGCCACTGACGTTCACCAGTTATTGCTGAAATCCTTCTGCAATTTGTTTTCAACACTCGTACATGGGGATGTGTTCCTGCATTACTGGATGTCGTATCGGCTCTTGAGCAGATTGTGTCTCACCATATATCAAGCACGGAATTTGAGTTGCATCAATACTTGCTCTTCAGTTGCAAACCTTGTCATTAAAATTGCTGATCTAATTATAAAGTCCCAATGTCTGCCTTTCGGTCCGAGTTAACTTTCCCACTCATTCCAACCGAAGTTTTATTCAGCATTGCTTCATTGACAAGTCCCGCCAAAGTTCTATATAAAATATCTGTACGTGAATGTCGTATCACAGACATCATTTACTAAGGCTAATTCTATCATCCTGCTCTTATTCTAATTCACCAAGAGCAACCTATTACATAAATCAGAAAGAAATTGAGCATTTCATTTGGAGTTGAGCACTATGGCTTCCTCTCCTGCTCCTCTCTATATCGTCTCTGTGTTCCCTTCCTGCTCAAAAGGCCCCTGAACCAATCAGAAATCTCCCTTCAATTCCCCCTCGGTTAGCTCGGTATCCAGGGCAATGCCTTAATTGTGCTTTAGCAACGATGATCATGTGGATCACTCTTAGCGTTGCCATGGATAACGGGCACCGAAAAGGAAAGTTTTAATTAAAAAAAAATGCACAAGCGAAAAATAATATGCAATATTCAAAATCATAATTTTGATGATAAATAAAACAAACTCAAATTAACCTAATTTGATGTGATATCAAATGATAGTCCTTTAAAATTTAAACATTTTACAAATATAGATCTTGGAATAAATGAGATTTTTTTTTTACAAGTTCATATTTGAAATTATTTTTTGAGAGTTATTCATAAGGTTGTAGCTCTGTACGGGTTAACCATGTACACTTTCTACTCAAGGCAGTGGAAGTGATGCAAGCGTTTTGACATGTGGGGCAAAATGTGCGTTTAATTATGGCTATTCATTTGCCTAGCACCTTATTTCTAACAAACTGATATGCAGGGTGTGTCAAAAATATGAGGGGCAGTCTAAAAGTTCCTGAAATTCCTCAACAGATGATGAATGAGCGATAAGATAGGCTAATTTAATGTGACTCCTTTGTCCGAATAAAAATCGCCAGCACAGGTGGGATGAAGGGGAGGGAAATCTCGGAATGAATAGAGATGTGGCAGTGTCTGTCAGCCAGTTGAGTTGTTGTAATTTGCATGTAATACAGTGGCAGTATGAGGTCATTGATGTTTTGCTGAAACAGGATACGGTAATTCTTGAAATCAACCAGGCCATTTCTTTTTTTTCTTCAGTAGAAAAAAGAAATGGCCAACTGTTGATGGTGGTAGAATATCCTTACGATTAATGCCACATATATCAACATTTATCAGGACAGTTAGTCAAGGGTCAATTCGTCGAGCGAGCGTCAATTTGTCGGAGGTCAGTTAGTCGAATGCCAGTTGGTTGGGCGGTCAATTAGTCGGAGACAAATTCGTCGGGTGTTTCAGTTGGTTGAGCGAATAAATAAATGGTTATTAGGTTAATGTCAGCTTTTTTAAACAATGTGATATAGTGGCTAAAATAAATTATAGACACTATAAACGTGGTCTTGTTGACAAACATGTGCTGCAATTGGTGTTGAGGCCTAATAAAGGGCTTAGCGACAGATTAAAAATACATTTTGGCTAAGCCGTAATACAGCATATTTACAATGTATTTTTAATCTGTAGCTCAGGCAAAGCAGTATCATTTCATTTAAATATGTGTTTTTTAAATATTATAAATTCAAAAATTAAAGCAAAGTAATTTAAGGTTTTTGTAGGATCAATTTAAATGAAATTAAACCTCGTCATTGTAAGATACAAAACGAAAAAACTTCAATAAACTTTTTATTAATGAAAATTATTTATAATACAATGATAATAATGAATGACAATTATTAATAACAATACAATTTGGTTTGGATTCAACCACTTAAATTAAAAGAAATACCTCTTAACTTTTGTAGTTCATCTATGTTATCATGAAAATTTGATACTATATTGTAAAGTCAACAGCAATGTACTGCGGTCTCTGTGCATTGATTGTTCCTGCCAATTGCTGTTCCAAACGGTGTTTTGTGTATTGTTGCTCTTTTTGTATATTTTCTGTAAAAATGACCACATTGAGGGAAACTGGTTGTGTCATCCCTTGACCGCATTATTTGTGCGTGGCTGATTGTTTAAAACTCTCAAATACACATTCCATATGTTCACAGGGAATTTCGAAATAAAACGATTCTCAATTCTTTATTGAAAAACATCTAAAGATTGTGGGCAGTTGTTCTCAGGAATTAACATTGTTAAAAAAGCCGTTTTAAATACTGATTTTTAACAATAACGACATTGTTGTAAGATGGCTGCGAGAATGAAGCATATGGAATATGTATTCGAGGATTTTAAACAACCATCCATGCATAAATAATGCAATCGAGAGATGGTAAAATCAGTTTCACTGCCTTGGTTCATCTGACCATCCCTCGATGTGGTCATTTTTAGAGAAAATACAAGAAGAGCAACAATGCACAGAACACCCTATGGAACAGCAATTGGCAGGAATAATTAATCCATGGAGACCATAGTACAGTACATTGCTGTTGACAGATGAATTTACAATTTAGTATCAAATTTTAATAGTTTTGTATCTCACAATGAAAGAGGTTTAATTTCATTTAAATTGGTTGTATAAAACCATCGAATTATTTTGCTTTAATTTTTGAATTTATAATATGTAATAAATAAATATATATCTAATTATTTGAATAAAACAATACTCTTTGGCTAAGCCACCGATTAAAAATGCATTGTAAAAATACTATATTAGGGCTTAGCTAAAGTGTATTTTAAATCTGTCGCTAAGTCATCATTAGGCCTCAACACCAATCGTAGCACACATTTCTCAACAAGATCACATTGTTTAAAAAAGCTGACACCAACCTATCCTAACCTTTTATTTATTCACTCGACTAACTGAAACGCCTGACGAATTTGTCTCCGACTGATTGACCGCCTGACCAACTGACACCCTCAACAAACTGATGTTTGACACGTAACTATATCTACGAATTGACATGCAACTATATCTACAACTTGCATTGTTATCCATTATCTAATTGGATAATTATCAAAGTTTTACAGTCATTTATGAAATGTTATGCAGGAAATTATTACTTTAATGCCTTTGATTGCTTATTCCTTTAAATTTTAGCATAAGTTTCTTTTTAAAGGTTAAAGAAGGTGAAACGTATGAATTGGTCATAACCACTTCAAATGGTCTTATGAGATATCGCATTGGAGACGTTGTTCGTGTTGTCCGTATTCATAACGAAACTCCCGTTGTGGAAATTCTGTACAGGTAACTTAACTTTTCTGTAATAAAGTTTGGCTCCCAGAATTATTTAATGTTTTAAAATGTCCAGTGTTAATGCAGGGCCATACCCAACCCAGAGTTTGCTCGTCCCCCCCCCCCCCGAGCAACACAAATAGTTGACAAAGTGGAAAATTTCGGGGGGGGGGGGGGGCTGCAGCACCACCACCCCTCCCCCCCTGGGTACGGCTGTGTGTTAATGTAAAATACAGTTTTCAGTTTGAAAATTTTTGTGCATGGCTTAGATATACGAAAATATTTTCATTTAAAAGTTGTGAATTGAGAAACGTGCTAAGGTGAATGCAAATGACTACTAGAAGAACATTTTGAAACCTCTTTATATGGAGGAGATCCTGGCGTTGTACGGAGAGGAGAGCAATAAAGTTTGTGTTCATCAAGATAAGGCATCCAGCCAAACTAGGTGCTCAACAGAATTTCATGGCACAAATGGAAGAAGAGACCGGCATTTGTGCAATACCATTCTCTGCTGTCCTGTCAAGTCACCTGACACCTCCCACATGCACTTTTGTGGCTTTGGCCTTCTCAAAAGGGGTCTTGGAAAGTGTCACCCCAAAACACTTTGCTAGCCTTTGGAAAGTGTGCAAGGAGGTATGGAGTGAAATTCCTCCCCCCCCCCCCTTCATCTATTCTTGACGTCTGCTAACATGGAAATTATGCTGGCAGACTATTGACAGGAATCAGGGGAAAAACGTTGAATATAATCAGTGATGGAGAAGGGACTTCATGTGAAATGATAGTCATCCAAAATAAGTTAAGGAGAAATGACCCTCTGTATAGACTGTATAATTTGCTTTAATGCACCAGTATGTTACATATATCCTAACTTCATTTGAACTTAGCCCCCTCCCCCCCGTAACGGCCATGCAAAAATTGTCTCAAAAAAATTGGATTGTTATATGCAAAATTCTTATAATATGCAGTAATGATTTTTAACTTTTATTTTGTATAATACATGTATTATATTTTGAAAATTATGAATATATTTATCTGGGGGTCCTTTCGTAGGTTAAATAGGAAATTATAATGACTAATAATTTATGCTGTCAATAAATTAAGCTCGGAGCACTTTTAATTTTTTAGGCAGGGCCAACTTTTAAATATTCGAGGTGAAAAAATAACGGAGCAAATATTTTATGATGCTTTGTTAGAAACACTTTCCAAATGGAAAGATAAAAACCTAATGGATTACTGCTGTGCAGAAAACTGTCTTATGGAAAAAATAGCAGGTATGCTGTTCATTTGAATATCTTTAGGTTGTCAGAAGGTTAATATTTTTAATCGCATACAAAGAAATGTTTTTGTTTTATTGGATGGAACAGGGTGCAATGAATTTTCTCCCCATTATCTAATATTTTTGGAATTTGAAGATGGAGGAATTTTGAATGAAGAAGATAGAATGAAGGTAAGCAAATCGTTTTAATAAAAAAAATGTTGCTAAATTGGATTATGTTTTATAAATACTGAAAAAGTGTTTCTGTCTCAGAATTCTTACTAAGATAATACACAAATATACAATATACAGGAAGAACTTGTTTATTTTGACAATTTTGTTAGAATTTTTAGAGGGTTGAGACAGTAACAATGAACGATTTCCACCTTCTTGCACGATTCCTCATAACTACATTATGCGTGATTATATTGCAGAATATGTCTATGCAGTTACTGACAAGTTTAAGCTGCCACATATGTAATGTTATTCAGAGGAACAAACAACTTCCACCTCAGGACAGGGGTTGTGGTGAAAAATGAAACAGAAACCAGCCTATATAACAGCCAACTTTAAGAGAATTCGGCTATGGTGTCATTAGAAAACCCACCTACACAGTACCATTTGTCCAAGAAGCTGAAAATATAAACCTGAAATTGCAGTATCAGAAATGGCAATTCTGCAAACTCTTCACCAACACCAGAAAACTTTACAAATGGTATCTTGCACATGACAGATGGCAATGATGGATCCACTTAGATGAAGGTTGGTTATACCTTGATGACACCTATAAGCCACCAGCTATTCATTACCATCACAAAGATGGCAAAGGACTGGTTACTTTCATCACCTAATCCAAGAAGTTTTCGAAAGGGTTTATGCTTTCAGCTTCATATTGTGCTTGAGTTCAGCCTGGATAGCTGAAGGTCGCTAGTAATGTTAAAGTCACAACTTGGCCTACTTTTTAGGAGAAGGTAATGGATCTAATGTACACATTTAAATGGATAAGGTGTCGAGCCGCATCCTTTACTGGCTGATGATTAGGGCTGTACCCAGAATTTTATTTCAGGCAGGGCTGAGGGGAGGCTGGCCCTATTCTTTTAGTGGGGGAGGGGAGGCCCAGGCAACAGAATTAGTTGGCAAAGTGGTCAATAATTTCAGGCCATTGTCCATAACAGAGAATCATATTGGACACAACACATGGCAGGGGAACACAACACATCTCGAAGAGAAGGTGAAGGTCAAAATTAACTGCCTCAACCCCTCTGTATAGTTTTCATACAAATTAAAATTTAAAGATTTTATTAATTTTCCTGTAAATAGAAAAAGTTTTGTGCTGATGCATAATAATTGTATTACAAAGAAGTAAATACCATATTTTTGTGAATATACCCATACCCCGCGCTCTTGTATAACTCACACATATGCCCCTGAAAATTCGAATATTATGTAAAAATTTTTGAACCCCCACATCCCTTGTATTTCCTGCAGGGTATCCAATATACTTAGTTCACTACTGTTTCAATCAAAATACTCAAATATATTATACACAATGGATAGAAGTCATTTCAAGAGATGTTTGATATGTTTGCCAAAGTCCGATTGACTTTCAAAGTTCGCTTTGCAATGTATTTAAATAGTGATAAGAACTAATTTGCATATGTTTTTGAGTATTTTGATTGAAACAGCACCACCTACCGACGAAATAGTAAACTATTTTTTATCGCACATTTCACTCTCCCATACTCTCGTTAAGATATCCTGAAAATTAGACCACATTCGGATAAGCCGTTTTTGAGAAAAACTGCTCAGAGTATAGGAACTTTAATTATAAACACCCTGTATATGTGTACATTAATAAACACTTTTTTTGTGGACAAGAGGCTCTTTGTTTCAGTCGTGTTATTTATCCACAGTTTATGGTTAGTTTCTGTTTCTATGTATTTTTTGTTTTCATTTAGCTTGACGAAACGCTTCGTCTTCGACATTGGGTTTATGAATCATTCCGCAGCAAAGGAAGCATTTCTGCAGCCCAGGTATTCTGTGCAAATAAAGGAACTTTTCAAAAATTGAGAGAATTTTGGCTTGAGAATGAAATTGCTTCACCAAATCAAGTCAAAATCCCTCGAGTACTGAAAAATGAGAGAATGTTGAAATTCATGCTGGATCACTGTAATAATTTATAAGCCTTACTATGATAAAAAAAAGTTCATAATTACATATTTTTTCACTCCATTGTGCTATATTTTATCACATTTTTGTTTTTATTTTCAAAGGGTATTTTATACTTAAGTGTGCCAGAGATTATCAAAATATTTTATAGAAATTTTTAACACATTAAAAAAAATACATTTCAGAACCAATTTTTATGTCGAATACTCATTCCTTTGGAAAAATTATTTTTTAAAAAGCCGTTTTTTGATGTATAGCGATTTAATACAAAAAAAAGTCCTATTTTTGTTTTTTAATTGTCTTCGTGTTTAATATCATCGTAGTATATTTGTAACTTAATTTGATTGTAGTTGTAATTCATAATATTAAGATGTTACACTGCAGGCATGGATTCTTTATGTAAAGTCGTGGCCAGCTAACCTTAGGAATTTCTTAGAGCCCAATTATTTAGTTCTGGGAGGTAACAATACACTCTCTGCTTGTGTATTAACGTAAAGTAGTTCTTTGCATAGAATGGCTATGATTAGTCAAAATGTGACATCGCGTTTTGTATTATGCAAATGATAATGCAAAACTCAGATTGATACATATCGTGAAGGATCATGTGAATGCAGTTGACAAGTAGATCAATTCCTAAGTTAGCTAGTGGCGACTTAGAAAGAAAAGTTTTATAGCTTTTTTTTTATATATATTTTAGCTTACCGTACAATCAGATACATATATACTGCTGGTATGATGATTTTGAATGTTATTGTTGTTCTTAAATTGATCTTTAATAGGAGTGATTTTACTAGTCAGGAGTTGGTGTAACATATTATGTCAGTTACCTGAACAGTTTTGACTTAGATGGCAAGATAAATTTGATTTATAAAACTGCATCTTTTAGATTTTTAACTAGTTTTAACATTTGCAATGCACTTAAGTAAGATAGCATGGTGCTGAAAATTCATCGTAAATCATTGCCTTATCAGAAGACATAATGAGGTGCTCATCATATTTGAAATTCCATCGTCATTTTGCTTTAATTGTCAATTTGTAAATTCTTTTTATTTTTTCATATTTCTTAAATGTTATCTTTTTCTTAATAGAATGTTAAGAACAATTAGCGATTACCTCATGATTAAGTTTGTTTATTTATACGTATTATTGGACTTTTTCATGAGAATAATGCAATAATTGAAATTTACAGTTCTCCGTTAATAGTTGTAAGTTTGCAGTTTAATATTGATCGTCTTATACACATTTTTTGTTGGATTATTTGTATGTCAAATATAATTTTCATGTTTTATTGAATAGAAGACTAGTTATCGTATTATAAATTATATCTCGACACTAATCTTGAGTGAAACAAATAATTTTAAGTTTGTTTGTTTTTTTTTTTTTTACTTTTTGGCATTAAAATAATGCAACTATTATGCAGTCAGTTTTTGGCTTATATAGGTATAGTGCCCAGCACAAAAGAAAAAGGAAACTGTCACATGTGTAAATGAATAAAATTCGTTCATCCAACCAGAAACTGACAGGAATCAGGGCATTACTTACTACTGATGCCAGGTGTAAGTAATACCTCGTTTCAGTCTGTTTCTGATTGGTTGAACGAGTTTTATTCATTTATACATGCGCCAGTTTACTTTTTCTTTCGTGCCGGGCACTATAGTCCATTCGAGGCTTCTTGTTAAAGTTAGATTTCCCTCTTTCCCATACCATTCATCATATCTTATGTCACAAATGCTGAAACAAAGTACACTCATTAGTTACATTAAAATATAATTTACATTTCACATTTGAACATTAAAGTTACCGTAATTTTCGGAATATAATATGCATCTAATTTTTATTGAATTTTGAAAATATTCCTGTGTAAAAATTTT
Source organism: Rhysida immarginata (assembly GCA_023313115.1). Lineage (NCBI taxonomy): Eukaryota > Metazoa > Arthropoda > Chilopoda > Scolopendromorpha > Scolopendridae > Rhysida > Rhysida immarginata. Next base: position 779,591 of record JAHWFO010045024.1, on the reverse strand, counting down.
GAAACTAGTCCGTGCATTGTAAACAAATATAGTCATACTTCAAATCCCTCAAAATCAGAATCATCAGTGTCTGAACAAAATAGTACCAATAGTTATTGTTATCGTGCTCACCACCTCCTAACCTAACATTTTTATTACAAGGGACATCAAATGTCAATGGAACTTCATCAATGTTTATTAGATGGTCCAAATTGACTCCCTCAATTTTTGAACTTCAGAATGCATGAAATTCGTTAACCCTTTTGCTGCATAATGTGGATATATTCACACAAAATTCCGTTACCTTTATCTGCAGAAATCGGGTTTATTCCACAGGTTTTAAAAAACTTCTCGTTATGCTGCGAAAAGTGGATAATTTCATCTACTCGGAAATGAAAATGAAATTTAATTACACAGTGAAAGGGTTAACCTAATAGAAAATTACCCATAAATATCTTGACTTGATATAATCTTGCTACATACTTTTACTTGCCGATCATCTGTTCTTTTTGTTCCAGGGTAATTTGACTCGTCCTTACTCTTATAGACAGTCCGTATAGCTTTTATTAATTGCATTATACTGGCAGCTCCACCTTCATCTGCCGGCCAGGTGGCCGAGAGAGCTAGGGCGTAGGCTTTCTAGTACTCGAGTCCGCCTGGTCGTGGGTTCGAATCCCGCCGTGGGCATGGATGTTTGTGTTTGTCCCGGGCTGCGTACTGTTATAACTTGTGTAAAAGGCGCAAAATGACCTTAGTAGTCGACGCCAAAGTTTCTAATAAACCAAACCAAACCACCTTCATCTCCAAAATCATGAAATGCTGACTTCCTTCCTCACATTGGCATCTTTAACAGTGTCTTTCTGTTTCCGCCAAAGACGCACATTACATTCCATAATGTACCAGTACATTACATATGTGCTAGCTTCATTTGAAATCTACCCCTCCCACCGGCCGCTGCACGGTTAAATGGTCACAGCCAAGTCAGATTATTATATGTATTTTTTTTTTTATGATACGCAGTGATGATTTTCTTTAAACTTATATTTCGCTTAATATGTATTACATTTCGAATATTACGGTAGTTTAAAATTTACATAAAGGGCGATCCAATAGTCTAGCGCAGTTTGAAAAGATAATAATCTCCCACACCTTTGAGTGTAGTGCAATACGGTTTGTGTAGAAATGATCAAAATGAAATCAGGTTTGTTATGAAATCAAAAAAAATTATTACTAATTTTAGTTGCATATTGCATCGTCAGATGGCACTGCAAACAATTGTTTGAAGTGCCTATACCAGGTGTTCGAGGTAACGATTGTTATTCATCAGCAATACATTAAAGAGTATATCTGGTTTTATTTGCTGCAACTTGGTGTCAATTGGTATCTTTTAGCATGCCCAGTGAATGAGGCGATTTCTGTACATTGGATTTTATGATGTCTGGGGCCTGGAAATGTGTCAGCTTAACACACGATTTCTTCCAAATGTACCTTACAGTTCTCGCATGTTTATTGTTGCAATAGAATAAATTGACTAAGAGCACTTTACCTAGTAAGGACCAACATACTGATGCATAACAGTTTCAATTCCGATTGCATTCAACCTGCTTCTCTTATTCCCTGTTTCCACGAATGAAGTTCTTCCACTGTTCAGATAGTGAAACTTCTTCTGGAATACCTTGGAACCAGAATTCATTTCACCAATCATGTTTCTTTCTAGTTTGAAACAGGTTTTGTTCAAACAAGATCTCAGAAACTGGTTCGCATCGCAGATTCACACATGCAAATGCACTTCGCAAACTGTCTGATCAGTGATTGATTTTGCAATTCTACACAAAATATATAAATTATGCATACTATGCCATCTGGGGATGAAACATGTAAGTAAATGAGCAATGAGTTTTTATTTTTTTTTATAACTGTGTTGCACTACTCTCAAAACTCCACGAGATATTTACCTTTCAGAATGTGCTAGACTTTTGGATCACACAAAATTTGAGTTTTCTCAATGTACTGTCACATCCCTGATTGGCTGAATATCAATGATATAATATTACAACCAATAGTAACCATTGATTTTCTGTAGCCAGCAGCTTTATGGGTGAAGGATTTTTTTTTTTATCGAGAAATGTGTACATAAAAAAAATTATATAAGTTTGGATTATGTAAGTTGAAAACTGACTGTAGATGCAGAATAATTTTAAATATGCAGTACCAAGTATAGATGTAAGAAAATTTTGGGGCGTTAGTACAATTTCAATGTTGCTTATAAAATGGGAAGAATTAAAAATCAAGTTTCCAGAGCAGATAAAAAAAAATACAAGGGATGTTCAATAAATACATGTAATGCACCACATTTTTTATTTCTCATTGAAACTTGTTTGTTGCAGTTTTGAATTCACCACATTATATCTTTGGCTACTTAAACCAAGTTTTCATATCCTCTCCTTGAAAATCTATGCTCTTATGCCACTTCGGGTGCTTTTCAGTAGACTCACAGAAATCGCAATGATAGGGTTTTCCCTCACTGAATAGCTTCGTTAGAGCCGTGAACCTCACGAAAAGGCAGTTCTGGGCTCTTTCAAGATTGTGCAGCTTCATGAGAACCTACCTTGTTTGAGTTTAAAGATGGCGACAGCCATAAAGGTTTGTGAGGGTAGGTCAGGTATTGTGGTATTTGTGGAGCTTAATAGCGCGCTACCACAACATGTTGATATCTGTTTTCAACAACGTCAACAGAAACTTACAGAAACTGAGCAAGTAATGAAAAGAAATCTCTGAAATGGCACCTGAATAAAGATTACCTAACATAGCGTTTCGATAGCATGATCGTCGCGATTCTCATTGGAGCTCACTAGTTACACAAGTTAACTCTCGCTAAGTCCATGAGTCTATTGAAACACACTTTCTTCTGCCTCTAGGATAGATCTATGAAAACATAGCCTTCATTTTCCAGGATGCATTTTAAATTTTTCGTAGTTTTCAGGATCAATATAGCATCCTTGACATTGTCAAATATGGAAGTCAATTTTATCTTTTACTCTTTTCAACAAGAGATGAACTGGACATGTCCAATTAAAATTTACACCATTTCTATTGTTAGAAATTGTTAATTTTACTCTGCAAAAAGTGACAAATAAAATCGGAAATTAAACTGGACACCTAGTTCAACTTTTGTTGGATAGAATATAGAGGCCTTATTTATTTGTATTAATATTTATCACAGATTAGATTGTTCTCAAAACAAGCGAGTTAATAAGATTATTCAGGAAGGCCTTCTCTTTTATATTTTTTTTAATATTTACTGATTGAAAAAAATAAATTTTTATATAAGAAAAATATAAGTACAACAACTGATATTTTGTTTACATAAAAGAAGAAAAAGAATCCTATAAAAAAATTAAATTTAATGTGAGTGCATACAACATCATACAGTTTTTGTAGAGAGCTATTAGCAGCGTGACCTTTTTTTATTAACAATCCATAAATGTTCATATTAATATGCAATTGAACATGTGTTTAAGGTAGATGTTCTTCCTATATAAGATTATAGTTTTATTGTTATGCATTATTGAATAAGGTTTTTGTTTTCTTTTTGAAAAAGTTTGCTCCAGTTTACTTGTTAATGCTGTGTATAAAAAGTTTGAGCAGCAATATTCCTTCTGTAATTATCTTAATTGTGTATAAAGGTATTAATGGTACAATCATTCAAAGTCCCTGCATTTTCTCCTAAAAAGGACCTGGCTGCATAATTTCTGTATTAAAGGTCCGCACTCAGAAGTTTCTGTATCGAAAGGCCCTGTGTCGATGTGTACAGTTGTCTCTCCACAAGTTGGCAACCTCAGTTCCAGGGATTTGCCATCTTTCGGATTTTCCTAGCTTATGGAATTCCAAGATGACAGAAATCAAAATTACTTTTTCAAGATGTAATTTTAAATTTTTTTTCCATTTTTTAAAATTGTGAAACAGGTGCAGAATAAAATTTTATTGTATAATTTTAAGATTATGCAGATAGAAATAAAATTTAGCAATTATGATAAAAATTGAATCTGAATTACTTTTTCTATTTTTAAATTCTGACACTGATTGGCTATCATTTAGCAAAACATTATACTGTATTTCGCGTCAATAGCCCACGAACGAGAGAAACCCGAACCACTGAATAACCTGTGAAAATATCGTTTTTATGTCAAAAAAAAAAACCCAAAAAAAATACTTATAACCCTGCATCCTTGTATTCCCCATTAACTAAACTCATGAGAATTTACTGAAATATCGACATTTACTTTTCGTATATTATTTATTAAAATGATCTCTATATGCTTCTTAATCTTATGAGTTTTTTAAAAGTGCAAAATGGGGATTCCCGAACTTCATGGATGGATGTGGCTGCAATAATGCAATGTGCTTCGGGAACTAAATAAGCTTGCTCCAAGGGGTAGTCCAAGACAGTAGGGAAGATTATTTCATTCAATTAATAAATAACTAATAAGTTTATTAATACGTATAAAATACAAGATGAAAGTAACTTCTCTAAAAATGGCAACTTCAAACCTCTTCGATCTGACAAAGTTGCATTCTGTCCTGATGAATTTCAAACAAAATCAGTGGCTAGAGTTGTTGGAAAAGTTCAGAATTCGCGTCATTGTCAAAAAAAAAAAAATAATAACAATAATACCTGCAGCCATCTAAATCCCTGCATCCCCCCTCTTCAAGATGTAAAAAAACTGTATACCTTACAGGTTACTGATGACAAAATATGGTATTCTTTCAAAATAATTTGGTGCTTCTTATAAACCATAATCCCTACTATATTTTTATTTGCATGATTTTTTTTCATAAAAAATTTCACTGTTCAAAATATCAGTCCTTGGGTTGCCTCTATAATCAGTTGCCATTTCGAATTTTGTAGAAAATAACCAGCTCGAAGAAAGCTGTCCATAATTAACTTTCATGCCCCCCATAATAGGCATTAGGGGGACTATAAAATTGATTGATCTTAATTGTTTTAATCATTACCAATTTAGTTTTTGTTGGCAAAAATCCCCAACTGGAAATCATTGTCTGCTTTCCTGGCTTTCAGGAAAAAATTGCCAATTTGTAGAATTTCCTGACTTGTGGAATACCAACTTGCAGAGGGATGATTGTATTTGGAAGAGGGTATTCTGTATATGTGCTGGTCCATTGTCTTAAAGTTATTTTAGATAATAAAAAAAAAAAATTAATTTAAAAATATGGTCACATTGCCAGAAAAAAAAGGGCATCAATATTTGCTGTATCATTTTTTTTTTCCATTTATATATCAACATTCATTGATCTAGGTTAATAAATTAGAGGCCATAAATGTTAAAGGTCACTCACAAAAAGGCCAAAATTTTATGAACAGTGTACATGTATTTATCAATACTATTCTATTAAGATCTAAATTTGAAACTTTATAGTTGTTTTTGTCTGAAAATCTAAACAGGGACCATGTTAAGAGAACTGCATTTTGGGGATCTAATTTGTTTGCCTAACATTAAGAGGAATTCATATTATCATACAGCATTTTTAACTGATATTTCACGAAATTTTGATATCCAATAAAAATTGGTCTATTTTTTATTCAAAATTGTAACAATAAAAAAAGTCATTCTAAGCGGTAATAATAATAAAATTAATGCACACCACAGAAATTAAATGTGCATTAAAAAAATTTTAGAAAAATTTAATAAGATATTTGATAAATCTTATAAATTTTTGCAAATTCGATTTAAAAAAAAGTTTAGGAAGCCATCATCTTACTATTTTCTTTATAGATATTATCGTTTGCAGTCATCGTATGTAAAATGATATTCTAAATCATTGAAATACAGTTAGTATTTTATGTTATGATATATTCAAGTGTGAATTGATACATAATGTTCTGGCATCGATTTTAAATATACTTTTCAATAGGAGAATTTACTTAACATTTAAAAATTACCATAAATTGGAATTCAATATTTTACAGAGTCAGTTTGCACATCCAAAGACGAAATGAATTTAAACTAAGTTGGAAGGGGAGTGTAACATACAGGGTATAACAAAATTTTTAGGGCTTGTTAGGCATGGTTCAGCGTAGACCACGTTTTGCATAGGAATCTCCTGCATGGAAATTCTTCATTCCCCTGCTATTAGATTGGAATCATTCAAACCACTGAATATTCATGGGCAAAAGCTAGCTTTATTGGGTTATCGAAAACACATCTATTAAAAGAGCATTCAAAATGGCATCCCCAATGTCACTGTAGGCTTGACATCTGCAAATAATGTTCTCATAGTCTTTCAAAAAATGCTGCCCATGTTCTGAATAAATTCCACTTCAACCCAGAATCTGCACATAAGATCTTCCTTGAAATCAACTGGCAGATTCTTTGTGAAACCCTTCAGGAAGAAATCAGTTGTCAGAGCCGAACTGGGGTGACATCTTAAACGTTCTTCATAAAGCTGACGAGCATTTCACCATACCATAATGAATAGAATTAGAAAATGTGATTACTTGCGTAGTTTTCTGGTGCATCCGCAAGATGTCACTGCATGCTTTATTGACCAGCAAGTCACAGGTCAATCAAATCACTTGCTTACAAGGGAAAAGATGAAATTTTAACTTTAATTTTAAAAATTGATTTTCAAACGCGATATCTTTCTTCTTCTTACTACTACGTACTATTTCTTTATGTATTTTTGTATCTTACCATAACTAATTTTATTCTGTTCATTAAGCTATTATGTATCAGTAGCCATAGTTATTCCATCATTATTAGTTTACTATCATTTATTGTCATTGGTAGATAAAAAAATATCTTAAAAAAATATTTTTTATGTATGTTTTGCAAAAATATTTTAATGCTTATTTTACTTTTTTTCACTTGTTGGGGGACATGGCTATAAGCTGCTTTCCTTTACTGTGAAAATTTGATTTCTATATGTGAAATCATTCACAGCTTAGATGAGGATATCCACATCTGCTTGCCTAGCCAAAAATTTTTTTTCAGTTTTTAACAGATATAAAATGAATTATCGTACATTCACTCTGTCTTTCATGTTTTGCCGTCGATATTTTGAAATACGAGTAAAAATGCTGTTTTAAACTTAACAAACAATATACAGATTACACGTTATATACGCTCATCACTCATTAATACTTAAACAATAAAATATATACGACAGAAGCTTAATGCAAAATGTGAAATTTGCATTAAGCAGGATTCGCTAAGTTCCCCAATAGCGACAGCAACACTGCTAATTCATGAATGATCACACTATCTAATTCTATTCGTTATGACCATACATTAAAAGCATGTCAGTATAGTCTTGATTACTATACCTAGTCGTTGTTAATTTAATATGTGGTGGAAATTGGAAAAAAAAAAACCAGCAATTGACAGCTGCACAACAAGAATTGAATATTCATTGATTTGGACAATTTCACTACAATAGCAGGAGAGTGGTATTCATATGCAAATGTGGTCTACTCTGAACCACCTACAAGTTTGTAACATGAATTTTTTAACGCTCTGTATATTGCCAGGTTGTCAAAGTTGAAAAAAATATAGGAAGTGGTTTATAAACGAGTGCAAACAGATTAAATCCCAACTGATTATAATATGGTTGTGGATTTATATCGGTTAATTGTTGACCAACATGATAATGCTTCTATATACTGTTACCATTTTGAATATTGTTCCAGTTAATGATTGCTGTAGATATACAGAAAATATTCAATTTTAAATTTATCCAATACTTTCAGAAAGATTTTCGTATAGATTTTTACATTTAAAATTTATTAAAATATCTTGTTACTAAATTGTTGCCTTAATCTAGCAACTAGATATTTTTTTACATTAGAATGACTTGATATGTGGTAATGAAAATTAAATAAAAAAAAAATTATTAAAGAAATTACATTTGAGATTTATTAAAATAGATAATATAAAGAAATAAAGAAATGTACATTCTTAAGGATCCCAACAATATATTTCTTATCTCTTCATTCCAGATTGTTAATTGACATTAAAAGAGCATTGTTAAAAATTTAGGCATCAAACAAAATTGGAGTTCTTTAACATTTTGTGCTTTATATTTGTAATAAGTGTATTCAAATCTGCTAATTTTAGTCTTGTCTCTTCTAAATGATGTATAGTAAAAGGATCAGGTAACTAATTTATACTATTGTCTTATTTTATGATCTTTTTTTTTTCGTATTCAATTTGGTTGTGTTGGTTCTGGCAGTGGAAGTTATAAATTCATCCCACCGAACTAAAATGAAATTATTGTATTATGCAGGCATTTATTTTGAATATCCAAACTTAATTTGATTAATTAACTAAACCATCTTCCTGTGTTTAATTTTAAAAAAATATCATCTATTACAGCTAATAAAATATTATTGTTCATTTTCAGCATACTTGAGAATGAATACATTATTAATGAATAGAATTAATATTAAATTTCAGTGGAACACGTTCTGTCTTTTCATCATCCTTAAACTTAAGAATTGCTTGTTATTCGCCCAGTTGATAAAATTTTTACTATAGTAATATTATGTCGTTTAACATTTTAAGATTAGTTAACTTATTTATAATTAAAGATCAATAAATGTTGTTAATTTATAATGTATCTAAAAATTATTATTCGGTTAAGTTTTTCGAAGTTTAATTTATGTTTTTGAATTTCTATATATATATAGTAATCTAGAAGTATTGTAGACATATTTCTACGTATTTTATTTATTCATTACATAAAGGGACATTTCATCATCTTTAAAAAAATGTTGTTCTTTTTAATACATGTTGAATATCCCCATCATGAATTCCGAAACCAAACAATATTGACAAAATGGTGAATAAAATAAAATTTTTTCCACGTGAAAATGAATTTTGAATTACATTTATTGTTTGTTTCTTACATTTATCCTTTTTTGTTTTTACATTTAAGTAAATTTGAAGCGGAGACCATTATTTGTATAAATAGAAATGGTTTTCTGCTTCCTCTTTTTTTCAAACTTTACTACGGTATATTCTGTAATCTGAAATCCAATGTTTTCAGCTTGGATTAACCAAGTTATGTTCATCTTATTATTCGTTTCATATAATTTTCTTTAAATTTGGCCAGTTCCACAAGTGTTTTGCTTTCTAAAAGTTAATTTTTTGTATTAACTATGAAATTGTTTAAGAAGTACTTCTCCACATTACAGGCAATGGAATTTTTGTCTCATTGTTTTAAAATATGCTTTTTTTTATTTTTAAGTTGCATCAATTTTGTTTAAAAGAACAAACAAATCAATATCAACATCACACCGTATTCATCTGAGAGGATAAACAACACTCAGAGAGAAACTTGACTTATGCATGCTGTAAACAATGCCAAACATCTCTGTCCCATGTCAAATCTGTTGGATCGCTGGTTCATATCCCGCTATAGGCATGTATTTGAGCGTAAAGATTAATAGTCATGTTGAATTGGCCCAAAATGACCTAAAGCCTTTCTCACTCCAACTTGACACCGTTGAATCAGTTATGGTGTGTGTTTAAAAGAGAAGATAATGAATCATTAGTGGATGTTTACGAAATTAAGCAATCAAGATCTCGCAAACTGATTATTAGTGGGCACTTGTTTATGCTTTGACAGATAAGTAAAGAATATGAAACATCATTGGCAAAGATTTTTCTTCATAATCAGCATAAGAATTTTCCACGTCATAAATTCATTCAGCACACTTCCTGTTCTGCATTTCCATCAGTTGGCCAGCATCAGTGACATGTTTGGGCTGGCTCACAGCACCTCAGTTTGTTAAAATTTGACAAATCTGAGCTGGTTCTAAACCAGTTTTTTCCTTCTTTTCCACATTTTTTCCCTGGTCACAGTTGTGGATCACTGAATAGGTGCAAGAAACATGCACTTTGTTTTATTATAATTATCAATAACATTACTTAATACTGTATTTACAATATTAAGTGCCTCAAAACTAGGTTATGCTTTAGTTTCTTAATATTCCACTACTTAGACACATGAAGCGAGCCAGCATTAAAAATTTACCAACATGCCACTGGCCAGCATAAAATAAAATTCTTGATCGAAACTATTTCTGTTTTCCTCCCATTTTATATAACACTATAAAGACAGATCACTATTTAACTAACATCTGTCTTTCATGGGTGTAATAGTCTGAAATGATTAGCGCTATGTATATTATTTTTCTTTTACACATTCCTACTGTAAAGTGGAGATTATGCCGTTTTTTGTTTTTTTTTCTCTTTAGTCATTTTCATTCCATGTGTTAGTGCTAACTTATTTTAAGATGTTAATCCACTATAATCTTTTGTTGAAATATCAAATTAACCATTCCATTGGTTGCGTTGTTTTAGTTAGATACAAGCCATCTTTAGATACCATACAGCAGATTATACAGAGTACTAAGTATTGTAAATTTCAGTGTATTTTCTTGTGTATACTCCATAAGAGGGTATACACAATACAGATCCACGATAACTTGATCCTTTAAATAAGACCAGAGATGATGGCAGATATAAATATTCTTTTGAATTAGTTTGTTTATTCGTTTTCGAAAACTTTTAATTTGCTTTTAGTTAAAAAGAAATTAGCATTTGTCAAGTGAAAAATGATAAGAACAACTGCACATTTCCTAGTCAACATTATTAAATCCACTTTATTTTTCAATCAAATTTTAATACTAAATTTTAATGTAATGTATTATTTGTTGAAAATATGTTAAAATGTGTATTTGAATGGAAGTGTAGATTCCTTTAAATATTTTGTTTAATTTATTGAACTGTAAAGTATATATTTATTTACAAAATAATCATTTGAAGCTTTTTTTAGTGATGTAAGCATTTTGTTTTATTTATTTTTTCAATAAAGTTGTTATTAAAATTTATCTTTGAGTCATGACATACAATTTACCTTTTAATATTTTTCGGGTAATGTAGAAGGTTGAATACGATCTATGGTAACGATTTGGAGGAGAAAGTTACAAAGAAAACCTCATTCTCCACCAATGATCATGTTCTATTTGGAGACCCTGGTTGGAGACCCTAATGATATGGCCTGCACCATATCTTCAATTCCTCTTCCTTACTAAAACAACTCTTGTAACACTCTTCCAGTTGCAAATCTTTTATTATTTTATTTACGATAACCTATGAAGTCCCTGCAATGTTTGTGATCCCTCTTTGTGTTGTTGGATTTTCACACAGGACAACTGCTCGACTTTTCGAATGACCTGTGGTGTTTGGCTCGTAGGAACTCGAGGATTTGCCATTTTTGGAATTAACCCTTCCCAGGATTTTTCTTTTCCATTCAGTACTCCCGATATGCCTTTTTTCAAAACACAGAAATTTAGTGTTTAACATGTGCTAATTATAACAGAATAGATGTAATTAGCATCGGAAAGGACAGTAATCTACCATTCCTAGTAGGTTCTGATTTTCGGAGATTTTTTCCTACGGACATGTATTGTTTTCGAATAAAACAGTTATGCAGATGTAATAGGATCATTTCACGTACTTTCAGGCACACGCTTGTGCACATGACCCACAGCATTTACACAATAAATCATTACCAAAAATTGTAATCAACCTTCTGTATATAAATTTTACCTTTTAACTGAATCCGTGGGTGTGCAACTTGAATATGTTGGATTTTTTAGATTTTAATTTTGTTTAGTTCTCGGAAACTGTTACATATGTATTCGAAATAAACTGAAGTGCCAAATGTCATGGGATACCTTTTCAATATCATATAGGACTTCCTTTTGCTCGGCGAATGTAGCAACTTGATATGGCATGGACTTTACCAATCAGCGGAAGTCCTCTGAAGAGATGTTCAGCCATGCAGTCTCAAAAGATGTTCATGCATTGCACGAATGAAACTTTCGATAATATCCCAAATATGTTCATGTCTGGTGAGCTAGGTGATCAATTCATTCACTGAAACTATTCAGAATGACCCTCCAACCAATTGCGATTAATGTTGGCTTGGTGGCATGACACATTGTCCAGCTGGAACATCCCCTTGTTGTTAAGGTACATGAAAGCCATGGGGCTACAAATGGTCACCAAGCAGCTGACATATCGATTCCCAGTCAATGGTAGGTCCGATTTGGAAGACCCAAACCCTGCCATGTAAACACGTCCCACATTGTGATGGGCCACCATCATGACAACTTGGGTCCATACCTCATGGAATACAGCTTGCACAAATTTGAGTCGTGACTCATTGGACTAAGCTGTAGATTTCCAGTCATCTAAAGTCCAATGAATATGTTCACGGATCCAAGCGAATCACAGCCTCCGATGGTGTGCTGTGAGTAAAGGAACTCTTATCAATCTTCTACTGCCATATCTCATCAATGTCAAATTGATCTCAAAGACATGTTTCTTGTACGCCTCTTATTGAATATGGCTGTTAATTGACTTAGTGTCGTGCTTCTGATGCAAAGGACCATTCTGCTCAGATATCACTAGCACGAGCATTTAGAAGCCATGGTTGTCCATTGCACTACCCTTAGTGGGAGGCAGTGCCTGAGATGAGGTGCTCTCTGTACATCCTTAACACTGTAGATCGAGGAATGTTGAATGCCCGCACCACTTCAGAAATGGAATGTCCCATGCGTCTAGCTCCAACTATCTTTCCATGTTCAAACACTGATAAATCTCGTTGTGTACCCATAATCACGTTACAAGATGTTTCAGACAACTGCTAATAATTGAACTAACAGCACGATTGTACTCAGCCTATTTATACACCTTTTACAGGATGCAAGCGACACTTGAAAATTTGCATACAACACTCCCATGACTTTTGGCATTTCAGTATAATTTTCATCATTACCTATGCCCATCATTCAGGCAATATTAAATTTTGGATTCTGTGGCAAAGGACGCTTCCTTTCTTCAACTCAATGAAGTCGATGATTCACTTTCGCACTTCTTAATCATTTTGACGATGGGTGTGAGCTGATGATTCGATATTGACCGGAACAAGTGGTAGTGTGAAGAAGCAAAGTCCGGAGAGGTAAGACCACCCATCAAAGTTTAAGGATGTCTTTCATTACTTGTACAACCAGAGGACGAGTGTTGTCATCCACCAGGACCTTTCTATTTTTGGATGTGGTACATTCATCCTCAGAATTTAAGGATTTAGAAGATTGGACTGTTTCAGTGCACGAAATGTCATCAAACTGTGCAGAACTGGACCTTTTGGTGGTTCTTTACATTGCCTCTACAAGGGGCCTAGTGACATTTCTTGTTTTGTTGACCATGACATTCCTTAATGCCTCTTAAATTATGGCCTCTCTTTCTCTTATTTATTTGGATGATGTGACAAGAGGAAGAATTCTTGGACGTCTTGAGACTAGCCCCAAGTGGAAGTGTTATCGTCTGGTTGTGGAGGACATTTTAACAACAAGGAACTATCCAATATCGTTTCAGAAGTAGTAGTCCACATTGCATCATCTTCCAGGATGAACAATACTTTGCCCTAAAATCCACTATAGCGGCTCTTGCTAGGGACTTAGCAGCATCTACGGGGATATCTATTTCAAGGCACACAGTCTATAATTAAAACATACAAGGTGTGACAATTGAATCCCCAGGCAAAATCACTGCATAAAATTAAACAAAAATTCAACATGACAAGATAGTTTGTACGTACGAGTCACCTATCGCACTGCAGCTGCATAGATTTTCTTTTTAGTAACATAAAGGATTCGTGTTCAGACATGCATTATAGTGACTCATGTGAACAAGTGACAAGTATCGTCAGGAAAAAAAAATGGAACAATGGGCTTGCATTAAATTCTGCCTAAAGATGGAAAAATCAGCTACAGAAACACATCTGATGTTGAAAACTGCCTATAGGAGCGATGTTCTATCCCAAATGAGTACATTTGAGTGGTTAGGTCATTTTCATGTTGGCTGTGAACAGCTTTCAGATGATTTGCAACCTGGAAGACCAGTTTCCGTCTGAACGCCAGAAACCGTGAGAAAGTCAGGACTTGTCACTGCTGACTGCCGAAGTAGGTCAGGATAGATTAGCTAAGGGTAGGCCTGTGTAAAATTCCTGTTTACTCTCGCTTAGCTTTCAGCCAGTGTCTGGATCTGACACAGAGAAGGTAAGAATTCTTACTTTCTCCGAGGGATCTGACAATTATCTAAATCTTTGACAAAGATAAAATGAATCTCTGGAAATCTCAGCAAATCTGTTCTGAATCCCATGTTTTTGAATTGGTGTAGCCAAGTCAGATAGCAGAACCCCCCTCCCACTTAACATCATTTGAAAAACCACTAAATAGTATCGTGATGACGTCGCATCCTATGCTGGTAATGCAACATCTAGTGACAAATATAGAAAATATTCGAGGCCAACAAGAGAGACCGGCCCTAATGCAGAAAAGTCACCTGACCATAGTACTCCCGAGTAATAACGTAACCTGCACTATTGCCATATTGGATTTTAACAGTCAGTATTTTTTCATTTGTTGAAAACAATGAAAGTTGAGTTGATGCTCAGACTACTATGATCAGGTGACATTTCAGTGCTGCTGCCTGGCTTTTTTGCCGGCTACGAAAATATCAAGACTAACTCGGGCACTCATAAGTCACCTGACCATTAGGGTCTGAGCAACAATCTAAATTTCATGGTTTCCAACTAAAGAAAAGCACTGACTGTTAAAATCCAAGGTAGGAATAATGAAGTCCTGTTGGCTGGATTACTATGGTCAGATGATTTTTCAGTCTGCTACAGAAATTATACAGGGCATTCGGAAAATGTATTATAATAATAGCATGATTCCATACATCAATCTAAGCAAAAAAGTTCCTCAAAATTTAGTGTCTAAAAAAAAAATGGTGTTGTTACATCATTTATGAACTTTCTACACCAGCACTTCATATAATGAACTATGCTATGCCAAGAGAAAATGGCAGCAATTGTTGAGATTAAATGACATTTTCCACCAGGTTTTTAGCAAACTTCGAATGACGTCTAGACCCTTATTGTTCGAGTTTTGAAGATTTTGCATAAGGAACTTTAAGTTTGTCATCATGCAAAGGATTATGCTGGGTACACCAAACACCCTGTATACATATAGAAATTTGGCAACTGGGTGGTGTCACCTAAGGGCCAGTCTAGCAATACTGATCGTGACTAACTGATATGATCAATCGTGCCAAAAGCTATCCTAAAAGTCTTGACCGCAGCTTCCTGCAACTGAATGAGCCATTCTAAAAGCCAGAAAACCGCGACTGGAAATAAAAAAAATTCTTACCGCTAATGCCTGAAAAATTAGTAGGGGCAGTGGCAGTCTGCAGAGCTTTCAACATGGCAGAGCAAACTCGCACATTAGAAATGCAGACATTGCAAATGCCAATTTTATAGCAAAGAAGAGACCAATGTACATTTTATTGCAGTCTGTGGACAAACAGAAGGTGACATCTGTATATATAATGTTTGCTTTCTTCTATCCTAAGTGTCGACAGGCTTTGCAAGTTTATCGCTTCATCGCTTGAGACTTGAGAGAGAACATTCATTCACTAAGAATAAAGATTATTTACATATAATCATGTCGACAAATGTCATATACGCATGATTATGTTTGATGCGCCGTCAGAAGCACACGGAGAATAGGGGTGACAAATCTGTAGCAGTAGAGGTTTCTGAAGACAATTCACTATTTGCAGACTCTGGGAAGAATCCGTAACAGAGTCCTATCTTTTTCCAATTCCACACGCACGGTCAATAGTAATTTTTTAATCGAGTTGTTGTGAGTGAATTCATATTGAAACAGATCGCACACAATCGCTTTGTCCTAAAAATCGTTTCACGCGTGACTGAAATCAGGGGATTAAAAAGTGCAGATATAGGGGTAAAGATAAATGATAAATTGAGTTCAGGACTTCTGCTACTTCCCTAAACCGTTCTTGTTTAAATTAATCATTGTTAAAAATTAAAATGTTGAAAAGTTGGGATCAGACAATCTGAAGATGGATGACTGAATGAAAACAAAAAAAAACAAGCCATTTGAACACAAAAGAATTTCAAGAATAACAAGGATTTCTTGTTATCATAAAAATTTATTTATATACAAATGGCTTGTTTTGAATGAGTTATTTAGATTTTTTCTTATTCTTACTGCTTGTCTCCTTAAAATAAAACTGTATTCTCACAGTATTATAAACTCTTACTATAAATTTGAGGAGCTCTTTGATGATCCACACAACCAATCTGAATATTTGGCGTGGTTTTTATCAAGTCCTGCAAAATCATATGGGCACCATCCGTAATTGAACCCTAAAAAGTCTTCTTACGCTAATTTCTGTAGGTAGAATGAGCTTGTAAACATTTTGTGATGGAAACATTTAGTTCTCCTTAAAATACTGAGAGAATTCAGTCGATGAGACGAAAACCTATACAGTGAGTGATGGCGAACTTCTCCCACCATAGAGTTGGTGGATATTGAAGCCTAGCGTCACCGGGTCATTAGCCACCATTTTTACTCCTACTCAATTGAAGAAACCATGAAACGCGGTGTCAAAAACACATAAATAACCTTTAGATTTGGGTTAGCAGTAAACGTTATAGCACTATAAAGCTATATTTATTATTGAAACATATAATTAAAAATGAATTTAAAAAAATTATGATCTGTAGGTAAAATTTAATTATGCTTCAGCTTTGTGGGCATTTTTAAAACCTTGTCCTTGTTTTAAAAAAAATCATATTTTACATTCATTTTGGGAAATTTAAGTTCCTAGGCCTGTTGTTGCTTTTTTTAATTGTGTAGTTTTTAATATTAAAAATTAAAATTAAAAAAGTAAATTTTCAATGACATGAATGATTAAATGAAAAATCTGAACAAAATTTATAAAAAAAAATATTTTCCAGCAATTTTAGATCACAATAAACTGTTTTACACATTTATTTTTATTTAACTTCACTTGTTTGTGGGCAAATTTTGTAATTAATATTTTACCCACTTCTTGACAATCTAGTTTCACTAGTTTTTCATTTATTCCTAAGTAATGTAATATTTAACTTTTATACGTATACACTCAACACCACCTAGACAGATGGTGTTGATACAGTGCGATCATGACGTAATGACTGCCTGTAATGTTGTTTATTGTTATCGTTGTAATTGTTGTTAATTTGATCATCAATGCTAGCAAATTACGTCTTTATGGAGAAGGTTGTTTATGATTAGCCAGCGTAATGTATTATAACGCTTTCCCGAGATATAGACGTAGCCGACTGGGCAGACTTCCAAGTTTTTTTTGGTTTTATAGTTGTCATATAGAAGCTTTTTTTTTTTTTAAAATAAAAACTAAAAAGAATAAAATAAAAATATAAATTTAAAACTCTTAAAACACACACTTTCTCCTTAAAAAGTGCAGGAAAAAGTTAAAAAATATAGTTTAAATAAAAAGGTAAAATTAGGGTGGCGCGTTTAATATTAAATTTTAAAAAGAAAATACTACATAATAAAAACAAACGTGCTTTTACCTTTTTTTAAATTATATTTTTATTGCATTTTATTACTGATCATTTTTATTACTGGATATTTTATTACTGATCATTTTTATACTATTCAGTTATTGTTGAGGTTTGTACAGAACATAAATTATTTTTAAATCGTTTTATTATTATTAAATTGTATTTTTGATTTAAGTTTAAAATTATGTATGATTTTTAAAATTGTGTGTTTAAAGTTGTAAAAAAAAATTTTTAAATATTTGAAAATTTTTAATATATTTGTAATATAATTATTTAAAAATAATTTGACATTTTTTGCGGCCCTAAATTGCTATAAAATAAAGGTTTTCATATTTATTTAATTTTCATATTTTCTTGAGTTTTTGGTTTAATTATTACTATTTTTAAATTAACTTTCATATATTTTTATTTTATATTTTATCTATTGTTATTTTTCTTTTTAAATATTTTTTTCTTTTAAAGTATTGACGAGAGTGCTAATGACTGTGTATTAATTTAAATTGCATTTCGCATTATTATCGTCCTAGGTTAAGCTGCAGCTGAAAGGAGTAAATATGGCGCATTTATCGTCATTTCGCGGGTTAAAGAGTGACACTATTCTTATGAAGTCCACTGACTGCGGGTTTCTGTTAGCGAGTGCTCTCTTGCGGCTGCCTCCGGTAACTTTAGTTCGATCCTACCTTCGAGCATGAAAATAGATAGAGGCGGCACCCTATTCATGGCAAGGGGAATCCAGTGACACCAAAATCAATTACCTTGTGGATCAGCTGTGATAGGGCAAAGCATTCCCTTGTTGGCATAGGACTGACTTGTGATTACATATTATTTTAGCTTTATTTGATTATGCTACTGATCCCATTCATTCTTAAATGCAGTTTGCCTATTATTTAATGATAATTAATGATACTTTACAACATTATTTCTTATTAACCGTGATTATTACGTTATTTTATATTTAAAAATGAGAATGTACGATATTCCGGGGTTTATGATCGGTTCAGAACAAAATTTTCATTTTCATTCTCGAAGGATCCTACAGAATAATGGAGAAGCCACATTTCAGTCGCTACATGATGATAAATCGAGAGCACATAAGGATAAGTTCATAAATCGCATGACACCACACCAGGAGTAAATGACATGTGTTCTTTATGTGCTCTTGTCAGTACATCAACGAAACAGTGATTTAAAATATGGAGCACACACTACGGAAGTTTCAAATAATAATTATATTATCTCAGTTTTATTTTAAACAAGTTGAACGTAAAATTAATAATATTAATTAAATATTGATTAAAACGAAGCGTGCGATTAATCATTGTTTACGCATTGATTCCAGCCGAATTGGCATTCTGCGCCATCTGTGAATATATTTCAGAAAGAGGTTGTGGAAGACCCTGCCAATAGCATACGAAACCTTTTTTTTTAAAAAAAAGTCCCGTTTTGATATTAAAAAAAAGGACAATTTTTTAACACTTTAATTTTTATATGAAAGCTTGGACCTTCTTAATCTACTTTTCAAATAATTTTTATCTACACGAGTGTCCATAATTTAAGGGATTTGCAGAATGGAACCCTTCAGCATATCCGATGAACACTAAACTTGATAAGGCTGTTCTCTAGGGCATGTAAACACAGTTCAATCATTAAGCACAAAGGTGGCAGCACCCCAGTGGCCGCTGATAGCTCTCTGATAATGTCCTTGGCTGTACTTCGCCTGTTCCTAACTGTCTTGTCTGGATGTGGTGACCCTTGGACGACCCTGACTAAAGTGTCTGCGGGTGTTTCCATCCTGTCGGCAGCACTACTGGTGATGGAACACCCTTACCTCATTGACTTTGCGACACAGGTCATAGTGCATGTGCATAAAGAACGTGTTTTTTAACTTTTTTGGCGATTGAGCATTCGATAATTGTTAATGGCTCATCGTGTTCATTTAGAGAGTGAAATGAGAGGACGAATAATTGGACGATTGGAAGCAGGCCAGTCCCAGGTTGAAGTGTCTCGGGCGCTAAAGTATCCACTAGCTTCGTTTCAAGACTGTGGATACCATTCCGACAGGATGGAAATACCCGAAAACACTTTACTCAGGGTCATCCAAGGGTCAACACGCCCAGACAACTAGCTTGTTCTATATGTCCTTAAGGAACAGGTGAAGCACAGCCAGGGACATTGTCAGAGAGCTGTCAATGGCCACTTGGGTTGATGTTTCCAAGCCAACGGTATCAGGACGCTTCACGCAGTTGGCCTGTATGCTCCCAAAGGGCACCGTTAGGATGTTTAGCTTGGTGCACTGAAGATGCAGCATTGAGTCAAGAACAGTGGAGTCGGGTCATGTCCTCGAAAGCGTCCCGGTTCAGCCTGGAATCTGATTCTCGATGTGTTCACATCAGGAGAGAGCATGGAACATGGTCAGGCCCCACTAACATCATTGAACGTGACCGTTATGGCGGTGGCGGTGTTATGTTATAAGCGGGCATCTTGATGGGTTTCCGTACACCACTACAAGTTTTCGACATAGGGATCATAACTGGATAAATGTGCCAGGATAGTGTCCTGCGACAACATGTTCGTCTCTTCAGGAGTGTGGTAGGCCCAGATTTCTTTACATGGACGATAATGCTCGTCCGCATCGGGATGGCATAGTGGATGACTACTTGGAACATGAGGACATCCGACACATGGATTTGCTGGCATGGTCCCCGGACCTAAATCCCATTGTGTAAGCAAGGGACGCTCTTGGAAGACGTATTGCAGCACCAGTACCACCCCTGTGAACACTGCAGGACCTGAGAATGTCACTGGTACAGGAATGGGATGTCATTCCCCAACTATTGTTGGATACCCAACCGTTGTGCTGCGTGTTTCTGTCCGGGGGAGATTGCTAGAAGTTAGAAAACTAAAGAGTGGAGATTGCTAGAAGTTCGTGTGTCACGTGTTCATGCACTTTTTATATTGTTCCGTCCACACAAGTGCTTCCACCTTTGTATTTAATGATAGCCAGGAATTGTGTTTACATGACCTAGAGAAAAGCTTTATTAAATTTGGTGCTGATCAGATCTGCGGAAGGTTCCATTCCGCAAATCCCTTAATTTATGGACACACAACCCTCCTGCAACTATGCACTTCTGCCAACGCGAGTACACTTGCTGAAAACATTCCTAGAAGCATTTGGAGGCGGCGGTCTTCAGGGTGGTCGTTGCTGCTTCCTGAACCTCAGATGCACTTTTGAAACGGCGTTCGTTTTTCAGATATGAGAATAGGTAAAAATCTTTTTTCAGAGATCGGGTGTGGACGGTTGACGTTCCCATGTTTGCCACTGCAGCCTGCACCATGAAAAACCAATGTGTGGGTGTGTTGTCATGTTGCAGTACCCAACCCTTGCTTTTCCAGAGTTCTGAGCGTTTCCGGCGGACAGCATCACAGAGGCGAGCATGCATCTGTGTGCAGTGTTTCTGTCGGTGATTTCCCCAAACGCTGACAGGCTTTGATATTCACACATTGTTCTTCATAAACCATTTCTGCTTCCAACGAACGCGAACAACTGCAGTTCACTGACACGCATTGTTTGGAAAAACTCTGCATTGCAGAGTTGCTTCATCCTTACCACATCTCGCGTCATATGTTCCCGCTCCTCCAAGCCTGATTGGAGATATCAGCACAGTCTCATTTCTGGGTACTTTACTCCTATTGTAGAAAACAGGTTCCACCAAGATGCCTTTCCATAGTCCACACCCAGGGCCGTACCCAGAAATTTTTTCGGGGGGGGGGGGGGGG
>JAHWFO010045024.1:658053-758203 GCA_023313115.1 Rhysida immarginata | reverse complement strand
GTGGCCAATTTCGGGGGGGGGGGATTGAGTATCAACATGGGCATTTTCGATAAGTTTTAGTTTTTTTCTTACGAAAAGGAAAGAATGCTGTGCAGGGTTGTGAAAAATTACATAAAACGTACGGTGACGAAGCCCTTAAAGAACGTCAATGTCAATATTGGTTTGCTTGTTTCCATTCTGCTCTGACTCTGATGCTTTAAATTTGGTGGTGAGATTGGGCGATGGGAGGGTTGTGTTTTTTGGGCTCTTACCAAGGAATGTTACGATCAATTTGGTCGTCTACTGTGAACAAATCGCGAAATTAAACGAAGCATAGCAGAAAAGCGGCCACAATTGAAAATCTCTGAAAGAAGTGGTCTTACATCATGACAACGCACGAGCACACAAAGTTTGACGACTCGCGGAAAATATTTGAAGATTGGTTGGGATGTGTTGTCTCATCCAGACCGTGCTCCATCAGACTTCCATTTAATTAGATCTTTGCAGAACTCCTTGATTGGAAAAACGTTCGCTTAAGATGATGCTATCGAAAGACACGTTGTTCAGTTCATCGCCAAAGGTGATGGGGTTCTTGGAAAGAGGATTCAAAAGTATTTTATTGAGAGTGCATTTATTTAAGGCTTAGAGGCAAACTTTTTCAGGGGTGGGGGCGGCTAGAATACGGTGGTGAAGGCCAATTTTTTGGATGAAGTCTCTAATAAGTGAGATAGAAGTATGCATGTGATATTTCAATGCATCTTCAGGGAGTAATACTGATTGTAAAGTAAAAGGGATGCGATTATATTGGGAATAGACTGGGTGATATTTCGCGGGATTCCAGAATCTGAAACAGAAGTGTCCCCGCATCAGCGATGCAAAAGTAAAGGAAGGCATTTTTGTTGAGCCTCAAGTCAGGCAGCTAATGGCTGATAACGGATTGAAACTGCATTAAACTTAGTGGAACTAACAGCCTGGAAAGCTTTGAAAGCTGTAGCGTAAGGGTTCTTGGAAAAGAACCAAGGAACCCAACTACACCGAACTTGTTGATGAGCTTCTATATGCATTTATGAATCTGGGTACAATGCAGGGGCGTAACTGGGGGGGGGGGGGGTTCGTCCGAGGAAACCCCCTTTTATTTCCCTGACCTGTTTAAGTTCATTTGTTTTTCTAAGTTTCTTTGACCCTCAAATCTAAACTCCATCAAGCATCTCTTGGAACATTGGGAACATTGCAGGACCTGCGAACGTTATTGGTCAGGAATGAGATGCCATCTCCCAGCCATTGTGTTTTGCCATCTCCCTGGTTTTGAGCATGCCAGCACGTTGTGCTGCGTGTGTTTCTGAACAGTGCAGCCATACAGCATACTAAACGTCGCTTACAGTTATAAAACTAGAGGGGGTGGCGCTACAAGTTTTTATAACAGAGTTTTTATAACAGGGTTTTTATAACTGCGCTACAAGTTTTGTTTTGTCTGCAGCAGTGCTGCCACTTTTGTGTTTAACGATTGAATTGTGTTTACATAACATAGAGAACAGCCTGAATAGACCACCATTACTTTAACCGTGGTTAGCTAATCAAGCACTCTCCGTTTGCGCTGAATTCAAGGGAAATTACTGTTACCAAGCAAATTGCTTTCTACGATTTTTTCTCGCAATTGCGACAATAGATGGCAGTGAGGGTAACCTAACTCTTCACTGAGCTGGAAACGCAGTAAGGTACCGAAGCAGGCCACACAGTTTTGCTTGATCGTAATCAAGAGTTAACCATGGCTATCTAACCATGATTAAGGCGTAGTGCGAACATAACCGAGTTTCAGAAACCAAAGTTGAGTTCATAAACTCTAACTGCAGTGAAGAGTTATTGAAAATTTCTCACTGGAGTTATGCTATGTTCGCACTAGGACTTGATCACTGTTAAGTAACCGCAGTTACCTCTTGACCATGATCAAGATGAACTGTGCACCCTGCTTTGGTTACCAAACCGCATTTATGGCTCGGTTAAAAGTCTGTTAACTAACCGAGTTTCTGAAACCTGTGACGTCGTATATCGGCTAGCACAAAGAAACAGGAAAATAAAACATCGTAGCTAAGCAAAGCGCAGCAACGGGTGGTTTGATGAGAAAAGCAAAGCTTTTATGTACGTTTTAGGCAAAAAATTGTCAGACTTGAGGAAGGCTAAACGTAACCGCCGTGTGTACGAGGACATATTGAAGGTTCTGCTAACACCAAGATTTGATGCACACGGAAGCCAGTTGCTACCCTCACTGCCATCACTCATAGGGTGAGGTCAAACAGCCTCACTGGTAAGAAGAGTTAGCGAGAATTTTTGAATGAACTAACTGTCTTTTTCTCAGTTAGGATGGTTAGATTAACCGGTTAGGCATAGGAGCACTAATTGCCGTTTTCGACTATGTTAAAATGACGTCAGTTTTCTCACTGGAATTTATGACCAACCGATCGCTAACTCTTCTCACCAGTTACAGTTTTTGATCTCAGCCATAGAAAACGCCATTTCGCTTGGTAACTGCCATTAGCCTTGAATGCAGTGTGAACGGAAAGTGCTTGATTAGTTAACCACGGTTAAGTAAATGCGATCTAGTAGCCATAATTAGCTCACAGTGCGAACAAAGTATCACACGTCTTTTACTCGGTTATGCTATGCTCGCACTGTGAGCTAAGCAGAATACCACGGACCAGACCGCGTATACTTAATCTTGGTTAGCTAATCAAGCACTTTCTGTTCCCAATACATTCAAGAGAAATGACTGTTACCAAGCGAAATTGTGTTTGATTTTTTTTCGCAATTGCGTCAATAGATGGCTTCTGCAGGCATCAAATCTTGTCGTTAGCGAAATCATGGCTTCAATTAACAAACCATGGCGAAATTATGATGGTTGAAACAGAATGTACTCGTTGCTCTAGAGCGCTCTTTTTGTTTGCTCCATTTGCTCCATGGCGTTCCACTCTCTGCTTGGAGCATCGCGAGTGCTCCTACTCTGCGTTCCACTTGCTGCTCGTGCTCCAAGAGAGAGTGCTCCAGGTACTCCAGCTCGATAGAGTCACTGTATAAGAAGTAGTGACTCTACAGCTCGGGACGTGGAGTAGCTGAAGGAGGAGTGGGAAGAGGGGTGGAGTTCAAACTTCCAATATGGCTGATAACGAATTTTTATACCCTTTCATTGAAGAATTTTTGGCTAGTTCGGAAGATGAAGATGAAAGGAAGCATAATGCTCTTCCTTTGCTACTTTCCAAGATTCAAGGGAAGTGTAAGAGACCGAAAATTGAAACTGTTATGGATATTGTGGTAATATAGTGAGACAATACCACCTGAAGATAAAGCCTTAGTACTCAGTGAGTACTGCGTCATCAAACTGAGACATACAATGACAGTTGCATTGTCTATCTCAGTTTGATGACGCAGTGCTCACCGAGTGCTAAGGCCTTATCTTTAGGTGGTGTTGAGTGAGAGTATGGGGTCGAACGTTACTAATTGAAATTGAAACTCGTTATAACTCGTCGTCCCTCTTACTCTCGTCTGGAGCTATGTGGTTGTTCCACTTGACGAGCAATTTTGCTTCCTCTCAAAAAGAGTAGTCACGTGATTTATGCTACTCTTGCTCTTCCCCAGAGGGCTGAGTGGAATTTGCTATAAATGGTTACATTTAGCCTTTCTCAAGTCTGAAAATTGTTCTCCCCAAACGTATTTAAGAACATTGGTTTCCTCATCAGACCACTCGCTGCTGCCCTATTGTTAGACCGCCATGTTTTATTTTCCTATATTTTGATGCTAATCGGGATATGACGTCACTAACTCGGTTTCTGTAGCCGACGAAAAAGACAGGCCGGGGCACTAAAAAGTCACATGACCAAAGTAGATCTAGCAACAATCCAATAGTCATTGTTTCCATCTTGGATTTCAACAATCAGTGTTTTTTCGTTTGTTGGAAACAATGAAGATTGGATTGTTGCTGGATCTACTTTGGTCATGTGACTTTTTAGTGCCCTGGCCTGTCTTTTTAGTTGGCTTTGCTCGGTTTCCGAAGCACGGTTAATCGACTCTTAACAGAGCTGTAAACGCGGTTAGGTAACCGAAGCAGGCCGCACAGTTCTACTTAACCGTGGTTACTTAATCGTGATTAAGGCTTAGTGCGAACATAGCATTAGACTAACCGGTTAGGCAGAAAAGCACTAATTGCAGCTTTCTCACGACCGACCAATCGCTAATTTTTCTCACCGGGTAGAGTTTTTGACCTCAGCCATGGAAAACACCATTTCCGTTGATTGCGGTGTGAACGGAAGGTGCTTGAACGGTTAAGTAAACGCGGTCTATTGACCTTAAGTAGCTCACAGTGCGAACATAGTAGAATAGTCTTTTACTCGATTAGGACTGTTAGATTAACTGGTTATGCACTAACTGCACTTTTTTGACTGCGTAAAAATGACGTCACAGTTAGGGTTTTTGACCTCACCCAAAGAAACATTAAACATATGACGTCACTACAAAGTTTGGTGGTGATTGGAAGGTTTCCATTCTGCAAACCACTTAATTTATGGACACCATTGTATTTTTATTTATAATTTAAATATTTGAGGTAAGGCGATGAGTAAAACTTTCGCGGATCATTCGTAAGTTAACAATAACGATTATAACTATGTAAATTGCTTGTAAATTATTATTTATTATTATTATTGCTCTTACAAAAATTCATTTGATGACGTTGCCTGCGGTTACTCAATTAATGGGCTATCGTATGCTGGAGATGTATTAATGGATTTCAATAAAATTGAGTGACTTTAAAGCATCGTATAAAAAGCTCCTTCTTTTATTCTTTATTCTACAAACGTCGATCTGCAAAGAATTAAAAAGATCATTTGTTAATTATTATCTGTATATATTATATTTTTTGCGTTTTGCTTACAATATAATAATAATAAAATTCATTAAGATGCATAAGATTGGATTAGTCGAGTGCTATTACGTATGCGAGAGCCTACGCATTCTTTCGAGTTCTTTCTTTAAAGAATAAATGTCGAAAACCATAAATAGCAGCCGTGTTTATGTAATACGATATCGGATGGGACAATTAGGATGCAATTTTTATCTCTTTGACCCGGGGACAAGTGAATGAATGAATTATTCTAACGTACAAACACGCCAATCACCATTTGACTGCATTTAAACGTACGCTGGCATTCAAAGCGAACGATCCCACCAAATCACACGGGCAGGACTGGCAGTGCTCGATGCTCATTGGTCGGAGGCTAGTGTGATGTAGCTTGCTACTATTAAGAAAACGAAATCCACGTCAAGGTATTCATTTAAGGTGCATTCATTTTGTAGATCTAGAATATAAGTTTTAAATGTTGAAATTTTCCTTAGATGTAGCTAACTGAAAGGTTAGGAGGTTATGTCAGGGTTTGATTTTTGTATGATATAATTTTTATATTATTTTTAAATCGACTGGGTTTCGAATTCTCCCTACCGACTTACTATGAAATCGGGAACAGCTGGCCAGTTGTTTGTAAAGCCACTTCCCGCGTCTGCAAACACGCGCCGATTTGTGAATGTGTTGGGAAAAAACGTCCGCAAGAGAAAATAAATCCGCATGTTTTGGAGGTTTTGATGGGCGAAGCGTGAATTTTTCAGTCCATTTTGCTCGCGGAAAGTAAGAAATGCGTGGAATAGCAAAATCCTGAGCGATCGAAATGCGTTTTCTCGGTCGATTATGCATGCTATTAATACTACTCCTCATAAGGCATCGGAATACCGGCAGCTGTTTCCCGCCAAACGAAAAACCTGTCTGTGAATCAAAAGCGGTAGCCAAGGCGTGATTAATATAATATTATTGAAGGAAAAAAATACACAGTAAGTTCCTAGTGGTAAAGAGCAAACTATTTGGATAGAATTGTGGAAATGGCGCTATACACGAAGAGTGTAGAGAAGCGACGAATTCTGCAAGATTTTCGGCGACACGAGGAGGAAGTCGTGGGGAGTCTCTGTAGGTAAGCGTAATTTCGTATTGAGTATGGCGTGCTTTGTGAGCGTAGCTTTTATAGTAACTGTTGGAACAGTATTTCTCGAGAGGAGAATTGGATTTAGTTTGTAAGCGTATGCCTCGCGATTCTCTTTGAAATAGATTTTTAGTTTTGAAGTATTTTGGTATCGATCTACTTTTTTTTCTACTCAAAGGCGTTGTATCCCAACGATGTAATTGAGTGAGTGCATGGCGAGGCCTAAGGCAATAGCCACCATGCCATCCTGTGCTTTCGACTTAATTAAGGCGTTAGCAAACGTGGTGGTGGCTTTTTTTATTTTTTATTTTCTGATTCCTCTTCAATGAAAACTCGAAGGGATTTGATTGCATAATGGAGCGAGATAAACGAACGAGAAATATTTCGCCTTGCCTTGATTGGTCCAACTCTTGTTATTTAGTAGTCCCATGGTGAATTAAATCAAAGCGAGTGAAGCCAGCCAGCGTGGTTGGGCCACCGGCAGCAGCAGTCAGCCCTTTGTGTATGTATATGTGTGTGTGTATGTGTGGTGGTAGTGATCAGCTGAGCTTCACTCACGCACCTCCTTTACTGATTTGCAGTTATTTAATCATCGCTTTCCCCCTTTCTCTACTAAGAATCAACTGAGTCTGCTGCCGCCGCCGCTGCTGCTGCTGCTACTATTGTGCCTGCTATCGGAATATACGCAGCAGCCAAGGCCTCTCTCTCCTTTCGCCCATTTACAAACAAACAATAAAGGCTCGCTTATCGGATTTCTCTGGATGTCGGTCGTCGGTTAACGCCTCTCAGCCACACCATAGCCTAAGCCAATATGGAGCGTACAAAATTTAAGATGAAGGTATATTGAATACTGCTTTCAAGTGTCTTTGAATATTTCAGGGGATTATTTTAATTATTCTATTTGAAAATAACCCATCTAGGATAATAATAATAATTATTTATTCTACAGAAAAATATAAATTTTAATTTCAAACCAAATTGTTAAATGTACTCAATCCCACCCAACCAGCTGACATTTTTATTGTTATTATAAATCTGATATTTTAACCCTGAAACTATTTATAATTTGAATAATATAATATCTAATCACAAACAAAATTGATACAAGAAAATAAACAACTGTAAAATACTTTAAACGAAAAAATAAGCAGTGATTAGTATAAGTAATAATATTAATTTAAAAAAAAAAATACTGTTGTTTGGCTATATTAAATATGGCTATTTTTAGCCATGACTTTTGGTCTTCATATTCACAGTACATCTATCCTTGTTTATCACAGGGGTTCAGTTTCAAAATAACACCCTGATAAATGAATAATAGAACCTATCGTCCAAAGACCCCAAGTTGCCTTCCAACTTGCTCAGATATTACACTAATCAAAGCCGTAGTAGCTACAGTGCCTATAGCTCAAGCTAAAAAAGGTGCCCGATTCAACTGAAGTGAGCATTGGATTAAGTGCCTATGGCTGTGGCCACCTTTGCCATACCCTAGTAAAATGTATAATATAATATAACAGGGGTGGATCTGGAATTTTTTTTTTTATAGCCACGTTTGTATATTTTTAGCCACCATTTTTGCCAATTCAATCTCCATTGCTAAAAAGGAGTAAAAAAAAAAAAAAAAAAAAAAGTCAGCTGAATTCAATTGTACTAAAATTCAGCAGATTTTTGTGTAATTTTAGAGTAAAATCCACTAAATTTAGTGGAATATCTGCTAAGTTGGTAACACTGAGGCCAACTACTGCACGTGTCAATCGCCAAACATCTGATAATGATGTAACTTAACTGTTATGCCAAGTTTTGTGTTATTTGATAAAATAGTTTTGTATGACGTCAACATTTATGGCTCATAACATTATTCGTGCAATGACTTCCAAAAGATAAATCGGTACATCATATTCCCATTAAATGAATAATTGTAAGCTCAGTAGGAGTAATTCAAGAATAGCCCCAGCTGAGATTGGTGATTAGGGAAGATTATGGTGAAGACGTGATTTTTTTTTTTGCCACCAACTTTCGTCACTTCTAAATAAAAATTGCCACTTCCATTTTTTGGGGGCCACTCCTGACTTAATAATTTAATATTTCAATAAAATTTAATGGGCTTGCATCTGTCACACCCCCCTGTCACTAGCTGTGCTACCATCTCTTGCGGGGTCTCTGTTACTATCGTGACCGTTCGCCAACCCGTAATAACACTGATCAGTCCTGAAAAGCATAAGTTTCACGATAAAGCTGTGATAAACGAGGATAGGTGTACTGTTTTTGATAAAACAATTCCAAAATTTTACAAATTTTTTGATGCACTGTTTTTTGTAGGGCACTGCATTCATTCTCATAAATTTTCTTGAATGAATATTTCACTCGTGAAAAAATAACGGGACCAAAAGAAAATTTATTACAATCACTAAATTCAAGCGGCACTGACTTCCACTGGTTATGTACACTCAAAATACTAATGCCCTGATGTACTTCCAAATTAATGCCATCTCTCTATACTCAAAGAAATGGAGGAGAAATAGATAGACCCACTAAAGCTCTCACTAACTCCTTATTCCACTCTTCGTAACAGCAGTTCCTGTATTCCTTAAAATGCTAAACAATATAGTCTTTGTATTGTAAAGTGCACCTTTTCACTCTCATGTATCCCCAAATCGCAGTTGGGTATTTTGTCCATATGTTGGCATCCGAAATTACTCACTACTCAGGTGAATGCTCTCTCCGTCTTATTTCTCTTCTTTGATAGTTATGGGACCATTCCTAACATTTTTAAGAAAGATTTTCGATTATTGCTTCCATTTTCCTTCCATTTGGATTTGTGAGACCAAAGCCACAAATTTGATTTACCCATTTGTTTGTTCTTATATTTCCGCTTATTCAGCATTATTATGCATTCCAATTCAGCTAACAAAAAATGTGAAAATACATAAAGTGGAATGGACAAATAAACATTCCAGTCATTTTCACATTTGTATTATGTGAAGCTGTGACCAAGCTAAGACCAAGAGTGCGGTTTTTAGGGTTAATTTTTAATGGAAATTTAAACCAGTTTTCAATGATTATTTGATTGAAATTTTTTAAATTCTTGTAAGGTTATTACGACTTAATAATACAGGGTGAACGTTAAGTTTTTACCTGATAAAGAAAATTCATAAAAAAAAATATCAGATGGAGCCAAGTGATGTAGGTGGCGGTAACATCAGTTATATTGAAAATGGTGTTTTACGAGAGAGAAAACACAATGCGGTTTGTGTACCAACCATGGGTAATTTATCAACCTTGCCACATTGGGCATTATCAGTTTGTGAGTTCCTCGATTCGACATATTCCCAATCAATTGTTTGGTCCAACATCATGGCCCCCTTATTCTCCACACATAACACCCTTAGACTTCCTATGGGGATATGTTAAGGATAAAGTGTTGCTACAGTGGTCCTTACGAATGCATTAAAGGCAAGAATAAAGGATGCGATATTGACGGTAACAGAAGACATGCTGGCGAATACGTAGCAAGAAATTGAATATCGTCTAGATGTTCTCAGAGCTACGAAAACTGCACAACGTTGAAATATACTAAAGATGTGAAGAAAAATTTTTTGAGATGAATATCATAATACAAAAAACCATATGTATCTATCTGACAGTTATTTTTGTATTATTAATTTTCTTTATCAGGTAAAGTCTTTTATGTTCACCTTGTATATGTTGAGGTTAAATAATGAAATTATTAAAATAACTAACTCAACCAAGGGAAAAATTATTTATATATAAAAGTAATTATTTAAAAAATAAAATTTCTTATCATTAAAAAATGTCCAAAAAAAAAAAAATGGGCTAAGAAAAAACTGAAGGAAAGCGCTTTCCACATAAAATTGGTACATGTAAGGCTATTTACACGAATTTACATTTCAATGACTTACCTTTAGTGTGATATTGAAAAATCATCAATGTGTGTGATTAGTGTATTTTCAAGTGTTTTCTATATCATTCTGAAAACGCTAAGTCATTGAAATGTATATTTATTTAAATGCCATATTAACTTTGTGAATAGCGTTTACCTTCAGCCTTTTCTTAGACTAAATTTGTATTGGCATTTTTTAATAAGAAATTTTAATTTATATTTAAATGATAATTTTTTTTTGTAATTGGTTCATATTTTTTTTTTTGATGTTAAATAAGTTTTTTACGCTAAATAATTTTTGCCTTGGTTGATGTTTTTTTTTTCATTTAATAATTTCATTGTTATTGCAGGTGTAACGTTACTAATAAAGCTATTAACACCTTTTTTTTAATAAATAAACTCGATAACTCCTTAAGAATCCAATATTGGAATAGCATCCAAAAATTAGTATCAAATAGCTGGCCGGTTCAAATTTATATGAAAACTGACTCTCCCCAAAGAGCAGCACCTTTACAATTTTTTTTTTCCTTTTTCTTTTAAGGAAATTTGACACCTTTTAAATGTCTCAAAATAGTTAATATTCATAATCTGTAGAAAGTAGTAAATTTTGCAGTAGTAGTTAAATTTGCAAGAGTAGTAAACAGAACAAATTTTGGCAATTGGCCAGCCTCCCTACAAAGCACCATTTGCAGACGCTAGGATAGACACTCTTTTGAACAGATGGGCTGCAAATCTATTTTTAAGATTATCATCATCATCTCAGACCATTCTTACTTAGTAATTTGTAATGTTTACGTTTGTCCAGATGATTTTCTCAGATGTATTGACTCGATTTTGCCAAGTAAATGTTTTATTTATAATATTTAGCTGTTTTTTGTTATTAAAATGTCTTTATTTAATAATATCCGATATTTGGTTGGTGATAATTAAAAAACATATTTTCGTAATTAGGTTATTAGTGTTTGTGTAAATTTTAAAAAATTTTATGCCTTCAGCTTTAATAAAGCGTTCATTTTTAAGCTTTATTTCTTAATTGAATAATATTATATCCTGAATCAACTTAAATATTTATTACATTTGGTTAAAATATTTATTTTATCCTCCTCCTCCTCATCATCATCATCATCTCGAATAGCTTATTGTGTTTTTTCATAAAACCATTATGGCTGATAATCTGAGATTGGATTCCATTGCAGGTTGAGTAGCAGACCGATTTCACCAAAGACTCAAATGGAACAGGAGAAGCGGATCCGAAGAGAAATCGCCAACAGCAACGAGCGCCGTCGAATGCAGAGCATTAATGCTGGATTCCAGTCATTACGGACTTTGCTACCCCATCACGACGGGGAGAAGCTCAGTAAGGTAAAAGTAGCCATGATGGCCGTTCTATTTTTAGCCTTGAACATTTTCTAATGTCTAGTCATCAGGCTTGGCAGCCTGCCAGGCAGACGGTTTTATTTGTTGATGTAGCTTGTAAGGTCTGTCTTGTCAATAATTCGATCCCACTGATGTCATGGTTGCCATGGGAACGTGGGCATGACGTCGTTGTAGGGGAAGAAGGAAGGGAGATGGCGGGTGGAGGGCAGAGCCCAGCCAGCAGAATGATCTCCCTTGGCAAGAGGGAGGTGGTGGGCAAAGCCTTCATCATCCAATGCCTGTGCGTGTGCTTCACTTGCTTTGCGGAGGATGTTATAATGATTCTAGAGCAGCATTTGCATTCTCTGTCTAAAGAAGATAGTAGCTTTGCTTTTATTGTAGAGGGAAACAAAGAGTGCAAGCTATGATTGCTTTAATATTATTTTTACTAATTTTAATAAGAATTCTTTGAAAATTTATTGTTTTAGGTAAAAAATAATTTTTAATTATTGTTTGGAATTCTTTCTTAGATAATTGTGATTTAATAAAATTAACAATTCTTGTATCTTTTTTTTTTTTATTTAAAGAAAGTTTAATAAAAAATGTGACATTGAAGAGTGCCAGTAATGAAACTAATTTTAAATATAATTGGAAAAACTAATTTTATATGGCATGCAGTGTATATTGTTTTTAATAATAACAGTTAAAATATCCTTTCAAATTTTTAATTTTGTTTAGTGTCTTCAAATTTTTGCTTTTGTCCAATTAATAATTCAGATAAGATACTGCTACGTACAATTACTTGAAAATAGATGTAAATAGAAAGGGAAAAATCCATGACCTGTGTTTGAACCAGGGATCACAAAAGCATGTGTCTTGATGG
This sequence comes from Rhysida immarginata, assembly GCA_023313115.1. Lineage (NCBI taxonomy): Eukaryota > Metazoa > Arthropoda > Chilopoda > Scolopendromorpha > Scolopendridae > Rhysida > Rhysida immarginata. The sequence continues at coordinate 746,073 of JAHWFO010045024.1, read as the reverse complement.
TTAGAAGCCTATATAATAGAAAATTATTTCAAAAAATAAAATTTTTATTTTCCAGATGCTAAATAACAACCTTACTTTTTCTTTGCTTTCCATTTTATAATAATATAACATTGAAAATAATTATTATAATAATAATAACAATCATTGTATAGTGTACGACATGGATATTATAATAGTGGATGGTCAGTACTTGAAATTTTTATCGCCATTATTTTAGCCAATGCCAATTTTCTCTAAGCCAGAATCTCACGTTTTTAACCAAATTTAAAATTATGAAGCATGACAGTGATTTTATTTTTACCGTAATAATAAAAACAAATTGTGCATACAATAAATAAAGCTAAATAAAATTTTCACGTCTCTACCATTTTTGTGTTTTTGGTAAAGAAAATCATCATCTTTAGGCATGACTGAACATTTTCCTATTATAAAAAATATGTAAATTTTACAAAAAACTAAATTTAATATCAACAGATATGTATGAAACCATCTTTTGTTCTCAGCACGTGTTTTATAACATTTGCTCCAAAATCTCACTCTGATAATTGATTAATAATTGAACCCCTCCCCTTCCCCCGATGAATTATCGGATTTGAAAAAATTGGTGGTCTTGTTTTGGGATATGGTGTTTGAAACTACAGTATTGCTCGCTTGTTAATGTGTGAATCCGATGAAACTCATTTTAATCGCATGATAATCCCATTTTTGAGGCTGATTGGTTAATTACATGTGATATTTTTTTTTTTTTTTTTTATATATATACTCTAAAGTTAATTAAAAATTGTCCATAGAATTAGCCATGTATTTTCTTGAAGCGTGATAGTTTGTCATATATTTGGAACTATTGTCATTGGCAATTAGGCGAGCGGATTGTGCAGACACTGATATGTCATTCAAATTAAAAAATTTTTTTTTTTAATTTTTAAATTGAATATATTGAGCCTACACTGAAAAATAATTGGGATTTGATAGAATACTAATTTTTTAAATCTGTTAACTGATATTAAGCAAAAACATTATCGATCAACTAGTTGTACATTTCATACATTATTAATTGAAGATATTTTACATTAATCCGGACAAGCAATCAGGACTGAAGGCGAAAAATCAGGACATCTGGCCAGCTTGCTTTTAAGGATGTTGGTTATTGAATTTTCTTTTTACAAATGATCTCGTTTTTTTTTTTTGTTTGTTTTTTTTATAATAAATGTTTACTGTATTTGATGTTTTTTTGAATTTAGAAAGATGATTCATTTTCAAGATTCCATCTTTTATTGATGCTGAAGTAATCATTAAAATTATGGGATGCTCACTGATGTTTCCTTCATGTATAGAGAACTTTCTTCCTTCTAATTGGAATTGATCTTCCTGCATAGGTTGATCTTCCTGTTAATAGCAATTTTTATTGTGATGTAAATGGCTTAAGGCCTCATACTGAACAAATGCTCAAAAGGGAATTGTCTGGGAATGGGATGTTAATAGAGTTTAATTTAAAGAATCAAAATTGAAAGTTTTATATACCCATAGAACTGTAAAATGATCATTAGAATTTTTTGAGATTTTTTTTTTTTTTTTTATTAAATGGATGAAGGAACGAAATTGGAAAAAAAATTAAAAATGGAAATTTATGTTAAAGTGGTATTACAATGACATTACACTGAAATGTAAAAGAAAATGCGTAAAGTGTGGATAAAATAATTAAGTTAGCAAGTATTTTGGGGAGGGGTGTTGTAATTTTTTTTTAAATTTTCATTCGTATATTAATACAGGAAAACGTTGAAAATAGAAATGCTAAATATAACCGAACAATATGCAATGTGGATATTTGCATTCCCAATATTTTTTGTTGCGTCAGCTAGGTAAAATATTGCGTTGAAATAAGTTATCAATACATAGACTTGAATGACATTTGTTAGCCTATATATGTAATTCTCGTTCATTGTGTAATTCTCTTTAAAAACAATAATGTAGAAGAGTTGTTGTTCCCTGTTAAGGACAAATTGCTTATTAAGTGGGTTTGAGTGGGTTGGTGCTTTTGTTGAGGGACTGACTGGACCTGTTTGTTGTGTGAATGGGATCTTCTCATACGTCATTCATTTGAGCTTTGTGCTTTCATTCACAAAATGTAGACAGGAAATGGGTGTCCAAAGATTAAAGCAGCTGCCAAGTTGATTAAAAAAAAAAAAGAAAAAAAAAGAAAAAAACTTTCACATTTAAAAATAAAATCTTCACAATGACAAGTGTTAGAAGCTGGTGAGAAAGAGGTAAGGAGGAAAAGATTTTTATGTGAAACAAGGAAATGATATATTAGCTTCTTTTTTTTTTATTGTTTGAAAATGAACTTTGTATAATAAGAATTTTTTGTTTGAGTTATTAATGAATTGCATTTCACAAAGATATTATATGGTACCGGTATATACAGAAAAACAATTATATATATTTACCTAATGCTCTATGTATAATAAGAATTTGTTAAATTTATTATATTTTGTTTGATGTGTACTTTTTAAGGAATTGGATGAGTTTACAATAAAAATTATCATTTTACTTTTTATAATGACGAAGATTAAGATTTATTAATAGCGACTTAGTCTGATCTTGGCACAGCTGAGTATGTGTTAAGCGTTTTCATAGTGAAAGAATGTGATAGCCAAGCCGAATAGGGTGGGAGAAACCATTAGAAGAACAGGGTTGGCTTCAGGGTTACATTCCTTAGCGTTCACAACCTTATACCATAACCTTGCTGTAGTGAAATCTTATGTAGTTGTATAAGATTTCCAATCTCCCCCATCTCCTTTCCCCGCGTAAATGTGTAAAATTACAACACCTTTGAAATTGTTAAAAAAAAAAAAAAATCCAAATATGTGGCTTGCTTATTATCATCTGTAACTTTAAAATTATTCGTAGATTAAAGTGTTTAATGTTGTATACATAATATATGGATTCTAGCATGTCCATTAAGTGTGAAAGTGAATTATAAAAGCTTCTCATCACTCTGAAATTTCTTGTAGCGGTAGAAAAGGTGACAAATTGAGTGAAATCACACAGTAATATAAGAAATATTGCCAAGATGTGCATTCTCAATTATGCCATATGTCACTGATATAACCCTCGGGGGATTATGGCCCTAATGATCTGGCCTTTAAAAATTCCTTAAGGGAATTTCGGTGTACATTCCTCACTTTGATTTCTAATGCCAATTTTAAAACAAAAAAAATTATAGAAAGATAATTTAGTTGAAATTTATAGTTTACTGGATAAATAAAATGTTCCATTGTGTTAGAGAATGACCCCCCCCCAAAAAAAAAAAAAAAAAAAAATCTATGGCTTGAACCAAGGACCTTCAGGTTACTGTCCTGATGAGATGTATGTAGTGGAAGACATATTTCTTTAAAGATTCATTTTCATTTACAGTACCTTCCCCATTATATCATGAAATCAGATAAGTCACTCTCGGTGGTTGGACCCTTTATTTTTTAAATGAATAACGTTTATAAATGTGCTTTGATTGCTCTTGGAAAACGCATCAGAGGTTGAATTGCTTTTCGTCAAGGCTTCAATATTCTTAATCCCTCCCCTCCCCTTCGTTTTCTTTAGAGAGGTTGTTAAAGGTGCTAAGTGCATGCTGTGATTGAAACATTTGTAAATTGAAACTGCCTGAAGAGCCAACATTCATACTCAGCTGTATTATTCATTTATTGTCTATCTGCAGTTTCATCAGGATTAAAAATATATTAATTAAAACTTATTAAAATTACACGAATGGTTATTGATAATATTCCTTATTGCTGAACTATTAAACCCTATCAGAGGTGAAAAGGCTCTCATTAAGCCTAACGATGCTTATTTGGAAATTGCCCTATTGATAGTAGCGTCATCTCATCCGGAACTACAAAACTTGATTCTCTGGATTGGAACTCTGTATTTCGCACATAACGGGGAGTACTGTATTAAACACAAGTTAGTATAGGCAAGTTGCCACTCAACTGAGGTTTTATGCAGCTCTTCAACATTGTCTATTTGACACGAGTTTCTAGCTTTATATATACAAGGTGTAATAGAAATAGTTGGCTTCTATTTCTATAAAAATAAGGGAAAAAAGTTTATATAAACGGAGCTCGACGAAACCAGTAGCCTAAATGTTTAGAGGTGGCTACTAAAATGCGATGCGTGGTAGGCTATTGCCTACGAGGATTAATATACATAGCCTAATCTTCCAAACCTTGATTCACCAAAAAACTTAAGTGAAGTGAAACAGCAGAAGTTCTTGAAGATTTTCTAATCAACACTCTGCAAAGTGGATTGCAGCAAAACATGAGACTTTATTTCATTACTCAATAACTTTGAAATTATTAAAAAAATTTGGAAAGTTCAATAACAACTTGCACCGAAAGCAAAAAGGATGATGAAATTGATCATGTCTTCCAGTTTCATCTTTTGTTTCTATTACTACTGACATTTTCAGCTGATTAAAGAAACGTCACAACAACTCCAAGATAAAGTGCAATCATCATTGTTGTATATTTGACTTTGATCCAAAAGCAGCAAACATCAGTGGTGTCGACACACACCAGCGACTGTGCATGTACAGCTCCGGCCAAAAAGTTTGTCACATTCAACTAGGCACCCAACGTATCCAATGAGGTGATAAACCTTTTGGCCGGAGGTGTACATAGCTTCACGGAAAAGAGAGGGCGAAAAGTCTTCTTCCAGGGGAGAAAGCTACCTAATTACCATCAAATTTCTTCAAACTGTATTTTATATTATATTAATTGTATCTTTATATTATATCCCATCTTGGTATCAATTTGTAAACTACTGATTTCTTTTTGAATTAATGAAATAGTTATTCGGGAAAAATTAACAATTTTTATAGATTATCTTGCCTAAGTTGCATTAACATTGAAGGCTTCTTTTTCTTCATTAGAAAAGATACAATTGTGATATTTAATAGGGATGCTATGAAATTGGTCTACAGGATATAGGTTCAAAGCATGATGAGGAATATGTGTGAGATGCTTCGCTGTAATACAAACAGAATGCAAAAAGGAAATAACCATTTCAGTCAACTTATTTATAATCACTTGATTTTTTTTTTTATCTATTGAGTCATCTTCATACTCAGTAGACTCTGTAAGTTCCTTTTTTTTTGGCTGCATGAAGTAGATTTCAGACCAGATGTCTACATAAATCAAACTTGGAAAAACCAGTAAAGTTTCCACTGTTTTTCACAAATTTTTTAAGTAAGCTAATTGCATATTTTAGATAATTCTAGGTTGTTTTTATTGTGGCCGTAGTTTGGTTATGGTCCATTCTTGTTTCAACATTATCTTATGACCATCCATAGAGTGCTGGCAGGGCAGAACTAGTTTAGTGATGTGAATGATGAGGAATTGGACAGGTCTGCAGAGAGCTCAGATATCAATCCCATAGAACAGTTCTCAATTGGTTGTACTTGGAAAGATTGTTGGCAGTGTTTTGTTCGTTATTTGTAGTGGTACGTGATTGTGAGAAGGTTGAAAGCCACTGTTATAGAACAGTTTGTGATATGAATTGAGATGGCAGCTGCTCTGTTATTATCAGTCATTTTACGCTGTTTTGTGGAGACCGCCATATTAAGTTTTGGCCTGCTATTACCACCGTGCAAACAGGCTGAATAGTAAAAGCATTCAAGCAAGCAGAATCACATAGCAGGAGCACTTGGCAAGATGGATGAGATTTTTTCAGTAACTGGAAGCAGGCGTAAATTTTCATGTGTTAAACTGAATCAAGATTCAGAATGCACGGTGGTAATGGCATCTTTTGATCGTGAACTTGACCAGTGTCTAAAACTTCCGAGTGATGCAGACCGCAGCGGACCAAATCACATGATGTATTAGCAATTTTACGTGTCTCGCGTTTTTTAATTTTCAGGTATATTGTTTAAAACAATGCTTCCATATAGTATACAAAAATCAACAATGACAACTGAATATATCACGTTATTTGGTCCATTGCATTTGGCATTGGTTGGACTCTTTAGACACAGCCTTGGTGGTGAACAGAAAAACGGATCTACTGAATAAAGGTGGATAGAAGAAGTGAAGTGTAAAGATATTCAGATCTTTTGATTGTATTGCAGTTGACTTTTGTTGCCTTTTATGTAAGTGATGGATTGTAGTATAGCAAGAGTGTCGGTAATTAAGTTAAATGTACAAATTAGTCACCAACTCCAAAGGCAAGTTTTTCTTGTTGTGCAAGAAAGTATGTTATTGCATCACTTCTTATTAAATAATGTTGCATAAAGTTTTGTTAATGTGCTTTATCTTAACCATATTACTGAATATTTTGCTATATTTTACTTAAAAATATTTGCTATTGGCGTCTTCATGAATACACGTTCGATTCTGGAGCTTCATAAATTACATAGATTACTCCAAAGTTGTGCCTCCTGTTGAGTCATGATGTCAAAAGTGAATGATATGATAGTAGAAGTTGCCTTCCTGCTAATATTCCATTAAATTTTGCTGCCGTGTAACAGATTGCAGCAGGTAACTCATCCTGGCCTGTGGTGCATCGAACTAAGAGGGAACTAGGAAGATTTGGGGATTGGTATTCATTGTTATTTTTTTATGTATATAAACTTTTGCATGCTTTTCCATGCCTCTCTGATATGGAAGTGCATGTTAGCTGACTTTTTCCGTGCTGGAAAAAAGCACCCATTGACTTTCATCGACATTGCTGAACTTTTTACGGAGGCCAGATATTGAGGCAATGAGTTTCAGCAGTGCATTAGTGTAGAATTTTACAAATGTGGTATGCAGGATATTCTCATTGCTGAAGATGAAGTTAGTGGTGATGAGTATGTGGTAGAATAGTGTATTGCAGCTGAGAATTTGCTTTATCGAATAATGGTACATGGCATTTTATTTGGAGAGTTGCTCGTTGTAAATAAGACTGACCCCCCTCCACATATTTTGATCTAAATTCATCTTTTAAGCAGTCGACTTTGCTTATAAGCACCCAGTCAGGAAAATGAAAAAAAAAGCTCTTAATAAGCTGTAAGGCTTTTAAATGGAGTTTATGAAAATAACGTCGGGATACTGTCTTCAATTAACCTCAATTTGCCAAAAAAAATGTCAGATTTGGATAAAAATTGTAATTTGAGTCAGTTTTAATCTATTTTTAAATTTGTATGCTGTAGTCATGGTACGAATTGAAAATGAAATCTGTAACATTTTCTTGTAAATGTTTTTGCACTATCGACAAAGCATTTATCAAAGCCAGATTTAAGACAGGTGGAGGAGTTTCCTCTGACTCTATTTCTTCTCAGCTTTGTTTGATGAAGGGTCAAGTTTTGTGATCAGTTAAGATACCATGACGTTTGAGATCTTTATCAAAGTCGACCCATTCCTTGAAATCTTCTAGTGACATTCCATCAAGTGGTCATTGATCTGGAAGTGAAATCCTGCCTTTCGAAAGCAGTTTGGAATTGTTGATGGTGTTGCTCAACATACGCATTGCTTTTAACATGCCAACCATTTTTGGAAAATCAGAAATGGAATTGCCATTGCTAACTGCATCCAGCATTTGCCCCATGACTTTTCAGTAATGCGACTTGATGGTCTGGATTATTTGATATGTTGAAGCATGAGGTTTCTTGAAGTTTCCAGTAACAAATACCCTCATTTCAGATCTTGTAGCATTGCACAGGAGGAGTATTGTTATCCTTTCTTTCAGCATTTTTCCACTAGTAGACTTCTAACAACAGCAAGAGTTTCTGGAGATATTGCTTTGTAAGAATCTTAAGGAACGACCAATATGGCTGTGATTGGTTGAAAGAATTTCAAAATTTTGTACAGTATAGAATTGTGTTATTAGGTAGCAGAAGAATGGAGCAAATATTGGTTTCACGATGTCCATCTTACACATTTTTGCACATTAAAATTCTGAACGTAACTTACCATGGACATGTCATACTCATTATTTTAATTTGGGTTTGATTGCCCCACTGGAGTTGGAGTTAGGGGGTGTGAGTTAAAGGAATTAAAAAGGTCTACATAGTATTTAGGTATGTAAAGCGTGAAATTCCGTATGCAGATTCATCCATGCTAGATTTACATTACTATAGAGTTTGGGTCAGTTTGTTCCAGTGGGGTCAGAATTGTGGGGCTGGCAGTCTCTTGGTCTTTATAACTATGGCAACATATGGCATGTGATAGGTCATTCAATTGGAAATGATGAGAAACGAAAGCAGATGGAGCTCTTTTACGTTTTTTAAATACTTCGTTCGAGGGAGGGGTAATATTAGATGACCTCAGACCTTCCACTACTTTCCTATATACTTTTCGGGATATTCATTTTCTTGTTTTGGCTGAAAGCACCTGAAGGCTCCGAAAGATTACACAAGTAAATGTCGTGGCAACACCTGATTGGCTCTTATATGTAGAGTCCAATAGAGAAAATTTAACTCTTATAAACAGAGAGAAAGTGTGAAATCTGGGAAAATGAAGATGCTCTTAAAAACAGAAACTATGCATTCAGTTATAATGAAGAATATATGCACGTAATTGTATAAATAGTTTCTTTTTTGTGTTTAGTTAATTCTGTTTTCAAATTTAAGAATACTGCTTTAAAAGCTAGTTATCTATCATTGTTACCTTGATTAAAAGGAACGTAATCTCAGGAATTTGCACGATAAAATAGAATTTTAGCTATTTGTTTTTCATTTGAATCCGAAAATGAAAATAAAAAGTTCCTCCTACTTTGTTGATGACGGGCTGTAAAGGAAATTCTCTTTCAACACATTATCAAGGGGAAGAGATAGGTGAATTGAAAAACAAAAACATTTGAGCTTTCTTTAGTACTTGTCATTTATTATTTAAAAGGAAAAAGAGGTTTATAATGGTATCGTTAAGTAATTTGAGAGATATTTTGAGATGTCAGATGGTGAAATGTACCTTCTGTTTAAACTCTTTGAACTTGATTTTGAGCATGCAGATCACTGACCTACTTCCAGGTTGTTGTGTGTTCCCTTTATTGATTTAGAAACCTTTACCCGTTGGATGGAGAAGATGTTTATTTCAAGCCATTATTTTACTTAAAGAAAAATTAGGTCAGTGGGCATGGCACCAAGCCATCAGTTTAATCTATAATTATGGAGCAAAAGTGAATTTTGTAATTTGGTTTTTTATCCCTCGTTCATTATTTGATTTTGATATTTTTTTATTTTTGTTTTATTTTCAGTTGGCGCATTTTATTAATTTAGTAATGTATTGATTCTATTCACTTTTAGTGGTTGAGTATTAAAATGCATACATTTGATGACTTTATAATAATGTTATAATAGCATTGCACAACAATCATTGAATCAAAAAACTCATGATTGGTTATTGTATATTTAAATTTATATGCACAGTTGTCAGTTTGGTTTTATTGATAATGGAAGAGTCAAATTGTGTCGGTATTATTAAAGATCATCACTTTTGCATTGCTTTATCAGGATTCCTGATTCTATTTTTATCCTGAAGAGTACATTTAATAACTTGAATATATTTCAAAGAGAAGATAATTACAAAGGAGAAAAGGGAAGGAAAAATTCCGCAACTTGAACTCAAACCAGGGACCATGCCTAATGATGGCATCACTTTAACAAATTGAGCTAACAGTGAACCACCAAACTGTTCTGATAACCAAGCCCGCACCAATAGGTGTCTGACAAACGATTTCTTTGTCAAACGATTTCTCGCTTGGTAGAAGTCAAGTGTGCGTCGCAATTAGAATTCCCGGGTTCCTTTATGACTTACTTTGTCAAACGATCATTCCCCCAGGTGAATATGGTTATGGGCTGTGGAATAAGAATTTATGATGTGTGTATGTTTCCCGCTATCCTGAATCAAGAGAACCACAATTGTTTTTATTAAACCGATATTTATTTTGCTAAAATTAGAATAGTTATTAAGAGAATAATTAAAAGAAAAAACTATTTGGTCGGCTAATTTGTGTTTAGTAAATAGATGGGGGATGTTAATTGGGAAAGTTTAAAGCCAATCAGAAATGGCACTACATGATAATGCAGTGAGCACCATAATCAGTTTGTGACAAGTTTAGAGTAAGAAAGTCTTTAGTCAGTTTTTAACTCTACATATTTTGAAAGCTCGATAAAAACAAAAAAATTTTTAGAAGTTAAACAGTAAATTTCAGAAGCTAAAATAAATAAATTAGATAGTCATGATGTCATATATTTGATTTTGTTTCTCTAATTGCAGGCTGCAATTCTGCAACAGACAGCGGAATATATATATCAGTTGGAGCAAGAGAAGACACGTCTGTTGACACAGAACTGCCAATTAAAGCGACTAATCAATCAGCAAAATCATGACAGTGATGGCGGTAGCAGTGTTGATTCACCCTTACCAAAGCGAAAGAAAATAGAACCAGGTAAAATACTTTGGTTTATTTCCCGAGATTGCTGTAGGATAGATACAAGTTTATAAACTCATACCATATGGTTTAACCTCTTCACTGCATAATTACGACCATATGTGTAAATTTACTTTTCAATCCTCCCTCGTACATATGTTTATGTAAGCCTTTTCACTCGAGATATACATACAGTAGCTGAAATATCTTAATTACAGTGGGTGACGCTTAATGTAATCGCAGTTAATGTTATCAACTGCTATTGTTATCAATTTGTGCGGAACGAAATGATTATATAAAAATACATTGAAAACCGTCGTTTTTTTTTTTTTTGTAATCAAAAAGTTGGGGTGTTTTTTTCAAATTTTAGCCAAAGATAAGCTTTTATGTGGAAATTCCATTTATATAACTCAAGTCCTGGGAACCAATCAAAAATGTCAAGGAATCGTGTTTTTTTTGTTTGATTTGGTTATTTTACTAACTCTATTGTGCAGTGTTGAATTTAATTACTGTAACAGAATGAAGAGATATTCGTTTCACCAACTCTTCTTGAAATGCCCAAAGGACTTGGTGTTTTGCAAAAAGGAGTTCGTCATTTTGCAGAATGGCATTGTTTAATACTTGTATTAATTTTGATTTGCACTATAGCGTATATACATGTAGTATGTAATAAACGGTCTATAGTCTCGTAAATTCCAATGCATCTTTACTTCAACTTTGATTGTTGTTATCAATTTGGCATAGTCCCAAAGTGATTACGTTAAGCAGCGCCCGCTGTATTTCTTAAAGCTTAATAACATCTTAGCAGTCACATATTTCGTTAGCAATTTAGATCCTTACTAGTGGATAATATAAGATGTGCACTGTTTACTGTGTTAATTTTGACAATTTAAGAATTGCAGTTCATTCCTTTTAAAAATACTCTTGTTGTTTCTTTAGAAACTGTGGACGAAGGAATCGGGAGCATGAGTCCTCCAAATTTGCCAGAACCGGGAACAGAGGATTTAAAAAGAGAAATGATCGAGTTACGTGTGCAGTTAGATAGAGAGAGACGCTTGCGGATGGCGTTAGAAGAGCAGACGCGCAACCTAGAAGCTCAGCTGTATCCGGAGAGAATTAGAGAAATTACGCAGCAAGTTCAACAACATTTTCAGCAACCGTCAGATGAGGCTGAGGTAAGGATTGGTTAATTTTTATAGTTTTAAGTTCTTTTGTGTTGTTTCATAAGCATTGGCTGAATTTGATGGAAAGAAAAAGACACCAGAGACGAGGAAAATAATGTACAGCTTCAGTTTTATCAAAATGTACGACTTCAGGTTTATTAACAGTCGTATGGACTTAGGTACTTGTATAATTGTTATATTTGACTGTATATTTTATGGTGAAAGACCTTTATTTAACGAGTAAGCACCTCAAAAATGAAAAGTTCATAAACAAACCGCAGTGAAGACGTTGAAGTTTTTAATTAACAAACTCGAAAAAACAACGAAAACGGGGTGTGAGGAAACAACCCTTTCCGTTATATTATGATACACTAATAACGTCATTCATGACCATCTACATAAATCCAGTTTATAACAAAACACAAGCAATCATAGTTTAGTTACACGTCTTTAGGAGTCATGAAAACGTTTAAAGTGTATTTCAAGAGTCTATCTTAATTGTCTTGATTTGTTACCTAGCAAATATCTCGCCAATTATAGAATCTGTATTCTATTTTCTCTAATAATTACCGTAGTCATAGAACAAACCTTAACGCCTCATTCAAAACAAAATTTGTATAAATTTAAATCCTCACAGAAGCTTTACTTATCTTTTACGTTTCTGGTGAATAGTTTCAAATTATTAAAGTTTTACATTTCTAAGTTGAGTTTAAAGTAACGATGGCGAGGGGGGGGGGGTATAAGGAGGAATCTCTTGCTTCTGATGCGTTTGATGGGATGCAAAGGAACTTGGGACGTTTTGAATTTCCAATCGGCCATTCGTTTTGTGGTTGACTCTGGTAAAGCATCATGCATCCGATGTTTACAGAAGCGATCTGTAGTACTAAAAGTAGATAAAATTTTGTTTGACCACGGATATCGACAAAATTAAAAGGAACAATATAGGATAATCAGTCATTTATTCAAAGACTCATCTGGTTTGTTAAGATGGTCTCGCTGGTATGTAATATTTTCCCAACTGATGTTTTATCTTGCTGGTTTTCGAACATCTGTCTTGCTCACTGGCATAAGTCCATGGTATTAATATGAGCGAATTCAATAATAACAATTTAATGCTTGTAATGGCAGAAGGATCCGTCAATTAAATTGCTTCTTGATAAAAATCCATAAGAAAGTGTTTTCTGACTAAATGTCGCTTCAGGTGAAGGAAAAGATGAAAATCACTGTGCCAAATTGGGGCTGTGGGCAGGATGACAAAATGAGCCTAAAAGCACAGTGAGACGATTGGCTGTGTTGGTCCGAGTGTTGTTGTAAAGCAAACACGTGCCCTTGATCAGCATTTCTCCTCACTTGTTTTGGATAGCCCTTCAGAGGGTTTTAACATTTAGCAATGACTAGTAGCATTGATTGTGGTCCTTTGAGGCATAAAATCGACAAGAATAATGCCTTTTGATACCAAAACACGCTTGCCATGATTTTCCGGCCATGAGATGAAGAGGGATGGCGTCATATTATTGATTGCCTTTATGATTCTGGGGTTAATTGGTGAACCCATGTTTCGTCACCTGTGACAATAGAGCCTTTCTTTCTTTGGCAAAACGGTCAGAAAATTTCTGAGTGCTTTGCACATGATTTTGCTCGTGATCTTTTGTTAGCATTTTCGACACCTAAGGAGCACAAACCTTTGAATACCCCAATTTTTTCATCAAAATCGTCTGTATGGTAGACTTACTGACCTCTGGGAACAAAATTGTGAGCTCATAGACTGTCACATGTTGATCTTCATGAAATTCAGCACAGCATCATCAATTGAGGATCTTTCTTCCCACACTCAGCAAACCACTTCCTGGCATTCCACTGGTTCAACGGAGCGGACCGTAACCATTGAGAGAAGGCCCCTGCAGTGAAACGTAATATGTTGTTACATCATAATAGAAAGGGCAAATTTAGGGCTTATTATTGGTAGAAATAGAAATAACAATATCCTATCTATGATGATGTAATGCATGCAGAGACCTTCTCTGTCTCTCGGTAGTTATGGGCAGACTCCTTCTTGGTTGAGAAAGTGAATGACTGAATGCACCTTGGAACCGGTGGAATTGACAGAGGAGCTGGGTGTATTATTCTTATCTTCAGGTGAAAGAGGTAAGGGACCAGAGTAACAGAAAAGAAGGATAAGAAGTTAGTGTTAGGAAAGGTGAGGGAAGTTACCACATCTTGCATCCAAAATTGCGTTATCGAAGAATTCTGGATCCCACGTTTGCATCACAATCCTTACCCTTCGTGTGAACATTCTCTTGGCCTGGAAGGATTCAGGCTGGATGATCTTGTGGCAGGTTTCTATCAACAGGAAATGTTGCTCAACGTAGCAATCCTCACGGAGTTAGCGACTTGCAATAAAAAAAAAAAAAATTCCTCGTAAAAATATGCTAATGAGTAAACAATGAATAACTGGAGTAATGTTACGTTAAATTGATTATCAACGTGAAGAAAATTACTTTAGGTCTTCTAGCGTCGATGAATTCTTATGGGATATGAATAGCGTGACTAGTTTCGGTTCCAAAGTCCTGCATCACTGCGTCGAGGCAACCAAGATGGCTTTTGCTTTCGAACAATAATCTTTGGTGAAATCAAATAAATTAACAATAGTGGTTTCCAATGAAATAAACTGGGAAACCATAAAAAATTAACTCTGGTATAAGGCTCAAGCAAAACATCGAAGTCTTTTTGAATCCACCTCTGAAATCTTTAGTACGCCATGAGTCGTTCTTAAGCAGAGCTGGTGACAAAATTTGAGGTATTTCTTCATCTCGGTGTTAGTTAGTCCTTCTTTTCCATCTGCCGCATTTGAATTCTTTTTCCCTTTTCCTCGCTTTATTTTATTTTTTTTTCGTCATTTTGCACGTTCACCTTTTTTACGTTGTATTCCTATTGTTGAACGTGTCGACTTGCAAATTCAAACAGTGTATGTCATCAATAATCCATGGGATATTACTAAAGCACTACAATAAACCAGTCATTTCTTTAACTTATTTAAGTTTCATGTTAACGAGAAATATTATATTTTAATTAATAAAAGTCCTTTATGTACAAATCAATTTTTTTTTTTTTTTGCTTTTGTTTATGCATATAATTATTCAATTCGATATTTTATGTGTAACAGTAGAGAACATAAGAGCATCTATATTCAAAATCAGATCAGTATACTATAAAAAATGGGTCACTATATCATAAAAAAGGCCAAAATATTTAGAAATTAGGACCTTCTTATGAAAATGTTTATTTTTATTGATGAATGAGTTTACAGATTAACGATTTAGTTCTTAATAAGGGAAAAGAGTGATGTTAATTCTAAGTATATGTAACAATTAAAAAGTTGAAGCATGCATTGGCTCTCTTTAATGAGCAATGAAACCAAGAGTATCATGTTCATGCCTCAGCTGTTGAACTCTACAACAGTTGCCTTTACCGGCTTCAATTTCAAAATGTAGAGGTAAATTCTTGACTTTTTAATCATCTGAATATTTAATTAATTAATTAATTCTTTGAGATAACAGTAAATCAAAAAAATGAGTAGTCCTGGTTTGTTTATATTTTTGAGCTTGTTTTTTTTTTTTTTTTTTTTTTTTTGCTTTTGTTTATTTAGATTATTTTGTTATTATTTTCAGATGATTGCTATTCCTTTTTTATTTTAACTGTTCCATTAAAATAGAATGGAATTTGAGGGGTTGTGGTCTGAGGAAGTGCTTCATCACATTCATCTAATTCCATTGGTGCTTTACATTTCATTAAAACAAGAGCATAAATCAGGATAAATAGAAATGGGAATATTTTGAAAGTTGGCAACTTTTTAAATAAACATTATTTTTGTGTTATTGGTATGGAAGGATTTTTTTGTGTTGTGCTTGTATTTTGATTGGTTGATTTTGATTTATTGCTACCAAAGAAAAGGACGAAGGTAGCTCAGTGCCACAACAACGCACCAAGAATAAAGACAAATCACAAAACAAAAATACTTAAGAAAACGATACAATTAAAAATAATGAAAATTGGATAATAATAAAAAAAAAAATAAATCAAAATTACTGTTTTATATATTTGATTAAGTCTCCATTCACAAGGTTGTCACCTAGATTTTATATATATACAGGGTGTTTTTGAATTGAATACAGATTTTTTGGGAGATGATAGAAGAGGTCCTTAGAAGTATTTTTTGTCATATGAACATGGGGTCCCCGCAGCTCCGTTTACTTACAATACTGCATTGAACAATCAAATGACACCGGGACGCAGTGTGCGTTGATAGGCCTAGATTATTTTATTTTTAACAATTAACACATCAAGTGAACTTTTTAAAACAAATCTTTACCTACTGCTTTCCTAGAATGCGATTAGTTCATTTACATATGGACTAATCTTATTTTACAAAGGGATTGGATACCATGGAATCTCCTTGACGAAGTTTGTCCTAAGACTTTTCAACAAACAAGCACATGCACCTTGAAATTTCTTTGCAGACAATTACTTTAAAAGTTATTACAGTAGATTGCTTGTGTTAATTGTTAATTGATTATACATGACTTACCTAACACTACTAATGTCCAGAAAGATACAGGAATGGGGAAAGACCTCAATTAGTGTCAAGTATGCACAAACAAAAAAATATGATGCAAATATAGTTTTGACACCACCCTTGTGGATTGAGGTGAAATTTTAAATAATAAAATTAAAAACTAGGAATATAAAACAACTCCCGACTTCTAAACCCCATATTTATTAGTAACAAAGTTAAAAATCTCTGCATGAAAGTACCAGTACACTCACAATTGTCTAAATCTTGCTTAATTTGAGAAAAAGAATAAATGCTAATTCCAATGTAGCAATGAAAACGAGTTCTTCCGAATAGACTATAAACTCTATGAAGTCTATTCTTTACATGATTTGATGGAAACCCACAGATTACAAGGATAACTACAGTATTAAAAAAATACATTATTGCATACAGTAGCACTCAAAAATAGGCGATCAGTTGCACATCCCTTCGCTTTAATTACAGCTTTAAGAAACTTGGGCATTGATATTATTCGTTGTTGATATTTATTTTTTTTTTCTCTATCTCTCACAGACGACTACAGATGAATTCACGAGAATCGAAGATATGCCAATAACTGAGAGTTTACCTAGAGCGGAAAGTAGAATTTCATCAGCTGCATCGGAAGCAAGTGAAGAGAAGGACGTGGAGAGGACAATAAGCAGTCCTTCGTCGCCTACACCATCTCCACTTCAACAACAATCCAGGTTATTAAATCGTCATTTCATTCATTTTATTTGTTAGCAAGCACGTGTTCTTTGTTGTCATAAACACATTTTTAAGGGTTCGAAGTTTTCACGTTCTGATATCTGTCGCGTTCTTAACAATCATTTCTTCAGCTGCATGACCCTATTTTTATGAGCATCATGGTTTTTTTTTAAACTTACTTTCCTGTGCCACATTGCCCTTTGCCTTGTATAATAGTTTTTGTGTTAATAAAAATGCACACTTGTACTGGCTGTAAAATTTTACTTATTTATCAAACCTGCTTATCTGTTAGCATCACAGGGGCAGCAGAGCAGAGGATCTCCATTGCTCATAATATTCCACCATCATGTGCATGTCCTCAATGGTAATATCCAACCACTCGAACCCAAATTCTCTATATAGCCTGGCCACCTGGTTCTGGCTGACTCCTTGGTCTCTTATCCACTGGCTTGGAAAATAGCAACTGCCTAGAAAGACGAGATTGCACATGGCCATACCAATGCAATTGAAACCCCTTAATGCGCTGAGAGGTAGCAGCTTGATACCGAAAGACTCCCTTATTGTGCTATCAAGTAGGATAACACTTGCCACCACATATCTCGGGAATCTCATTTAGCTGCTTGCACCCACGATCGTACTCGTTCTGTCATTATCTAGGACTCATGGCCATAGACGAGAATGAGGACGAAGATAGGGACCACAATTGCTGTCTGCTATTGTGAAAAGCCTTGGCAAGTGCATTGGATTCCAGAAATCCCTTGGCTACGCGTTGTTCCGTTCTGAACGCATCCACTTTTAGACCTCTTTCTAATAATGTTCATTGTTTACACCCGAACAGGTGATGTCACTGTTGTAGTTATGATGCTATGGGATGTGTCCACTTTTCATTTGGGCAATCCTCAAGCATATATGCGATGCTGAATGTCGATATGAAGGCGAGAGTGATACGAATGGTGGTTGGTGTTTGTTTACCCAATCGATTCTCCATCTTTGGTAACTTGTTTTCTGGTTGTTTGCAACCACCGTTGCAGGCAATTAGTATCACAGTGTGTATGAGGCCTTAGAAGTCTATGCTAAGTTGTGTATCAGTAACAGATTACGGTCAACCCTGGTTCTAGTTTCTAACTTTTATAAAGGTTTTAATTTTGTTCTCAATCTTCAGATAAGTTTATTAAGCCAGCTTGTAATGTAATTTCTTTTTTGTATGTATTCCTCGACCGAGTTCATGATTAACGTGTTGTTTTTATTTCTTTTGGTTACAGAGTGCAGTATCCTGCAAGTACTTCGAGACAGAATCTAGAGACCATAGTCGAAGCAATAAGACATCTAGAAGGTGACCACTTGTTTTGTGACGATCCTTCGACACCGGTGATTCGAGAAACGAAATTAGAAGAATTTACGCCGTACAAACAGATTTCAAGTATAGACGTTGAGTTAAATTCTTCATCGACGGCAAAGACTGTTATGCTTTGTACAGAAGTTCCTCTCAGACAGCACGTCATACAAACTCCTCCTATTCGACCGGGTGTAATCGTATCTACACATTCGTAAAAGGCGATTTAGGAAAAAGACAATAAATCGGAACAAATTTGTTTCAATATTTGCATACATGTCTGGGTTTTGTTTATTTTTCTTTTTTTATTTTTTTTATTTTTTTTTATTTTGTTTTGTTTTTGTTTGGAAAAAAAATCTCATTCCCATGCAGGTTCTTCAACAGACATTTTGGAAAACAGGTTTCTTAATCCTGCTGCGAGTTTCTCGATTCATTATGCGCAGTCGTATGCTTTTCATTCTCCCCACTCTTCTTCACCGACCATGGATTTTGTGAGCTTGAAAAAGGGGATGAAAACTAAAACTCCAAGTTTGCTGTTGGATTTCCTTTTTAAAATAAATAAATAAATGATTAAAACCATCTTGTGCAAGTCGTCTGCCTGCCAAGTGCATCGTTTTTTCATCAAAATACCAAACCTTTTGATAAACAATTTGTGGAGATTTGACGCGTGGAGGAAAAGAGCGTTTAACTCTCTTTTTTTGCAGCAATATTTTCTTGTGATGGCCTTTTTTTAAATAAATAAAAGCTTGACCTCGAACTGTCACCGGGAGCGAAGCTTAGAAACTTGTATAGAACTCTTATCGATAGGGAAAAACCAAGAAGCACTAGATAGCAAACTGCATGCAACAACATTAGCCCTGACAGCAAATGCATATTACTGGATATGTAGTAGAAAAACCCACCAGATCTGTGATTCAATGTATTATTATTATTATTATTATTATTATTATTATAAAAATTTTTTCTTTAATTTTTTATATATAAGTACAAGACCTTTGTTATGCCTATTTTTAGTTTTAATCATTCATCTCTGGGCCCGTGCGCGCTGTCGACCAGTTGCCAGCAACCGCGAGAGATCATTAGGTTAGTCGTTGCTTATCAATGTGGCTTGCTCGATCGTTTTCTGGTCGTTTGCAACTGATTGACAGTGCGTAAGGGTCCTTAATCTCTCATTTTTTAAAGTCCCTCAAGTTCTTTTTTAGATACATTTGTGTAACAAAGTGTAAGCAAAGACGACATTAATCTTTTATGTTTTGTATGAACTCTGGTGTAAATAAGTAATTTTGCTTGTGTTTTTATGTTGGTATGACTGTGTGAATGAATGAGCGAACGGATGTGTATATAAGTGTATGGACGTGCGTGTTTGTATCAATAAGTACATTTGGATGTGAATATACGTGGAATAGTTTTTTGTTTTTTTTAAATTTTCAGTATTTTTTAACGTGTTTCGTCAGTGAAATTTGTCATAATTGGAGCAACGGAAGAAGAAGAAGACGTGCAATTTTAAACATTGATTTCCATTTTTTAAAGGCCAACTTTATCTCCTTTGAGTGGAAAAAACACTAGAAAGTAGATTTTTACATGAATTATATTTTTCAGCAGGTACATTTTACCGAATAATTTGATCTTCATTCATATTGTACATTAAAAATCATCCCACTTTTAAATCTAAAAGAAAAACTTATATCTTCCCTCTCAGATAGTACGATCTTTGTATTATATTTCTTTTTTTTTTGTTTGTTTTATTGTAAATTGAAATGTTCTTTGTTATGTCGATTTCTTTTTTTTCTTCTTTGGAATAGTTTTATCTTTTGAGAAGTTGTTTAAAATTTGGATTTAGTTTTCATTTTCTACACCCATTTGCTTTAGCTTTTCTTACTTGTTTTTGTTTGTTTTGTTTTTTTTTATGTAAAGAAATTCTTTCAAAATTTTGTTTATAATTTTTGTCATGAAATTAAATTGTCATCTGAGTTGTAATAAATATTCTTCACTTTAAAGAAAGACTCAAGTGTGTTCATTCATTGAAATTTCGTGTATTCAAGACTGTTCAGAATTCAGCATTCTGCTGCTGAATTTATGAGGTGGAATCGAATGAAAACCGCAACAGTGCCACTGCAAAAGTCTCATCTTTTTAGGCGTTTGGAAATTTGCAGATACAGTCATTGACATTCTATCCGAGCTGGTAGTACGAAGCATTGTCGGTAGATTGGATTAGATTGGAGGAACAGCGTGGAGATATTAGATTTTTACGGAGTGAAGGTGTGAAACCGGTTGATATTCATCGGAGAATGAAGATAAAGTATGGGGACGCCTGTCTGTCACAGCTGCAAGCGGTGCAAGAAATTCACGGAAAGTACGACTTTGTTGACTGATGCTTCCTGTCCAGATCAGGCTCATGGTGTTGTGACAGAGGAGTCTATTATTCAAGAAAATCGACGTGTCATTCTTGCTGAAATGGCTTCCTTGATACAGATGAGATTGGGTTCAGTATAACATATAGTGCATTCCTACAGAAAAAGTGTCCTCCCGTGGGTTCCTCGACAGCTGACGCAGGAACTGAAAGATCGTCGTGTTGATGCATCTCAAGAGCTGCTCGAGTATTATGAAGAGGGAGAGAAGATTTTCTAGCTCACACTGTCACCGGGGGATGAAAGTTGGGTGCACCATTTTCAACCGGAGACAAAACGTGCAAGCTAAGAATGGCAACGTTCTTCTTCACCGAAGCCGAAGAAGTTTTGCAGACAGCCCTCTGCTGGGAAAGTCATCTTGACTTTATTCTGGGATAAGCATGGTCCTATTCTGGAACACTACATGCCCCCAAATACTACTCTGACCTTCTCAAGAACCATTTGAAGCCAGCAATATGCACAAAGCGAAGGGGATTGCTGAGTGCAGGTGTTTTGCTTCAACATAATGCCCATCTTCATTCAGCTCTTGCAACTAAGAAAACTATCGAAGGCCTACGCTTCAAATACCTTCCACATCCACCATATTTGCCAGATTTGGCATCGTCAGATTGCCACATCTTTGGTCCATTAAAGGAACACCTTGGAGGGCAGAAGTTCAAGTCTGATGAAGACGTCCAATCGGCAGTGCATGAGTGGCTACAGCGTCAACTGAAAGACTTTTTCTTATGCAGTATCAAAAGAGTGGAGCAAAGCAATTCCTATCCGATGGCAAAGTGCATTGAATTTGGAGGGAACTATATAAAAAAATAATGTACAAGAAAACCTTCTCCCTGCAGTAAAATAGTGGAATAAAATTAATTGCGGTTTCCATTTGATTCCCCCTCATTTACAAAGAGTTGAGGCAAAAAAAAAGAGTAGAATACACACGCGAGTTAATTGAGACTGATAAGGAGACTCCCAAGTACTCAGACTCGCCAATTTTGATAAAAATAAAAAAATATTCTACATTTTCACCAAATTAAATACCCATACAAAGCCATTCGGTGCACTTCTCAAAATTTTCCGAGAAAGAAATTCATACAACTTTATTATAATTGTCTACACTGTATAAAAGCCTGAATTGTAGCATAGATTTTTATCGTGTTCAGATGGTTTAGTCGTAAAACGTTAGAATGGGTATGATGGCGTCCTAATTTCAAGTCTTGACAAATATTACAATTTATTGATGCAACAGAGGTTCCAATCTTGCTGGCGATGGCCTGTCGTGTTTCAGAATAGTCTCTTCACTATTCAAATGTTAGCCTTTTTTTTATTCAGTAGTGCTGCACTGTTGATTTTTTGGATCCATTTATCTTCTGCATTTAATAGGTTTTGTTATACAGGGTGATTCGAAAGTCCCAGAACTCTTTAAGTTTAAAACTTATTTACTGCAAAACCATAAATATCAGAGCATTGCTGCTTAGGACCATTGTGTGTGACCTTTGGAATGTGCTGCCCAACGTGAGAGCACCATGTGACATCAAGCTTGCATGGGCAAGAAGTGAAGTTGTCAGTCATGGTTCACATGCAAGAATAGAATCTAACTTCATGCAGTAAACTCTTATGCTTAAAACATTAGCAGTAAGCAATGCGTTTTTCCCAATCCAAAGAACGCAGCTCTTGCACTACTTGGATTCTGTATGGCTGTAGCTTTAGACAATTCTGTACGGCTGTTTAGTAGCCCTCTAGCAATAGGGGTGGCCATGGCCTGGTTGTCTCGTTGGTTGGCTCGCTGATCGATGGAGTTAAGCAACTTCTGGCACGGCCAGCTGCTGGCTGGTTGACAAGCCAGTGGCTTGAGGACCACTGCTGGGTGGAACAGCTATTTGGGGCACAGCTGACTTTAGTCTGACCCATTTGCTGAGTGACCAGTGCTGGATGTCCAGCAGCTGGTAATAGCCACTGGTTTGTTTGTCTGCCAGCAGCTCTTCCATCATGAACCCCCGAGCTTCGGAGGGCACGTTAAGCCGTCGACTGTCATCTCGTAGCAGTCGTTAGTTACTGAGATGGTGCAAAACTCCCTCGAAGGTAAGACAAGATAAGATAAAAGATAAGCCCTCTAGCAGGCTGAATACGCGGCCCCCGAAGTGACTTGTGCGAAGAGCGCTACAGGGAAGCTTCAATCTTCTTCAGAAACATGGCAAACACAATGGCCCGTCAGGCACTTTTAGGCTTGCCATACACAATGCTGGTCTCGAGTAACCAGTATAAAAAAATCATAGTGGTTTTCCCTGGTAGAGGCATCAGGAAATTTCCTTTGAAAGCACTGAATGCAACGTTGGTATGATTTTTCCGCAAAATAAACTTCTAAGAATGTGACTGTTTTTGCATGAGAACTATTACCGACTCAACGTAACTGTTTGCTTATGCCTGAGCAATCGTCATGTCACGTGGTGCTCTAACGTTGCACAGCGCATTCCTAAGATCACATACAACTACCACAAGCACCATACTCTGATATCTTCTATGGTTTTGCAGCAAATCTTTTAAACTTGGAGTTCGGAGACTTTTGAATCATCCTGTACTATTTTTGGAAATAATGAAACCTTTCCCCTTACACTGTACTGTTATTCTGGAAAAAGAATAATGAACGTCAGAAAAGGCTATGTCGTATTTTAGCAGCAAACTTGGAAATGAAGAATTTCCATTCGACGTTAGCAAATATTCGTGCAGAATTTCATGAGCCTCGTGCATTTCAAACCCATACTACAACATTTTAACAATAAGTCATCATAAACATAAAACAACCCTCCATATTTATTATTAGCATATTTTAAGATTTTGTTTTTTCAATTTCCAGTTTAATTTTTTTTTTTTTAATATTTAGCGTCTACTTGTGAAGCCCTTTACAATGATATCCACATGCCTTATAAAACTCGCTTCATAAATTTTTCAATTTTACCTTTTTTTCATTATTTTTTTTTTTTCCAGAAACTAGCATCTTCAACGGCACTGAGATTATGTGTATCAATTTCAGCTCTCGGGTTTGTTGGGAAATTGGTTTAATACTGATTTCAAAATTTGTACCGTACAAAAAAACTGATAAATTTGTTGGCAAGTTAATTGAAAGTATGGAAAAATTGTTTTTGGTGCCTCATTTATATATGAATTCGTAAAATTAAAAAAAGTTTGGTAGCACTTAGTAGTTTCATTTTAAAATTTATATTAAATGTGCATTGCCTACTTCCGGTTCTTTTAATTTTAATAAATTTAATAAATCTAAAAAACCCGCAGGTTGTCCCAATGGCCGAAGTCTGAGAAATAAAACCTTGTTTGACAGTAACGTAAAATTGAACGAGTCAAGATCAGTTCTAAACAGTCAAGTCACTTTAATGTGACCACCTGTTAGTATCTAGAACAACCACCGTGTGCAGCTCAGCCAGCAACTAGATGTGCTGGGAGAGATTCAATGATGTGTTGGGAATGAATTTTTAACCCATGTCTTGGCTACAGATATGTGAAAACCTGAATGAGTGGCCCACTCCCCTACCTGGGATGAAAATTACGTGAAAATAAGTTTTAATCCTTTTTAAGAATTTGAATTTTGCAAATGCATGCTAAATTTGGAGTCGATTGGACAACGAAAAAAATTGACTGCAAGATGTGTACCATACTGAAAGACGGATAAATTTGTTGGCAAGTTAATTGAAATTGTCGAAAAAAGATGACTGCAAAATTTTACCTGCAATGAGCCTAGACAACCAAGATATTGAATTCCAAAATTTACAACTTGATTTGGATGGAGACGAATTCCTAAGTTTTCAGTCATTTGGTTAATCTGATCAAATGCAGATTTAACTAAGCTTAAAGGACAACTCTACAGTCGTATACAACTTTATATTTAAATCGAAAAATTAATGCAATAATAATATCGTGTCATTAAAAAAAAAAAAAATTGACTCTAATCCTAAACGTGTGAAAAAGCGATGTTCCGAAAGCAATTTCTAACAGCGGGGTGTCCATCTTACACATGCGAAGTTTTAATTTACACTGTGAAGCGAAACCATGCCGCCGTTGATGTCGCTAAGATGGACCGCCCCGTTATTGAAAATTGCGTTCGGAATTTTTGTTTTTTCATACATTTAAAAATATGCCATCAATGTTAATAATGCGTTAATCTTTTGATTTTAATAACATTCTATGTGACCGTAGAGTTGTCCTTTATATCAACGTTAATCAAATCCTGTTGTTTTTTTAAGAGTTATTTTATGGCCGTTGATTCCGTGTCATAACTTGACATTTCTGACCCACGTTGCTGATGCTATAAGATATGCTGATTGTCAAAATCTAACCCAACACAAATTGTATTAGTAAGAATTCTGGTTCCTCAGCTTCTTACTTCCAATACTATCAATCAGAAAAATAGATTGATGGCTCCCTCAGATTGAACTTAACAGAAATATGAGAAAACTCTAAAGTGACCAAAAATAAGCAATTTACACCGATATGCACGGTTTTCTCTAAAGTACATGAAGTAAGAAGCCTAGGAGACAGAAATCATGATTAGACAATTAGTTTGCGGGATTTTTCTTTCTTACTTTTCAAACCTGTTTATCCGTAGTGTCGAGGGGGCAGCAGTCCTATGGAGGGTCTCTTGTGCTTGCGATCTTCCACCATCAGGCACATGTTGTTAATGGTAATACCGAAGTGACTTGAACCCAGTCTAGTCTTGTAGTCTAGCCTCCTGGTTCTAGACCGACCCCTTAGTCTCTTATCCACCAAATTAGAAAATAGCAACTGTCTAGGAAGACCAGTTTATGGCATCTGTATCATGTGGTCACACAAACGCAACTGAAAACTCTCAATGCAGAAAGGTACTGGCTCAATTCCAAAAGACTCTTTATTGTGCTGCTGTGCACTATCTAGAAGGGTGACATCCACCACATGTTCTCAGGAACATCGTTTTGGCTGCTTGCACTTGCAATCGCACTCTTTCGATCATTAAACAGATTATTTTTTCTGAATGCAGTAATTAAGCACATCAGATAAAACATAGTCACTTTTAAAATACTATGACACTTCTATGTAACAGTAGTTTGAATATACCAATGAATACGCATGAGCACATTTCATTGCGAGATATCAATAGCTAAACAACATACAAGCACTGTTAATAGCAGTTTGCATTATTCCGTATCAAACTTGACTGTGAAAAATGGGTCGTAAGCCAGACATATCTCGGTGGTAAAAAGGGGTTATAACCTTTGGACGGGCAAAAGGATATCCTGCGCAAGAAGCACAAGCGGCGGTCATAAAGTCATTACAATCAGCTGGAAAACAGATGGGGTGAAACTGCATGGTGGTAGCGTCAGTCCTTCTCCACATATGCACCTCCCAAGGCCAAACAATTTTCCTAAAGATGGACGATTTTCTGGATGCCACTTTTATAGAAGTTCTCCTTTTGGCTGTTGAGGAATGCTCCACCTCAAAGATGATTTAGTCAGCGTCTTGGAAATGCCGTCCACGAAGCGGGTTCCTCAGGCAAGGGAAGAGGAAGTCGCTGGGGGCAGTATTTTGATCCCAGTGCATGATCTCAAGCGCAGAATGTGCTAGTGTGTTGTCGTGCAGAATTCAGACCCCTTCGGACACCTTGCCTCATCGCTTTGACTTGACGGCCTCCCGTAACTTTCGCAAGAAGTCCTGGTAATACACTCCCGTGATTGTCTGGCCTTTCCGTGCTCTGCTTCACAATTGGAAATGTTGACTGTCTCGTACAATGGGGCATTGTCACCATAAACGGCCACTAACTCCTCAAGGATTTGTTTGATGTTGTTCCCCTTCAAAATACAGGAACCATATCAAGTTTCGCACCTCCAGTTTTCCGACGGGCTGCGCCATGTTGCTTTTGACACTCTGGTGGCCTTTAGCGATACTGCACCATACGCTGCTTTGTATCCTCCAACATTCGAGGGATGGCATCACACATTTTCAAGAGAAATCATCAAAGCGCACAGTCATCTGCTTTCAAACCAGGCAAGAATTGCTGCAGGACCAAATTGATGATGGTCCGCACAGACAAGTTTGTGAAAGAACCTTAAAGAGGCAACTGCATAAAATGGACATCTGGTCCTGGTTACCTCGCAAGTGTCTGATCCTCACTCCAGCTCACAAGCAAGCTCAGTGTACAGTGGTGCAAAGCGATATCAGAACTGGATTGTAGACTGATTTTTTGTCTGGTGTGCTTAATTTGCATAAGATTTTTAAGGCATAATAATTTTCCAATTACCCATTAATTAGTTTATAAATAAATTTGATGTCAACTGATAAAGAGTTAAAAGAAATTTAAACTCTTAAAGAATTCAGCTTTATTTCTTATAGAATTTTTCAAAGTCTTTTCATTCTCTCCGAGAGGAATAAATTAAATTATCTTGGTAATGTATTTCTATATACCAACGTGATTAAAATATAATGGAAGACTGGAATATGTACAAGACATTAACAAGCCTAAAATTTAATCTTAGGCTATTTGAAAGAGATTTCGATAGAGGAAAACTCCGCTATTACATATCCTTTTAAATATTACTTTTAAAAACTATGCTTTTAAGCATATATTTGGAATATATTTGTTGTTTGGCCCACATACACTATGGATTTTTAATTTAGAGATCTTGGTTGTAGTCTTCTTTGTCACCCGTATATTGTATTTGTTACCTCCGATTCACTAAAAAGAAAAAAACAACAACTGAATATTTTAAACCACCACAGAAAAAAAATTTGAATTACAGGGTGGCTCAAACCATACCTACCAAGAGTAAATATCAATTTCTTAGCTACTACCAAGTTTAATGTTTGAAAATTCTGATACCGTAATTTTTGGATTATAATTCGCACTTGTGTATGATGTTCTTCTACTTTTTTTAGTGTGTGGGTTTTGGAAAAATTTACCATGTATAACGTGCACCCAGATTTATTATTCAAATCCTTCATAATCAGAATGGTCGCCTTCATAACAGAAGGGTTCCAAAATATCAGCAGGCAGTTCATTGTTAGGTCTCCTTACCTCTTGTTCGTCTTCTTCATCTTCCACGTGATCCTCAATATCATCGGCTGGGGTAATTCTTGCTTTCACAAAAGCATTTTTGATTGTGGTTACTTTAACTCACTGCCTAGCAGTATACAGACACACTGTTATTAACAATCAATACTGACCAATCAACACAATTGGTCTGCATTGCACACTTGGCTTATAAGGGGACCACATGGACATGTAATCACGGATTTGATTGAAATTTTAGGAGGTCTATCTATAACATTAGTATACCTTTTGTGGAAATAGGCTCAGTGACTATTCATTATGGAGAAAAAAATAAAATATTTTACATTTATTATTGTAGTGCCAGATAAGCCAAATGGGAAGAAAGGTATACAACTTAACAGTGGTAGCGCAGTGGCAACACCTCCTAGAAAGAAAGTCAAACAACTGAAACATCATATATTGTTACATCATCATAAGCCTTAAATTTGGTCGACTTGTGATGATGTAACAATGTATGACGTTTCAGTTGTTTGGCTTTCTTTCTAGGAGATATTGGCAGTAGTCAACATCAGGTTCTGTGGATATACTGGTCTGGGTTCGATTCCTCTAGCATTGAAATTTTTTTTCACTTTCCCCCCATTAATTTTCCATATTTTTTTCCCGTCATTATTATTTGTTTGCACTTTGCGTAATAACATTCACATAAACAAGCAAAATTTTTTCAATATTGTACAATATTGTCAATATTGAAAAATTTTGTACAATATTTTCATGGATAGTCATTGGCGATCCGTGATTTGGTGGTGACGATTGCTCATAGACCGTCGATAGTGCGAAGAGATCTTTATAGTTTCTTTTTTATTTCACACGCCATGTCCGTGAAAATATTGTACAAAGAATTTTGCAGGTTTTTTGACCTGTGACGTTGCTTATGCATGTGAATGCTATTACACAAAGTGAAAACAAGTAATAATGGCGAAAAATAAAAAAAAATTTCAATACTACAGGAATCAAACCTGGACCAGTATATCCACAGAGCCTGATGATAACCATCCCATTTGGCTTTTCTGGTACTACAATAATAAACGTAAAATATTTTATTTTTTCTCTGTAATGAATACCATTGAGTCAAATCCTTTACACAGAAGGTATACTAACGTTGTAGATTGACCTCCTAAAATTTCAACCAAATCCGTGATTACATGTCCGTGCGGTCCCATTGTTAGAGCTTAGCATCCCATACAAGAGCTTTGCACTTGGAACAAGAAATTAAGCCTCCCACAGAAGATATAGGAAAGTAGCGGAAGCTCCAAGTTCATCTATTTTTTAATTCCTTCATCTGCACTTTTTAACCCCCATTTTTTTAATCAAAAATTGATTTTCTCGAACCTTGTATTTAGAAAATATAAAAGAACCCTATCTTCTTTCCTTTCTCATCATTTTCGATCGAATGATATATCACACCCTATATGTTGCCATAAAGTTCTAAACACCAAGTGATTGCCATTCCCACAATTCCGACCCTAGTGGGACAATTTGGCCCAAACTTTACAGTGATGTTTATCTTGCTTAGAGGAACCTGCATACCGAACCTCACTCCTTTATATGCATAAATACGCGAAGACCTTTTGGTCCCCTCTAATTTCCGCCCCCGAAACTCTGACCCCAGTGGGGCAATCAAAACCAAACTAAATACTGAAGGTGCACATGCCCATAGTAAGTTACATTCCGAATTTCAACCTTCTACCTCAAAAAATGCGGAAATTATGAAGGGAATGGACGGACAGACAGACTGACGGACATTGTGAAAATAAGTAGCTCCATTCTTCCGCTAATTAATAATGACTCACAATAACGTGTATTGAATTTTGAATTGTATCGGCATCAATCGATTTCCAATGCTTTACCACCAAGGCCAACAGCTATCACTGCTTTCACCTTGTTATAAAAATTTTTTTATAACTTTTTTATTATAAGATGGCCGCATTATAATCCAAAAATTACGGTATGTTTGTGACATCAAGGCATTTTGTTTAACCGTTGCATGAACGTTTCAGATAGAACGTGATCACACAGGATTATCCCAAATATTGTGGATGTGATGTCGACTGGCTCCCGTATTCACCTGACCTTAATCCATTAAATTTCATGGGGTAATGTGAAGTATAAGGTCTACACTCTTGTGCAAATTAATTAAAACAAAGTATGTTTTCTATATTACTCATAATCCTGTACTCAAAACAAACACCAAGTCAGTTTGATCATTTTTATGTTGGCTGATGCAATCTTTACGTCAGCAGCAACAGTATGGCATCACATTTTAGAATCCTGTGTGACCACCATAGTATACGAGGAGCGGTTATAAAGTTCACATAACTGCATAGAAGGCATGACTGTATGGCAACCTAATTAGGTGGGGTCACCAATCCCTCTCCACATAGACTCCCTGCAAAACTTTGATATTTCACCTGTGAATGCCATAAATGTAGGGCTCGGCAAACTACTCCTTAAAACAGACATGACCTCATCATTGCTGTTACATCGCATCCCACGAAGTGGCTTATTCGATTTCCTAAATAAGATCAGGCAGGTGCCCAGTGAAGTTTTCCTGTTTAGGAAAACAAAGATGCCACTTCATGGGAGGTGACTTCACAGTGATGACGAGGCCATTACTGTGGCTGGTGATGGGCCTCTACATTTACGGCATTCATAGGTGAAATATGATGGCAGAAGTGTGTGACTTTGCAGGGAGCTTGTGTGGAGAGGGATTGGTGACCCCATCAAATTTGGTTGCTGTACGATCATG
The DNA here is from genome assembly GCA_023313115.1 of Rhysida immarginata. NCBI lineage: Eukaryota > Metazoa > Arthropoda > Chilopoda > Scolopendromorpha > Scolopendridae > Rhysida > Rhysida immarginata. Next base: position 715,648 of record JAHWFO010045024.1, on the reverse strand, counting down.
CCTTCTATGCAATTGTATGAACTTTATGACAGCCCCTCGTACATTGGTTGATGACGCAATCATTCCCTTAGCAGCTACAGTATTTCGATGAATTTTAGAAACCTGTCGAGATGTACATGACATCTTAAGTCTGCACGAATACACAACTAAGATGGACCGAGAGACTGCTTCAGTGGTTGGTATGAGTTTAGCAACTGTCAGCTGTGTCATCGAGTTGAAGCAGGAAACCAGATCGATTTCTCCTAAATGTAAAGTGCGGTCCTAAGAAGAAGAAAACTCCTAGAGATGATGCTTATTTGCTTTGACAAAGCAAAAAGGATGCCTGCAAGACCTGAAATTGTTTGTTTCAATTACTTTGCACAAGGGTAGTGTATAAAACAAACCCTGTAAGCCTTGCGTGAACTGCGAACACAGATTGAGGTGCCAATTTGGCAATCCAATTGTATAAAATCATAGAAATTCATGGAAAACACAACAAATGTGTTGTTTTATAAATGCCAGTTTATATGCGTAGACTAGTTTAAACTGTCCCTGCTTATTTGTCCTGCTAAAACAACTATCATCTTCATAGGTAGGTTTTGGGCCACCCTGTATGTAATAATTCATCTCATCAGGTAAAATGGAAAACACTTTCTGCTATTTCCAAAAACCTGTGTTTGTTTCTTATTTTTATATGTACAAGCCGAGACCCTGTAACCACAATTCTCCCTGTCCTGGACATATTCCCATACTTTTAGCCAGCTCTTAGTTGTATGAAAAATACCGAGAGGATATGGCTCCATTTCTAGTAAAAATGCAATGTTTATCAAAAGAATCCACTCATGGGAGCCGCATACTCAATATGGAAAAAAGTACTCGAACACCAGACGAAACATGCAAATTTTGTTTGGGATTCAAATTAAATGTTGTATGCTCACATATACAGGGCAAGTCGTTTAACCTGGAATTTTCTAATATCTGGGAAAAAAAAAAGCATTCTACACAACTGAGAAGTGTGGCTGCTTCAATTTGGGCACAAGCATTCCTGATTCGCTCAATCATATTCTCACAAGTTATGGGCTCTTGTTTATAAACTTTTTCTTTGAGGTAGCCCCACAGAAAGAAATCTGGCGAAGTAAGATCTGGTGATATGGTAGGCTAATTTATCGGACCATTTCTGCCAATCCAGCGACCAATAAAATCACGATTAAGTACTTCACATTCTACTGCCGAATAATGTGCTGGGCAACCGTCATGTTGAAATATATTCCGTCTCACTTCTAGGCTAGGTCTTCAAGTAATATTGGCAGTTCGTTTTCGAGAATATCTCGGTACATTACACCGTTCAAATTGCCGAAGCCAATGAGTTGTTGCCAATTATTCAACTTGACGAAGCCAGTGTTGGTTTTCAACATTCCAATAATGCATGTTATGTCGATTAACCACTCCATGGTTAGTGAAAGACAATTCATCGAAGAACAATACATAATGAAAGAAACCCTTTTTTGTTTTTTTCTATTTGTTCACGTGCCCACTGACAAAATGTTACCTGATTTTGGAAATCAGCACCATGAAGATTTTGGTCCAAATACACATGATAAAAATGACATTTATGATGCTTTAAAAAATTCTCGAAACACTGCTTTGGAACAATCCGGAATCGTGAGCTATATGGGCCACTGCAGATATTACAGCAATTTCATTATTTTTACCAGTGAGTATTGTCCACGGGTCCTTTTTTAGGTTGAACACTTCCTTCGGCAGTAAACTGTCGATCATGGTGCCATCTATCATGATCGAATCAGATTTTTTAGACAAATCCTACATAGTTTTAGACATAAAATTCGAATCTGCTATAAAAAATGAGGCTTCTGCTTTAAGATTTCAAAGTTACCCCCCCCCCCCTCAAAAGAGGGGGAGGTAGGCTAATTTTTTGGCTAATGAATCTAACCTGTGAATTTCGGACATTTGTTCGTAGGATGCTTTTTTTTCAAGATATTCGAAAATTCTAAGTTAAATGACTCACTCTGTATAAGACGTGTTTCCCTATCACAAAACTAGTTAGCTGGAAGAGCGAACACAGCTTCAACGAGGGATAGTGATTGGGTGCCATATCAGTACGGTCTGTTAGCTCAAACAGATATATTTCGACGCACTGCGAGCAGTCTAGAGATTCAAAATTGACAGTAACCAACGTGATTCGAAGGTGGAAGAATAGTGGCGCAACTACTGCAAAATCTCGTCCTGGCAGGCCTCATAAACTGACAGGTCGGGCTCTGAGAACCTCGAAATGGATGGCCAGAAAATCACGCCAGTCCTCTGCAGCCGATTTAACATCTAAAATTGAAAACGTCACCTGTATTCGTGTTTGCATTAAAGAAAATAATTGATATGAGCGTACATTCATTAGGTTTTCATGGTAGACAACTGCACAGAACCTTATATCCAAGCATGTGTCCGATTACCTTTTTCCATATTGTGTCTGAGATTTTGGAAGTCGACAGAACAGTAAGCCACGACAGACATAGAGTTTCTCTCTTAGCAGAAGATAGTGAATCTCTAAAAGTTTGCATTCGTAACAGGCACCGTGGCATACTTGTAAATTTAGTCACTGGAGGGTAGTCTTCAGAAAAACATGGTATTCGTGGTTGTACACAAAGCTCCTCTGCTTTCTGTAGGATGAGGATTACTCATGCAGTTGCTGGCATCAGCAGTCAAGTTAGACAGGAACATACAAATGTTAATATCCTTCATCTCTCCATTGATATTAACATTTCCGCTATGGTTCTATTGACTTCCAAAACATTGTACACTTACCATTCACCCGGAACAAAGTTAAATGTGAGATAGGTCATCATCCACGATCACAAGTGCAAAATTATTAAATGTTTGTGCCCAACTTTTATTAACTCTTATTAAAGTTAGCTTCTTCATTCAAATGTTTATCATTCATTTACAATAAAGACAGATTAAAATCACCGTTCAGTTATATCAGGCTGATGGAAGGGTCTGGGTGTGGCACAGACCCCATGAAACCATGGACCTCATTTGCCAACAAGACACAGTGGAGGCTGCTAGTGGTGCCATACGGCTCTGAAGTGCATGATTTAAGTCAGTTGGTCCTCCTAGACACATCACTGGAAGATTCTTGGTACATTAGCTGTTTGCTCACAATCAACACCTTTTCATAGATTTGGTGTATCCCAACCAATATCAAGGGTCTTTAGGTAGCAATACAGATGGCAGGGGTCAACGTTTTGCGAGAGATCTTCCAGACTCTTGTGAATTTGATGCCATGTCGAGTTACTAGTCTTCTTCAGGCCAGGATATTGGCCTTTGAGTGTGAAATATCATCAAAACTATCCAACAATCTGATATAACTGATGTAAAAATACGAGGAGATATCAGAAATTAACGCCATTTATTTTTTCAAAAAAAAAATACAAAACATACAGATAAACAACTAATTGCAGTTGAAACTACAAATCTTTATCTACTTTTCCACATAGGCACTTTGGCGATTTAGGCATTTATCCAAACGCTGCACCAGTTTCAGAATACCCAGCTCACAAAACACCGTTGGCTGTGAATACAGACAATGGCGAAAGGCAGATTTGAGTTCCTTGTCAGTCTCAAACCTCTGATCACCCAAAAATCTCTTCATAGGAACAAAGAAGAGGTAATTTGAGAGATCTAAGTCCAGATGGTCGGAACCTACCAACCGAAACAGACCAGTTTTGCTTTGACGACATTCGCCATATGCGGGCGTGCATTGTCATGAAGAAGTCTAATATCATTTCCTGTTTCCGGTTGCTTGTCCGAATATCACACCGCAGTTTAGTCAGCGTTTCACAGTAGGTAGCGGCGTTGACGGTTGACCCACGAGGTAAGAACCCTGCGAGTAGGATGCCTTGCATATCCCAAAAAACTGTAAGCATAATCTTCTGAGCTGAAGGAGAAACTTTGAATTTTTAATGAACCGGAGAATGTGGATGTTTCCACTCCATGGTTGCAGTTTCAGGCTCAGGGGTGGAGTTCAAGACTCAGGACTCATCTCCTGTGACAATGCCATTCAGAAACATATTTTCCTCCTGGTTGTACTGCTTCAGATATTGCAGACTGCACGCCATTCTGTTGCCGGTGTCAGATTTTTTGGAATCCAACGCGAACAGACTCTGTGGTATTCAAGCTTCTCATGCACCATTATCCCATGCAGATCCGTAGGATATGTGAAACGTTTCACTCACTTCTTTCAAGGAAATGCAATGGTTTTCTCTGATTGTATTGTTAATGTCCTCAATTATGGCTGGTGTTGGACACATTGGAACAATCCAGACAGTCAATACCGTTCTTCCACTGTAGATGACCTGATAGTGGTGTCCATTTGTAAATCGATGGTAGCATGTAGTGCACGTGTGAAGGAACAATTCTTGTTATCCCCTATCTATGCATGTACTCGGTCTTCTTTTTGGATATGTTAACTTTTACACAGCAACTATATTTCCTCTGTTAAAAAATAAATGGGGTTACTTTCTGATATCCCTCGTATGTTCTTTAGCTTCGGCTGTATCCGAATTGTCCATTAAAGCAAAATTAATCTTACAGAAGAGCCAAGTGAAGCATTAAGTTGTCATTTTTTGGAATACGAAATAACTATGCCCTAATTGTATTATCTAAAATCATGTCTTTTATTATTAATAAAAAATAAAAGAAATAATTTTGATCAAACTTAACAATGATTCTTATGGCTATACAAAATGACAAAGAAAAAAAATAACAAATCAAAAATTAGACTTTGTAAACTTTACAGAATAAATCAAAATAAAATAAAATTTAATAAAATATTAAAAAAAAAAAAACAGAATAAAAATTATTATTATAAATTTATTAAGTAGTAATTTAATTTAAAATTAATATTTTTAAGTAAATTTAATTTGCTAAATTTCCTGTAGGATAGAGAAATCAGCTTCAATTGACACAAGCTGCGACATAGGATGACTGTAGCGAGACAGTTTTTATTCAAGGCTGGAAATAAATATAAATGAGTATCACTAAAAATGCCTCTGACAATTCAATACAATTAATTATGTTAACATCCATCGAATTTGGATGTCCTTAAATCTGGTTGTACATTCAGTGGCCTACTACTCATCGATAAAATTCAGTTGAAAATCTATAAAGATCATAAACTTTTCTACATCAAATTCAGCTATTCTGAAATTATGAAAACGAGGCTTCACAGTTTCCAAGAAAGGATATCAAGTGTACTAAACAACATCGGTAAAACCAGAAGTAGCGCCATTCCTGAGGGTAAAAAGCAGGCTAATCCTAGACCATCCATTAGTAGTACTCCTGACATCGCCCAGAAAGTTCGGGCTCTCGTCACTAACATGATGGGCCATTGTACAGAAGGTAGGGACAAATGTATACACAATAAACACAATTATCAACTGTGATACACAACTGGAAAAGCAGCACGAGCCAAGTTAAAGAGTGACAGACCAACTGCTGTAAACTGTATGAACGAAACCTGGCGGATGAAAAGTGGTTGCACGAGATGAGGCGGATGTTTATTTAAGCAAATACACCAAGAGTCGAGCCATTCTTTACCGCCCAATGGGTTCTAAGGACTTCAGAAAATGGTACCATGAAGGCAAGGCAACATTTCAAAAGGTTTCACGTTCGTCGTGTGATACAGCTCCAATGACAAATTAACTTTATACACAGTTGAGTCAAAGGCCAAAGTCAAAGCTATGTACTATCAGACTAAAGTCCTAATCCCTATATTTATCCGTGACATTCCCGATTTGTACCGCACAGAGATAAACAAGGTATGTCTGCATCAAGAAAACCCATACTGCCACTTCAACTCGCCTATTTCCCGAATCTACTTTGTTCCACTCAGCGATATACCTGTCAAGTCGCCGGACGCATCGCCTACCGATTTTTGTGGCTTTGGCCTACATAAACAGGCCCTTGGAAAGAGATCCTTGGAAAGCATGTCAACAAGAGTGGTTACAAATTGATCTTGGTGTTCTGCGTTCCAGCCTCAAGCAGGGGCAATAGTAGCGATGCATGACTACCATATTGAACACATTCAATGATGGTGAGAGGGGTTTCCACTTTTTCTGGCCCTCTGTAACTTGTTACCACAAAACCCTAATAACCCTCTGTTATCTAGAAGAATTTCACACGTATTTTGACCTTTGATGACCTCATGTCCAAATGATAACACACTCCTAGTCAAATAAGATGACTATTGTAGATCTACACGAAGTTATTGTGAGTGTTTACATCCGAGTGGTCAAATTTACTTTCACGAACTTAAAAGTGCATTCCATCCATACATTCTTATTTTATTTGGAAAACATTCTATCATTTTAGAATAATTCTACTTTCCATTTTCAATTTAATGTATCCTAAACTTTTATTGGGTTCAGTTAAAACAAAGTTCGTATTTTGGATGGTACATGGAGATACGGGTAAGTCAGCGGCCCCAAAAATGTATTTGGCAACAACAAATTCTTACTTTATAGCATTGTATTTTTAAGTTTCCTGTTTATTTGAGGCTATTAGTTGTCTGAATACCTTCCTTAGTTCTTTTTGGTGCCATTTTAAACATGGAGCAAAATAAGGAATAAGACCATGTCACTAGGTCCTTGATTCCCTTGTTGTAGAGCTCCTGTGCGGCCGTCCTCAACACATTTGGCAAAGGCCTCTACTTCTTTGGCAAAATGGACCAAAAATTCCTGAGCACACTGCACATGATTTTGCTTGTGAGCTTCCATCAGTATTTTCGGCACCTAACAAGCACACACCTTTGCATACTTCAACGCAATAGTTCTAGGGCAGAGTTGGCCTTTTCCTCTTTCCAACATACAAAATAAAAGTTCATAAATTTCAGATTTTAAACTGAATTTTATCGATGATGGATAGAGGTCTTTGAGCATCCCTATTCTACCCTTTGATGATCTTTAAGAATGCAAATTTTTTTGCTGAGACAGACACACAAATACACACATAAATTTCAATAACGGACTTTTTAAGTTAATTGAGAAAAGATGAAAATTGAAAGGAAAAAGTCTACCTAAATTCTAACAGGGGGCTCCTTTTTTGTCAAACAGTTGCATTTGAAACTGAGAGGAACCGATGTTCTTCTTTTAGCCTGAACTTCCCTGTGCACAAGGGAACTAGCTGATGAAGGAACTGATGTAAATCTTGACATCATTCACCCTCACCCTGCAACTTCATCGCCAGTGCTAAAAGTACACATTCTCATCAACGGTGTTGCAGGGTAAAGAGAAAAAAAAAACACGTCAGCCTGTAAATTTCTCAGTGTACTCAGTTGGTCCTGAATACTTGACAACGTGCTTATTTCATGGACTGTAGGAATGAGTGGCTGACAGCTTCATTCTCAAACAAAAAGGGGGAAAAAAAAAAAAAACACACGAGACCCTGAAAAATTTCTTTTCTTCGGTGAATAAAAAAGTCGACCACTAATTTCTACAATCCGTGAAATCAACATTGCACAGTGGGACAAAATTACCTAAAGTTACCTGGCCAAAATACAAATTTTTTACTTCTTAATTTTGCAATAAATTCGACATATTTTTACCGCCAGATTACCCAATGTTTATAATGTCATTTTTTTTTTAATTAATTGTTTAATGTTACTTTTTAAAAGTTCTGTTGAAAACTTAAGCACGCATATGAATAAAATTATTGTAAAAAACAATAAATAGCTTTTATTACGTTTGTTTCAAACATAGAAGAGTATTAAGAATAATCAATGATTAGTTTTACTTTTATATAATTGCTTTTCATATACGATAACTTTTCACAAAATGAAGCGAGTCGGACTCACGCACCGAGGTTTCGCACCATCACACAATAAATTTGTGTTATGTATTTACCAAAAAAAAATGTGTTTTCTTTCATTCAGTTTGGGACCCTTAACGTGTACAATAATTGTCCATTTTCTGGTTCCCAAATGCGGCAATTCTGTGTATTCACTGTGCAGTCCAAGTAAAAATGCACTTTATCTGGTCCAGAGGATATTCCACGGTCATTCTGCATCGACTTCAACGTGAGAAAGAAACTGAAGGGAGAACTGGACTCGATTGTCACAATCAAATGGAAGCACCTGCTGCACAAGTGAAAGTTTGTACGGATAATATCGGAGGATATTCCGAATGATCTTATGGACAAATGAACGTGGCCTATCCAACACCTGTGCTATACGCCGGACACTATTGCTACCATGGAAATTTGCAGCTCTGTCCTCGTCCACTTGAAGCGAAACCTCCTCTAATGAGTCTGCAGACACGGGTTTTCTTCCTCTGCCAGCACGAACTGACAATGATCCAGTTTCTTCAAATTTCGTTATCATTTTTCGAAGGTTTTTCACATTCATAAAACCATTTTGCATCCCCTTCAAAGTCCAAAATTTCTGTAGAGCAGCTACTGCGGAATTACTGTGTTAGTAAAACAGTTTAACTCAGCAACGCATAATCTCATAAACTTAACATCACTGTGAGTGGCATACACATTGAACACAGGATCTCCGCAAATGTTCTTCGGTTTTATACAATAGGTAATAGCTGCTGCGTGACTGCATATAAATTTACATTTTTACTACAGGTACTCAACGTAAAATGCCCTTTGGTGACGAAATTCGTAACTAATTTTTTATTTTCGCTGAAACAAATTCCCATCCCTTCATTAGTCCTATATAAAATTTCACACTTTTCTGATGACTGGTTTTGCCTGTAGGCAGCTTTGCAATAGGGTCCTTTAATTATGGACAACCTGTACGATGTCTCCTCTGGAAGGCTGATTTTAACCAAAGTTTTGGATTTTGTGAGTAAATTTGGACTACTCTCTCTTACTCTTGAGTAATACTTGAACGGCCCGTTATCCACTGATTTGGTGTTGTCCTTAACACTTTCTCTTCAGGTTACGAGATACATTTTAATTAACTTGATAAATATGCCTTTGAAACCGCTAGGTTATATGTAAAAAATTATGCCTAGTTCAATATGCCAGTAAATGTACACAAAATTCTTACTCACGGTTCATCATATTATCTGCAGCAGTGGTTCCGATAGGCCAGCTTTCAGAAGAGGACCATGAAGCAAGAAATAAAGATCTGAAACACTTGAGAAGAAGTCACACTAGAAAACTGTCAAGAATCATGTGCAATTTAGATCTGCTGAATCTCCTTCCTGTGATCAGGGCCGTAACCAGAATTATTTTTCGGGGGCGGGGGGTCCCCCGTGTAATACTTTTAGTTTTAGAGCTCATTATTATTTGTATCTCGCTTTGTTTAAACTTGGTTTTTATTATGCAGCTGCAGTTTGCTTTATTCAGAAAATTTTAACTTTTTATGTCTATAACTTTTTTTATTTGTTAACTGATTTTCAAAATTCTTTTTGTATCCGATGCCTACATTTGTCCTCTATGTAATGCAGTATTCACTTTTTGACACAGTCCCCATCCCTTTAACGCGTGACTAATCGGATAAACCTGTCGGAGAGGAATTCTGGGGTTGTTGTCGACACCAGGATTGAATGGCATCTTTCACCTCGTTGTCAGAACCAACTCATCTCCAGTGTTCTCCCCAGAAAATTTTATCAGGTGGGTGAAAAGATAAAATAACCGGGCGGACAACAATTAAAAACAAATAAAACATTAAGCAGTGTTATGTAGATTTTCGTGTATTCAGCCGGGCGGTCACCAAAATCAGCCGGGTGGCTCTTTCTTCTTGGTGAAAGTTGCAAGGTGCAAAGTCATTCATCTTCGAACTGCAGTTTTTCATCTTTGAAAGGTGCAAAGTCTTTCATCTTTGAACTGTAGGTGCTGCAACACCTCTGGTATGTGGCGATCGTTATCATATCAGTAACAACTCCGGAATTCCTCTCCGACGGGTTCACCCGACTAGTCACACATTGGCGTAATGAGTGGAAAGGGATGGTGACTATAGCATGTCGAAAAGTGAATAGTGCATTACATAGAGGACAAATGTAAGTATCAGATAAAAATGACTTTACCTTTTGACCAACCCTCGTAAAATACTTACAGTAAGTACGTTACATTTTAAAAATAAAAAAACAGTTTAATATGTATTTTTTTAAAACGAGTAATGATGGCCAAGTTTTTGCTGCGTTTGTCCCACTGAGCATTGGCAAGGTATTCGGCATCAAAATCAGGCTGATGCTTTGCATTTTTCTCTGGTGTATTGGTGATGATGTTGCAGGCCACAAAACGTCAAGATTTACACCAGTTCCTTCATCAGCTAGTCAGTTCCCCAATTCCTGGCGCAATGGTTTGACAAGAAATGCACCCCAGGAATCGTGAGATTGAAGCTCAAGGTTTTCGGTTCAAACATGGATTCTATCCTTTCTATTTCCAGCTATTTTCAAGCTACTAAATATTACAGCGTATCGGCTAAAAAATTAGACATTATACATTAAAAAGGTGACGAATGACAAACACACTTACCTCTGATATCCATCATGTATAACAATACTGTCCTCTTTGCTGATCAATCTTTTACTAGCTGACGATTCATCAACATTAGTTGGCTGATAACTGTTTTGGAAGCGATTCTGGATGTAAACATTGACATCCTTGAATGCATGTAAAAGGAATATAGACGTAATCACAGAGGAAAAACCACACAGAGTTCCTAAAACATCTTTGACGTTCATGTTATTCCACTCTTTGTACAAAATTGCTGAGCCCAAAATCACACTTGTTGTAAATGAAACGTAGTACAGAGGACTCAGAAGAGCTGTGTTGAAAGTGTCCAGTGCTTTGTTCAGATAATGCGTTTGCAGCACAATGCACACAACTACAATAAGTAAACACAACCACGTGAGCCAATTTAACATTCCATTATCTGTTCCAACTACTGTTTCCCGAATGGCAATTCCGAGTCCTTTGCTTGCTAGCACAGTAAGGGAGCCAAGTAAAGAACAAATGGTGACATTCACTAGGATATTGGACTGCCCATACTTTGGTTCAATGTAGAATATGAGGACACAAATAATGACCATAACCAAAAGAAAATACACCATGAAAGCTGGAAACAAAAAAAAAAAAAAATAGAAATCAATATAAAGCATTGGAACATGCATAAACATTATTTAATAAATCATTACGGAATGACATAACCAAGTACCGAAAGGCTAAACTAGTCGCTGTCACATAAATCATTTGAAACATATTTCCAAAATTCTTGAATCAAATTTGCCCATTTTCGAACTTACTAACTACTCTTCTGAGAACATCCAGACGATATTCAATTTCTTGCCACGTATTCGCCAGCATGTCTTCCGTTACCGTTAATATCGCACCCGTTATTCTTGCCTTTAATGTGTTAAGTCGGGGACTGGTATACCAAACACTTTATCCTCAACATATCCCCATAGGAAAAAGTCTAAGGGTGTTATGTCCGTAGAACATGCTGTAGGACCATCCCTTCCAAACCATCGGTTGGGAAATGTTGAATCGAGAAATTCACGAACAGATAATGCTCAATCTGGCAAGACACCGTTCTGTTGATAAATTGCCCATGATTGGTACTGTGACATTTCATGTCAGTTAGAGCGTTGCATGTGTCCGGCGGGAACCTCCTTAAGTCGTTATAACAAGCTGGTATAGGTGTTAAAGGGTTATGCTGCCTGCCTGGAGGGCCAGGAGGGGTCGTTTTAGTTAAGTCGTTTTGATCAGCAGTGTACAGGTGTTGATGCTGGGCTCTGACGGGTGGGTGTTATGAGTGTGTGGATAATTGTAAGTGTTTTGTTTTCATCTCAGGGTGTATGTTGTTGTATTTGGTCAATTTTTCCGTTATTGTGAAGTGGTATCGTTGGGAGAAGAGTGTTGTCCAGTTGTTGTTGTGTAGTTCGTTGTTGTAGTGTTTGTTTAAAGCTCTGTTGAAGGCTGTCATTGTTGTTTTATTTTAATTAGTGGAAGATGAGACAGCCTCCAGCAGAGCATTGTTTGTGCTTTTTCCGAGAATTTTGTGTGTGCTAATTTAAATATGTTGTCTGTTGCGTGTGGAGTTCCGTTGTTTTTTTTTGTCAAAAAATTCCACAGTGAGAGGTCATATGTACGATCGCTCCCTGTGTAATGATAAGATTCGAACGCAATGTAAACGTAAATTAGTTTAAAGTTTAAGACACATTCAGTCTAATTGATTATAAGATGACTGTCCGGAAAGTTTTGTGTATTAGCGAGCCGAAAGAAACAAATTGGAACCCCATTTTGTGTTGATGCATCACTATGGCCTACATCGTAGATGGAACGTCGGGACAATGGTGTCGATGCCTGCTAACATGGTGATGGCAAGCAAACAATTTTCAGCGTCGAAGTCCGTAATATATAGGAACCAGAGAAAGTATTAAACCGAAGACTGGTGAGTACTTTGGCTGATAGTTATTCGGAAACGTGCCAACTTTATTCGGAAGCAAGTGACATGCAGCGCTTGGATTACCCATCCCGCATACACCCCATCCACTTCATATGTAGGCGCGGTCATTCATGTGTTCACGTCCCACCGTCTGCCGTAGTGCAGAAAATTTAGTGTGTGTCCTTCCTTCTTAAAATGAACAATTGACTGTTGTCGTTGTTGAATAAAGTTGTGTAATTTACTCGTTTAAGTAGGATAACAAAAGTTTGCTTGGTGCTGTTGATGGCACTCCCGTCCAGAGTACAGTGGCAACCCCTGAGCCAGTAGTTCCGAGACAAGGAGCTCCAGAGCAGCGTTTGCTTCAGCTGAGTCAGTGAGCTTGAGGTGCAAACACGAGTCTGCCTGTTCTGGTGAAGACTGTTAAACAGGAGCACCCGAAACCTGCCAAGAGAGGTTTCCGTGCTTCTCCTCTGTTTACAGCTCACAAAAGAGGCACTGTGCGCGTATTTGGCGCCACGTGTTTGGGAATACTTAGTACGGTGGCTTTCGGGTGCACCCTGTCGAGCAGCGTTCTCCGCTTGGAGGCTGGTGCTTTGTTCCACTGCGAGAAGCCTTTGCTGTCGCTGTGGGCCTTCTCTATGGTTATGATAGTGAGAGCCATCGAGGGCGTCGAAGACACTGGTGTCTCTCGAAACGTTTAAGATTAATGCACTTAGGAAAATTTGTGTTTTGTATTTAAGTTTTCTGTTTTAAATGTGCTTACGAGAATAAAAGAGGTATCATTGATCAGTCCCGTGTTCACAGTCTCACTCAATCTGGGTCCTGAACCCTTCACGCGCTCGCTCCCGACGCGTACCACTTAGGTGGGGGTGGAGTTCTATTAGTATTGGGAGGGGCGAACGTCACAGTACTCAGAACGCATTAAGCTTCCTCTCTCATAGACGCATTTTCAATATGACTGACGTTAGCACCACCTACATCACTTCGGCCCCTACCGTACTAAAGTTTAAAAACTTCTTTAAATGGAGATCATAATACAAAAAACTTATGTATCTATCAGATACAGATTTATGTTCACCCAGTACATTCGTTCATGAAATGTCATTATGATTAGCCATTCTTAGCATTGGAAATTTCCAATGGTAACATGATTGTATCATTAGCACAGGTACCACTGAATCAAATTCGACCATCTTCGAACTTAATAATTACTCTTATACCGTGTGAATAAAAAATCCCGGAACAGTCTAATAGTTCCGTGTCCGAAATTATTCATATAAAAGAAATTTAAAAAGTAGTTCTATAAATTATTAAACGATTAGTTAATTTATTTTATCAAGAAAGTGTTAACAAATAACAACAAACACTGCAGATAAAAGAAACCATTAAAAGTAAGAAATAAATACAATGCTTCCTCTCAAATCCGGTATTCTCAAAGTAAGAATTTCAATCGTTCTTAAAGTTGAAAATATACAGTAGAACCTCATTAATATGAATCTCAGGGGGCCAAAAATCTGATTCATATTATCCAGAGTTCATACAATCCTATAATGAAAGGAAACCCCGATGGTGCAGTGATTAAAACTTATCGCATTCGTTTATTTCAGACAAATAATTGGTTCTCTACAGCATCAAGAATTGATAGCTTCTGATCCAGTGTAAGATCATTACGTTTCCTTGTTTGTGATGTGGCCATATCGATAATGTAATGAAACAATGAAATGTAATGCAACGTGAAACAGGGAAATCAAAATGCAGTGAATAGTGCGTATTCTGATCAATGCACGGAAATGCTTGGTTCATTTAAACACTGAAAACCAATCAGAGAATTCCAGATGAGAAATCCGCATCTCCTCACTTGTTTACACGGAAAGAACCAATCAGAATTTCGGATAACTAAATTCGTGTCTCCTTCTTCATTTAGACTGAGAACCAATCAGAATTATTTCATTTTTGGTATGAATTTCTTCATTTTATTTGTATCATCTAAACTTATTCGTATTAAACGACTAATTTTGTATAGAAATTGAAGTCACAGGGTTGGGATCAGAGAGAAGAAACGTACGAAGCGATAATTCTTATTACCGATTTGTAATGACGGGGTTCTACTTAACAGTGATGATGATTTCAATTTTCCAAGGTCGGAATTTTAGAGTTTTATAACTCTCCAAATACATACTTCAGAGAAGTTGAAAACAGACTAAAAATACCTTAAAGAAAAAATAAACCCCGATATTTTCTGAAAAGATTGCATTTATGCCAGTTTTAAAAACTGCTCAAAACACACGTGGATACCTGCTACCAACCAAGAAAATACACATCAAATTTTATCAAACTACGTGCTCATTTACAAAAACAGTCAATCTTGAAAGTTTAGCATAACCTATTGATTTTTTCCATGCCCAGCACAGTCCTAACACATCTGGCATGATTAAATTCTGGCCAGTCCAATGATTTTTTTCCAAGTTGAAGTCAGATTCAAAGTGCGAGGTGTGTTCAAAAAGTATCAAATCTTTGGTCAGCAAAAATACATTTAATCATGTACAAGACAATTACTCTAATTTCCTTCGAACCAATCCTCTTGGAATGCACACGTTTCTCACAGCGGTCCCGCCACTTCTAAAGCACTTTTGGGACGCATCTGTCAGAATGGTATTCAGCTGGACCGTCGTATTTCACATAATATCCTCTCTTGATTCAAATCAAGTCCCTTTCAACGGAAATTTTCAACTTGGGAAATAGCCAAAAATCACACAGAGCATTTATCATGTGAGTAGGGAGCCTGAGAATGCTGTGTTTGACCAAAACAGTCTGATTCAGAAGTGAAGAATGGGCTCATGGCATCATCCCCAAAAGCCGGTTGGATCTTGCAAATGGTTTCTGCTTGAGTTAGTTAAAATATGATGCAATTTCGATGCTCGACTTGTTCCGTCATTTTTTGCAACAATTAATAATCCGGTGGGTGCTCGCTCATACGCCAATTACATGACACTACAGCTTTTTCGAACTAGATAACACATGTTTGAATCACTATAACTCTATTCTTTAATTGTTTAACGGATTAAGCAAAACACTTAGGGCTATTTTCACAACCTTTAACATTGTTAGTATTTTGATTAATGCGGCCGGCAACAATGAAATGCTATTATCAATTCATTCGACACTCTCTCCATTAAAATAGCATTTTTTACAATCAAGGCGACGTTCTTCCCATTCAGATAACAATGAACATTACTCACGTTAACTCGTGCGGTTTTCAACTTAAGTCTTTTACTGCTCAAGAAAACTTAGTAGAATTGAGAAGAAACCCAAAGGAGGAAGAAAACAACTCCTTAATGACACTCAAATCGATGCTATCGTCGCCTATGTGGAAAGTCGGACAGATGTTACATTAAAGCAAATACGAGAATACATTCATCTAAATAGAGACATGTTTGGTGTTCGGGACAAGCGGATCTCCATTTCTACAATCAACCGTTATTTATGAAGGAGAAAAATCACAGTGAAGACTCTGGATCCTATTCCTCTTCACGAAATACTCCATCTACGATTGAAGCTCGATATGAACACGTGAAGTTTATGATGGAAGCTGAAAATGCAAAGAAAAATATAATTTATGTGGATGAGTGTGGCTTCAATCTTCACCTCCGTCGTAACCATGGGCACGCTCCTATTGGAAAGCGAGCGACTATAGAAGTTCCAACTCAGCGTGGAGGTAATTTGTCAGTCTGCATGGCCATATCCGAAGATTTGGGTGTTATTCACGAGAAACACCAATTTGCGTCGTTCAACAAGGTGAAATTTGAAACATTTCTCAATGAAATGAAAGGAAAGCTGGACGATCAAAATGAATACATCGTCGTGATGGAGTAACGCCACTTTCCACAAAACTGTGGAAATAAGAGCTTGGTTTGGTGCTAATCCCCGATTTCATTGCCAGCATAATGCACCCTATTCTCCATTTCTTAACGCAATTGAAGAGGCTTTTTCAAAAATGAAAAGGTTGGTACGAGGAGAAAATGTCTGGGAACAAGGAACCTTGTTGGATTCAGTAGGGAGAGCAATCGCATCAATTTCGATTGAGAATTGTGCTGGATATGTCAGGCATTCTCGTCAGTTCTATTTGGATTGCTTGGGGAAACGGCGAATCGACTATACCTCGTCAGGGACATTCATCGCCTCTGACGATCCTCTGGATGAGGATGATGTGTGAACCATCTCAATTTATATATTTTATAAATTTTTCTATTTTTTGTATGATATTTTACTTATTTCTATGACTAATTTTATTTTGTAGTAAATAAGTTATATTTATTGACGAAAGCGTTATTTTCATATTTTAAGCGTTAATAATATTGACTGTTTCGTTAACTTTGTAATAATATAGTTTATATGACCGAGAAATATGTTTAATTCATTATTAAACAGAGTTAAATCAATTGACTGAAAGCGTTATTTCATTCCATGCAATAGATTAAATAATTGTTGTAGCGTTATTTTATATGGGAATTAGTAATCTTCATTGTGAAAACGTTTTTACGAATGAGAAAAGATTTTTTAATTGAGAAATAAGTTTAATTGTTGCCGCCACAGTTTCGTTCAATAATGGGATATTTGAATTCATTGACGATTTCGCTATTCCTAATGAGAAAAGCGTTAATCCAGCTGACTACATTGTTAAATTTCATCGTGATTGTGTTATCTAGCTTCGAAAAAGCGGTAATACCATCTGTGATCAGGAAAAAAATTTACGTGTTCTCGTGAATGTTTCCTCCACCTAAAGAGGACTCCCGCATCATCTGTTTCCATGGGAAAAATTAATGTTCGATACTTTTGAAGATACCTCATATAAGAGCAATGCTACAATTATGGCATCAAATAAATCAGCGTATTTAATCTAATTATAAATAAGCTTACTGTAGAATTCCCACATTTCCATTCAGAGGAATTTCTTAAAGCTTGCCTCCCCCCTCCTTTTGGGAGAGGTTCATTGCCATTTTGAATTTCTCCAAGTTGGCACATTACATCAGAACCATAGCCGGTTTGAGGAGGGAGCACTGTACATATTTCTTTTCCACATAAAAAATATAAAATACTTACTGGTGTCTTGTATTTTCTCCCAAAGTTCTTGTAAATTAGCAAAATAACCCTCTTTTGGGGCATGGATTACAACGACTGTTGATCCTACAATGCACAAGAAGCAGCTAAGCTTCCCCAAGAGACTGAGGCGTTCGTTCAAAAATCGTGAAGCCAAAACGGCACTTAAAAAAAAAAAAAAAAAATCCGTAAGAAATTACATATAAGTTTAAGTACTTTAAACAATGTATCATGGAACATTTGTGTTTAGGCTTTACACATCAACAATAAGTAGGGTCCAGAAAATATACAGGTATTGGACATTGAAACTGAAACACCTGGTAGAAATCCAAAATCTTTATTTAATAAGGTGTTGGGGCACCGTGGGCAGCCAGCACAGCAGCAACACGTCTTGGGAAGGATCGGTAGAGATCCTGCACAGTTTGCACCCCAGACCATTACTGATCCACCTCCGTGTTTGACTGTGGGTGCCAAGCAGTCTGGGTTGTAGGCATCAGAGGGGCTCCTCCAGACGAATACCCTCCCTGTTGTTTGGAAGACAGTGTAGCTGGACTCATCCGAGAATATGACGCGTTTGAGGTCATCCAACGTCCAGGTTTTATGCGTCCGGCACCACTGAACCCGCTTGGAGGCATTTGTACTACTGATGAAAGGCTTCGGTATAGCAACCCTGCCACGGATGTTGGATTTATGCAGGTAACGACGGATTGTCTTCATGCACACAGGTTCCTGGAGGTGTGTATTCATTTCTGCGGTGATTTCTGCTGCGGTGGTTTTCCGCTTTCGTGCAACAATCCTGGTCAATGTCCTGACGTCTCTTTCCGACAACTTCCGCTTTCCCCTGCAGTTGCTCCTCCTGGACGTGGTTCGTCCTTACTGTTCATATGCACACATCACCCTGGATACTGTAGCACGTGAGACATCACAAAGTGTGGCAGTTTTGGACACAGATGCACCTGCTAGACGCGCCCCAACAATCTGCCCTCTTTTGAAGTCGGATATGTCTCCCATTATAGCGCTCTGCACAGACAATTTGAAGCTTACTATCGAACTTTTCTACTGGAGTGACTACCAAGATCTATGACACGTGATTCATTGATATGCATACGATTAATTACCTAGCAGAAGGTTCTATTCAGCTCTGGGGGTAACCAGTGCTATTTGCGAAGGTGTTTCAGTTTCAATGTCCAATACCTGTACATGCTTAGGGTAAATTATGTATTTTGTTTTCAGATTAATACTTGGGCAAATCATTTTTCTAAGATTAAGTTTTATAAAATAATAGCATGGCCTTCAATTTGGGAAACAGGAAAAAGTATGCTGGAGATAGGACAGAGGAATATTGGGGAGGGGGGGAGGGGGGGGCAAGGAAGCATATCATTCCATGTTTGGTTAGAATCTCATGAACTAACAAAGCTGAGTGAGCTGGCACAGCGCCATGATTACATCAAAATTCTGATCTTTTTGTCTTCACAAATTCTCTGAGACATCTTTCAGAACTTGGATGTAATAAATCTGATTCACTGTCATGATGAACAACCCCACCGGCATCAAAAGCACTGTCAACATGACTTTGACATTGGAGCGCTGATGGGTTTCTGTGAATGTTTCCCCAGTTTCCTCAGAATTTCACAATGCAAGTTGCTCATCGTGAAAATGAAATAATCACAGAACGCTCAGGGATATCCTTTACACAAACAAACAATGTGCATAAACTAAGCTCTTACCTATCTGTATCTCTGTAGGCTCACTGTTCAAAATGTTCCAGCTCTTTTCAAACAACTTAGTATTCCTGATTTTTAAACAATTGATGCCCACTATTTTAGTATGACCCTCACAAATGCAAAATAAAATTCCATGACACCAAGAATTAAAGAAAGGATAAGATAATTATTTTTACCTTACAAGAACACTAAGACAACCCAAGGGTGTAACTAGTGTTGCAGGAGCAAATGCATAGGCCACAAAATTCAACAGCTCTCCAAGACCCACTAAAAGTAGATTCATACAAAAATAGTACACATTTTAATTAAAAGGATTAATGTTAAATCCTTATTGTTCTACTGGTCAAATAAAAATATTTTATGCACCCGTAACAGACTTTTTTATGCGCCTTTGGGGGTTTTTTGACTGTGCTACTCAGGTACAATGAGCATCAAGACAACCAGAATGCAAATGTGGCCCCAAGGAAGATAACCCACGTTCAGGCCCTTTATAGCCATACAAGGTGACCCTTTGCTTAGCTGTCCTTCTCTTCAGCAGAGGTCCAAATGCATGTTACACAGGACGATTACAAAAGAATCTCCATCCCAATTTTGTAACAAAAATTAAGCAAAAATTGTGGAATGGAATAACCAAAATATGGGAACTCTAATCCACAAGGAGAAATGAAATAGCGAATACATATTTTAGTTTATTTATTTATTTTTTAATGGGTTTTTCCTTTATACTCCGGATTTACCTTCTGTTCCCAACGTGGCCCCTATAATCGGACCATACAGTATAGTTATCATTTCAACTTTTGTTTTAATATACTTCCCCTCCTCCTATTGACAAGATATCTCCTCTTATTTGTTTGGCCCGTTGTTTTATCCATATCTAATAGTTGTTAATATCCCTTCCGCTTATCCAATGGGAGATATTCTTGATAATTTGCACCCTCCCTTGTCTATATATTCTCTAGCATTAAGGGCTTTAATTTCATTTTTATTTTGGTCTCTCACCGCTGAAGATGGTTACTTGATAGCTGAAATACGTATCCGGTATTTCATTTCTCCTTGTGGATAGTGATTCCCTCATTTTGGTTGGCCCAACTTTGTACGACAAACAAATAACTTAAAGCAGAATTCTACGAATTTTTGTAAAGAGGAAGTTCCAAATTTTATTTGGATGCTGAAAGATGTCGCTAGAAGTGCGTTCGTCATCAAAATGAGAGTTTTTGTTTTTTTCTAAGTTTGCGTAACGATGGCAACCGCAAAGCAGAAGGCATTCTGCGTTACTGAGTTTGCTGAAACTGAATTGGTTACAACTGTACCAACGTAAGCATACATAAAAGATCAAGTGAGTTTTCCACCACTGCTAGCAGACACTGATGAGCTCAAAAGCAGAATAACTGCAGCCATCCAAACTGTATCACCGTACATCCTACAAAGAGTGTGGGATGAGTTTGATTACCAAGTAGATATGTTCGGGCTTCTCGTGGCGATCCCATTGAATATTTACAAACTTATGTTATTCAAAATGAAACTTTAGAATGTAGTCTTTCAAGTGATTAATCAATCAAGGTTGTAATTTTTTTTGTTTTGTAAATATGGACTTTCAAAGTTGGGATATTCTTTTGTAATCACCCTGTATATACTCTGGTTGTTACAAGCAAGACCAATGCCCAGTGAAACTTGCTTAAGGAATACTGATTTTAGATATATACATATACAGTCAAACCTCGTTAATGTATATTTCAAGAGACCAAGCAAAAAATATATATTAACGAGGATTTATATTATCCAGGTTTGAAATACGATTCACTGAAAATCCCAATGTGTTGTGTTATGAAATAAGCTTGAGAACATTATATTTTACATACACTACATGATCAAAGGAGTTGGGACACCCCTGTGAACACCTGGGGTGTTTCTCCTGGACTGGACTGGGCCCGCTCATCAAGGTGGACGGAAACCTCAATGCTGATGGCTACAGGACCATTCTGGATAACGGGGCACTTCCAGCGCTGTGGGAACACTTCGGTGACGGGCCGTTCCTCTTCCAGCATGACAATGCGCCTTGCCACAAAGCAAGATCCATATCCGACTGGTTTGACGAGATGCGGGTTAAAGAACTGGATTGGCCCGCCCAGAGTCCTGATCTCAACCCCATCGAACATCTTTGGACGAACTGGAACGATGTGTGAGATCCAGGATGGTTCGCCCTACAGCTGTCCAGGAACTGACCACGACACTCCTTGAGGAATGGAGGTCAATACTTGTGGACACATAACGTAAACTTGTGGACAGTATGCCATGTAGGGTGGAGGCAGTGATAGCCGCTCGGGGTGGTCCTACACACTACTGATTGAAGCTTTTTGCGGATTTAGAGTAGAGCAACAGGTGCCCCAACTCCTTTGATCATGTAGTGTATAATTTTCACACATTTATTATTTTTTGGGGGTAAAAACTCAATTATTGAATTTTGTCTAAATGAATGCATATAAATGTAAGTGGGAGCTCGGGTGGAATACACAATAAATGATTGGATCTCGTGTAAAATTGACAACATATGTCCATTTGACGTCTAAGTGCGTGCTAGTGGGTGAATAGGGTTGTGGTGTGAATATGGCGATATTCTGATCAATGCATCAAAATGTACAATTTTATATAAACACAAAACCAATCGGAATTCACAATCATCCAATAACATGTGCTTTAATTCTTTGTGTTTAATGGAGCCAATCAGAATTAAAGGAATTTATTGCATGACACATGCTTAGATAACCGCATGACTAATGAAAAATATCTTTCCACGTTTTTTTTTGTTCTTTTTTAGTGAATCTCATAATTTTAGAGACAAAAAATATACACGTGACCCAAACTTATCCAGCATAATTGTTTAGAAACATTTTATAGTTCAAATGGAACAAAAAATGTCCTATAAACATTATATCTAGTTTCGATCATGTGTGAGATATCGACGTTTGTCTATTTTCTTTTATGTACGAAGAAACCTCCGATTGCAAATGGACGGATGCCCGGCCCACTTTGGTAGAGGAGTGCGAGACTGGTTGAATGTCAATTATCCGGACAGATGGATCGGTAGAGGTGGTCCAGTGGTTTGTGGCCTCCTAGGTCACCGGACCCTCACCCCATTAGTTCTTTTTCTGTGAGGAACACTGAAGGAGGTGGTCTACAGCAATTACAGAGATGAGCTCATAGCATCCATTCAAGCTTGTAGCTGAGCAATTACAGCCGACTAGACTATGGCAGCTACCAGCTCAGTTGTCCGAAGATGTAACCAGTGCATTGGAGCTGGGGGCAACCATTTTGAGGGGCTTCCTCGACATTGATTTGTTACTTTCTTCTTATTCTTATTCCTTGTATCATTTTAGTTTTGCTTTGCAGTTCAATGTGATGTTCTGTCTATATGCAGAATAAAACTGACCTGCACTCAAGTGTTACACGATCGAAACTAGATGTAATGTTTATAGGACATATTTTGTTCCATTTGAACCATACAATGTTCCTAAACAATTATGCTGGATAGATTTGGGTCACCCTGTATATTATCCAAGATTTGAGAGAAAAACATTATATAGTAAATGGTTGGATTTATATAGAAATAGCTTTCAAGGGGTCGGGACCAAAGCAAAAATATATATAAAGCGGGATTATACGAAATAAATTTTCTTGTTTCAAAATAATCAATAACGTTTAAGAATACAGTGAATGGCATGTAGTGCAGAAGCCTGTAGATAAGGAAGGAGATAAATTATAACAATAGTTCAATGATAAATAAAATAAAATAAAAGCATCAGCAACAAATTATATGTCAGTTACTAAAAGAAAAAAAGGTTCTTTCCAAATACATTTTTACTTACATGTTAAAAATCCTGCCCACCATAACCAATCCTTCAGATACCCGTGGCCACCTTTTCCTAATACATAATCATAAAATTAAAGCAGAGTTAATTTTAAAAATCTAACTTTTCAATGCAAGTGTTTATTTTTTTTTAAAAATTATACATAAACGAGAAAACTCTTAAGCCACAATAATTACAAATAGCAAATATAGCAAATACATGTATCTGTATATACGATGCACTCAAATAGTTCCAAGATGAAAAACCCAAACAAACAAATGAAATACGAGAAAAAATAATTCTATTGAAAACCTTATACACATATTCCTTCCCTCTCCATATACACTGAACAAATAATTTATTAGAGGCACCCTGCTAATAGCATGTTGAAACCGTTGCGGAGGAATAGCAACCCAGGCTGACATCAGAGTGTCCCGTAATTGGTGCAGGTTGGACAGTAGTATGGGAAGGCGTTGGATGGTTCTCTCCACTTCATCCCATAAATGCTCGATCGGGTTGAGATCAGGCGACCAAGCTGGCCATTGAAGCAGGTGGAAGTCGCGTCATGTCCCCGAACCAGTCTAATGGATGTGTCAACGGATATCAGAGGACCCAGTGTGCCCAAGAGAAGACACCCCAGACCAGCACTCCTCCTCGACCCGCCTGTACGGTTGTCTGCTGACAGGATGGGTCCATGGCCTCATGCTGTCTGCGCCAGATGCACACTCTGCCATCTGCATGATGAAGTAGGAATCACGATTCATCAGACCAGGCGACCTTCTTCCACTCATCCAGTGTCCGGTGGCGATTTCTGTGTCCCCATAGCAGGTGTGCTTTCCTATTTTGTGGTGCCAGCGATGGTACCCGTACTGGCTGACTATTGTTAAACCCAGCTCGGTGCAAGATGCACCGCACCGTGTGCTCCGAAATGGGTTGAGATGCTCCCTCGTTGAAATGCGCTGCAATTTGTTGGGCTGTTCTCGTCCTGTTGCTGTGAATGATTCGTGCCAGTCATCGTTGGCCTCGTTCATCCACAGCCCTGTTTCGTCCGGAGTTATGTTTGTTGGAGGAGGTTTTTTGGCATAACTGCTATTCACGGAATACCCTTGATACTGTTGCATGGGAAAACCCACGGAGGTTCGCGGTTTGCGAAATGTTTAACTGCGCCCGTCAAGCTCCAACGACCATGCCTCGTTCAAAGTCAGTCAAATCCTTGGATTTATCCATATTTAGTTCAATGTATCCCTTTTTATACACTGCTTCGCCTGTTCCATTGTTTGGGTGTCACTGGGAGGCCAATCCATTTTCCGTAAGAGGTGTCTCTAATAAATTGGTCGTTCAGTGTACAATATACAATCTTCGTACAGGCTTTCATAAGTCCCTTGAAACTCTACCTATGAAATCGAATTCAGAATGGCTGTCACATTCCCTTGAACGATTCCACATCTTCAAAACACTCTCCTTTTAGCATGGAAATAAGCTTGTGGAAAGCATGAAGGCTACAGGAGCCAGATCTAGCAAGTACAGGTATGTACTATTATTTTCACTTTTTTCCCGCCAAGAACTGATAAATGTGTTGGTGTACTGTCATGCAGCAGAAACAACTCACCCAACCTTGTGAACACTTCCTACACTAACACTGGTCTCTTC
Organism: Rhysida immarginata; assembly: GCA_023313115.1. NCBI lineage: Eukaryota > Metazoa > Arthropoda > Chilopoda > Scolopendromorpha > Scolopendridae > Rhysida > Rhysida immarginata. Next base: position 690,941 of record JAHWFO010045024.1, on the reverse strand, counting down.
GACTAATATTTTGATATTCCTTCAGCAATTATCGGCTAAGAACATCAATGTTTTCATTGGTAACGCTTGTGGTGGGGTGCTGCTCTCTTGAATCATCTTCCAGTGACTAATGTCCATTCTTATAAACATGGATACAATTCGAATATATTGCTACAAAAGTCTTGGGATAGCAGTGGACTATTTTTCAAGTGGCAGTAGCATCATGTGCAAACTGTATAAATATGCAAATCAGTGTCAGTAGGGGTGAGGTGTTCAGTGTGACAATGGCTACATAACGAGATCTATCCGAGTTCGAGCGTGGCCTGGTATGTGGAGCACAACTTATAGTTCATTCAATGTCATAGGTGGCTCAAGAATTCAAAATCCCACGTTCCACAGTTTCAAGAGTCTACCAAGAGTACCAATTTGATGGCATTACCTCCCACCATGGACAACGCAGTGGTCGACTACACCTTCTCAAGCACGGGACCAACAGCATCTGAGTAGGATGGTCACCACTAACAGGCAACTGACACTACACCAGATGACATCAGATTTTAACCAGGATGATATTAGAGCTGTATCGATGCGAACTGTACAACGAAATCTGATGTCCATGGGATATGGAAGCAGAAGACCCATGAGGGTGCCCTTGCTAACAAGAAGACATGGTCAGCAACGTCTCTCCTGGGTCCATGAACACATTGACTAGACATTTGACAAGTGGAAACGTGTGACCTAGTTGGATGAGTCTCGATATCAGCTGATACGAGCTAAAGATAGGGTTCAGGTGTGGTGCAGACCCCATGAAGGCCATGGGCCCAAGTTGTCAAGCATGCACTATGCAAGCCGATGGTGGCTCTGTAATGGGCAATTGTGGGAAGCTCTCCAATCAGAATGGCTAGCAATGTCTTCGGATGTCTTCCATCGACTTGTGGAATCAATGCCACATCGCACTGTGGCACTTTGCCAGGTCAGAGGAGGTCCCACATGTTATTAGGTGCTATCCCATGATTTTTGGCATGTGAGTGTACATATATGACAACTATCTACTACTCAAAATTCTACAATCTCGAATTGAAAGGCTGGCAATAAAACTATGTTCTAATTAATTTCATATTTTCCAAGTAGATGGTGCCACCAGTATGTTTTTATAAAAATAAGCACTGGAAATATTTGAATGCACTGTGTACCATATGTATTTCAAAACCTAAGCTTTCATCATTCAACAGATGGCAGCTTTCGTCGTTTTGAAATGAATACGCAGGTAAATTTTATTTGTTTATTATTGTTTGTTGTGGGTAAAAAGCCTTCTCATTTAAATACAATTACTTATGAACTAACTTATTATGCATATTTACTATATTTTCTAGTTCTAATTAGGAACCAAAAGGTCCCTTTGTAATTAAAAGGCTTTTTCTTCCCAACTTTGTTAAATTTTGTATTCTATCTCTATTTAATTTAATTGCTTTATTTTTCATTTATTTAAAATATAAAATTTTATAGTTTCTAGTTTTGTTTTGTTGAATTAACAAAAAAACTTTGTTATGGTTAACAAAGAAACTTAGAGGGTTTTTTTCAATATTGGGAAATCCTTGAGAATATTATTGTTAAAATTCATCTGGCAAAGCCATCTGTTGTTATGATTAACAAAAAATAAATAAAAAATAAAAAAAAAATAAAAAAAAAATAAAAAAATAAAAAAAATAGAAAAAAATGAAGGAAAAAAAATTATAAATCTATAGTACTAAAGGAAAAGACGTACTCAAAGTAAAACTACTTTTCCTATGCAATTATTCTTTTGTTAGATTCAACATTGTACATTTCACAGACATTATTCTTTATTCATGAAGAAGGAAAAAAGATTTCATGCAGTTAAATTATGCAGGAAATGAAATCATTTTCAAATAATACTTAATAACTTTTTTATTTATTTATTATGTTTTTCTTATTCAATACCATACGAATTGTTTTTCTACATGAACGGTGCTAATTATTCTAAAATATAATTAGTGTAAATAGCTTTTTTTTTTCAAATTCAATCTAAAAGAGGGTAAAATTTCTTACCATTGGAAGTTTTAATAAAAAATACAGTATAAAGCTTAATAATTCTAAATTCTTCACTCTAACAAGCTCACTATTTCTTTGCTTTTGAGGCCATCTACAAAACGTTAAAGCCACTCTATAATTTGACGAGTTTAAAAATTTCTTTCCTATATTTCGACACTGTGAGAACATTGATCTCTGATTCCCAAACCATGTACAAGTTAATCTGAATAACTTGAATAAGTCAAATTCCCGGTTGAACTAAGTTCTTGGTCACGTCTTCCTAATATATTAATTACTGAAAATTTAACCTACTGACTCGAACATAAATTTTATTAAAAACAGCTTAAGTCAAACTTAATTTTAAAAAATTTTTTAATATACCATATTTTTTTTTATATATAACCCCCCCCCCCCAAAAAAAAATTTTTTTTTTAAATCGTATTTTCATTGCATTTATTATCAGAATTTATTATCATTTATACATGTATTTTATAATACGTAATAATGATTTCATTTATACTGCATATTATATACCAAAAATTACAGTCATCTGTATATTTTATTAAATTGGTCATTATTTTTTGAGTATTTCATGTGCTATGTGTTTAATACAGTATGGATCCGGTCGAATACGATCTGCTGCAACATGAAATCATCTTCCAATGCAGTTTTGATATGGCTCTCAAATTCTACTCCTGTTTATAGAATTTCGGAATACAGCTCTTTGCAATTTCTGACGATTTATTTTTAATTTCACGCAATTTATGATTTATATACACGTTGTACATTCGAAACTTAACAGAGAATTCCAAGTGGTTTTTTCCTGGAATTTCCATCCACTTTTCCACTGCCAAAAGCCAACGCGATAGCAAAATTTCAAAAGCAAAAGAGCGATAATCTTAAAGTGTGTGTGTGGCTATTACCATCGTGAACACTGCCTCTAAAAAGGAATGTGTGCTTATCGTCATTTACTACATTTAAAATTTCTTCCATCTAGCTACATACACTATATATTCAGTTATAGTGTTCTATTTCGGTTTGAACAACTGAAATGGCTGGCAGACACTGTGAAATATTGCTGCAAGATTTTCTTTGTTATCTGGACGTAAAATTAAAGTAGAAAAGTGAAATAAAGTTTCAACAGGCAAAGCTTTTCGAGGAGACAGCTTGTGTTTAAAAGCATGCTTGGATAAACCACGACAAAAAGAGGAGAGATGCTGTTAAGCAAGAGATCGATCATTTCTTTAGTAAAACTGCATAATTTTTGTTTAATTGTTAATTCTTCAAGGCTTTTCGTGTTTTTATAAAATTATTTGTAATATATTTTTAATTTCTTTTAATTTACAAAAAAAATACTCTTTTCTTCAAAACAATTGCACCATTTATTTTACTCCATACGGGTAACTGGAGAGGGAGGAGGCTTGTTCCAGCATGGAAGCTGATGAAAAATTTAAATTTATTTTCCTTAATTGAAGAAGAAATTGCTCAGCTAATAATCTAGATGGCGAAATAAGAATGGACACTGCAGTAATTATTTATCCGATTTCTTTGTACAGTACTGAACATAAACGTTTCATTAGTTATAGTACAGTGCATGTAATTTCTAGCCTTGTTTTTGTTCAAACACTTAAGTTGATTCCCTGATAAGTCAAACTTTTAATCTAGTGATTCGAGTTAATTACTAATGCATATGGATAGTCGTTTTTGTAATACATTGATTATATTTTAAGATCATTAAAAATTAGATATTAATTGAATCTAGCCTGGATCATGTGATGTTGAATACTGTATATAAAGGAAAAAGATGTGTGGAATAGCCTGAATAGGAGGGGAAAACCTCCAAATAAAAGAAAAAAAAAAAACAACTTTCATAACTCAGATGTTCTTTTTGAGGTTTAAGATTTTTCTTTCCTACACTGAAAGTTTCTGACATGCTAATAACAACGGTGATTATCCAAGAACCAGAGTCACAGCAACATTGGAACACGCCAATGTTCGAACTTAAACAGCCAGGACACAGACCCCATCCAAAACACAACTGGACCACTTGGAACCATGGTAGTTATGCCCCTGCCAAGAACTCGTCTAATATATGAATCATGTTGGGCATAGTACAATGCAAGCTGTTGTTAACATCATTAGTGGTATAATGATGTAATGATGATTTTTAAATGATCCTTGATAAAAAGCCAGTTAAAAGTGAAGAAACATGGTTATAAAAGGCAAACATTATGGGAAAAAAATTGACTCTAAATATTTTTAGACAATAATTTTTAATCAAGTGTATTATAGAATACAGTATTTTTGCAAATATACCCCGCGGGGAGTATTTACATCCTGGGGAGTGGGGTGCGAGAATACAAGGGTGCGGGTTTTACAAATTATTATTTTACATGAATGACATGCTGAGCCCCACACTCCTTAACATTTCCGCTTTTGAAGCACACCAAATACAATGGCAACAATTTAAACAATACAATTTAAATAAATCAAGTAATGACTTCCTTAAATTTCATAAAAATTTTATTTTGGAATAATTAATCGTATTTACTAATCTTCTGCTTTAATTAATATTATCTCATATTTGAGTCAAGTATATTGGATACCCTGTAGAGAATACAAGGGTGCAGGGTTTCCAAAAATTTTTTTTTACATAAAATTCAAATTTTCAGGGTTATATATGAGTACGTGCTATATTTGCGAAAATACAGTAAATCAATCAAAAATTTAAAATTTAACTGCTATTTTCTGATGAAAAGTGTCTTGGTAAAGTGAAAATTATGGGGTTTCTACAGAACGTTAACCATGAGAGACAAAGCAGAAACACTCATTAAATGAAGAGGACTGACAAAATCAGTAGCCCGATAGACAAATGAAAAAGAGACCTTACAGTACAACATATTAGTTTAAAAACCATCTACTTTCGGCATTTAATCCCGCCTTCATCAGGGTACAAGAGAAATGGGCTAGCAGCCCTTACATAATGAGACAGTAAATTTTCAATATGTACATAAGAAAAATTTACAATACAGAAACGGTATCAAAATACACCAGGCAATCGCTATGTACATAAGCCTCACTGAAAAGAAAGGGCCAAAACATTTCCATTCGACGTGGCTCACATGTTTGGTGAAACTTCACTTTTTAAATTAAAAACAACCAAAAAGGGAACGTTCATAAACCACATGGTCAATTTTGGGAGGAGGAGTCAGGATATGATCACATACGACCACAAAAAAGAGGGATGGGGGGGGGGGGCCCCCACCAGTTATAAAAAAAAAAAGTGAAAATAAGTGACTACGTGGTTTATGAATGGTCCTAAATGTGATATCCATTTGAGTTGGCTCACTCATTTGATGACAATTCACTTTTTTGATCAAAGGCTATCCAAAACATGATTTCACTCGACAGGCTCACCGTTTGGTTATTTTGGTAAATTTGGAAATAATTGACGTAACACTACTTTGTAATACACTATTAATATCGAATACTGAATTTTGTAACCACTTGCCTACAACTACAAGAATATTTTGTCGAGTCCTGAAATGATGGGCAATCTCTCCAGGATTTATACTTAGCTTACAGGGAGAGATATATGTACACCCTGGGTGACGCGGCAGAGATATCAATCCTGTATTAAAGTTCCTGCCACACAGATCTCAGCATCTGATGGTCAATGATAGTGACAGCATGCATGATCCTCTCTCGCAGTTGGGATCAATCACATGACAAACGAATGATCTTTGATGTAATCTCTAAAAGAAAATCACATGGTGTAAGTTGACCTAGAGGCAAAAAGCTACAGCTGCAGTATGCTCTTATTATGAATACGAATTTTGAGAGATCCTCCATGCATTGATTGATATAAGCATTTCTGCTATTCTGTCATGGTTGCTGCTCTACCGACTTCCTAAACCTGAAGGGATTTATGATTCACCCTGTACCTGGATGATGTTGTTCAAGAACTTGCCTCAATCTCATTTCCGACAGAGCATTTCTGATAGTGTATCCAAGTGATACATGAATTCTGACAACAATAGGGATAAAAATTTGGAGCACAGCATGTTTCTCTGGCATGCGAGATATTTATTAATCACATTAATCTGGGGTTCAAATGGAAATTTTTTATATAGCTGCAATTGCAAATACATTCAACTTTAATTTTTAAATAAAGTACCTACCATTTTTTTTCTGGCAAGACATGCACAGGAACACGGTCTTTCAAAATAACAGATGCCCTGCATATTACAGCAGACTATTTCTCATGGAAATATATGAACCGGCCAAAATGGTCCGATTTTATCGCCTCCATTCAGACAGCTTTATCAATCGCCTCTTTCAAGATTGGCATTGGTGTTTTAATGCCCTGTATATGGAATTACAATATGAGGCCTGTTCAGATGAAACCCGCTTGAGTCAAGTACATGTTGTAAGAAGAAGGCAGGGAACAGGAAACACAAGCAAATAGAAAGAGCAGTATTTAATGAACAGAATTGTACATGTTTCTCAAAAAAAGTCATCCATGGCATTTAGACATGCATTCCAATGTTTGGGGAGACAGGAAGATTTGGCCCAAACTTCATAATTGTGCCTAGTGGACTCTGCATAAGGAAGTTCATTCTTTACATACCTGCATACCATATACACTAAATGAACCTCTCTAACTCCCAACTGATAACTTCAACCTCAGTATACAAATCAAAACCAAATTAAATACTGAAATAGGACATATTCATAGTAAGCTACAGTCCGAATTTGGTGATAGATGGACATTGTACACCAATTAGTATCCCCATTCTTCCACTACTTAATAATGCTAAATCAAAATTAATTCTTTATATTATGTTGTTAAAATGCCAGTTACATAATTAATTCAAATGTGATGCTATTACATGTATATGTTATGCATTTTTTTGGAGTGAATTTTCCATCGCAGTTTGAAAACCCATAAACGTCTCTCGCATCCTCAAATGCGAACAAACATCATATTTAATTTTTAATATTTAGGTTATTGGATTACCTGCTCGAAGATTTCCACCCTGGCTAAGACGTAACAATCCTTTCTTCTTTAATACAAAACTGGACCCAATGAATATGGTAGAACCGATGGCCAATGAAAGACCAATGTAAAAATCAGATGATGAAAAGACATCCGGAGGTGAGGGCAAAGTGGGCAGAGATGGGCAAATCAATGGCTGGGTTTGAGAAGACAAATCTTTAGGACTTCTCGACTCCATTTCAGAAAATTTCTAAGAAACGATAAAAAAAAAAAAAAAAAAAATCAAATTGATGTTTGAAAAAAAAAATTATGTTAATGATAAAAGTCATTGTGATAAGAAGGGAATTCCGTCTATTATAAAAGTTCTATTTACACTCATGTACAGAGGTCGATTCACGTTTATGTGAACAAAAATGGATTGTTATATACTACTACTGAATCCCCATGCACCATATCTGTTGTGCCTTGTTGGCCTTGCATCTTGGATACGGGATGGTATGAGACTTTCCAATGCAACAGAGTGGAAAAAAATATCCTATGTTTCATTGCAGGCTTTCCGTAGCCTATCTAACGTGAAAGGTCTGCGATTTCCCAAGGCCCCTTTGAATAGACCAAAAGCACAGTAGTCCATAGATGAAGCAGCATCTGGCAACTTCATTGGAACGTTACTGACGTAGACAGCCCTGATTCCTGTTTCTAAACCATCCTGATGTGAAGGCACTAGTCAGTATTGTCAATTGGTTTGAAGCCTTCTGCTGGTGAAGCCAAACCTGATTCTTTTCTCAGAAGTGAAAACCCCTTCTCACCGCACTCAATATTTCAAAGCGGAAACACTGGGTGACTGAGATGGTATAATGCCCTTTGAGTTTTTGGCATTAAATCATCTCAGACGAGTCGTCTTCTGCTCAGATTTTGTAGTGGCTGGATATGAGACTGGAGAAAAACCCATCCAAGAGTTCAGCATGAACCGACTGCAACCAACTGTCAAGCATGGTGGATTTGCTGTTATGGTGTAGGATACCATTTGGAGCACTGGGCGATCAGAGCTTGTGGTATGTGTCAGTAGCATTAATGCAGAAAAATACATTGCCTTATTAGGGAAAGGTCTTTTGCAAATATTTACCATCAGGATTTTTGACAAAACATCCATTCTTTTCATGGAGAACTGTGCTCCGTGTTACATTGCTCGAAGAATGCAGGTTTGGCAGGCGCAACATGGCATCCAGTAACAACCATGAACCAGTCAGTAACCTGATATGAATCTCATCGAACAAGTTCGGAATATGCTTGATTGTGCTGTGAGAAAACATTCACAAAAGCCTGCTTCTAGTGCAGAACTTTTTGAATTTTGAATACCAAGTGGATCAAAATTCCACAGGCCAAGATTGCCCAGAGCATTGATTTTATGCGCAACCGAGTTAAAGTTCTGCAGAAAGGTGCAAAGTTCTGATATGCATGTGTAAGAAATATGTATAGCAAGTAGTTTTTGTGCAATAAATAAATGACCAAAGAGCAGAGTATCTATTTACTTATTGGATGTAACCGATTTTCGAAATTCTTTTTGTACCTAATACTTAGATTTGTCTTCTATGTAATGCACTATTCACTTTGCAATATAGACTCCATCTCTTTCCACACACTGGCGCCAACGCGCAACTAGTCAGGTGAAACTGTCGGAGAAGATTTCCGACTTTTTGCGCTTTTCACCAACTTTGCACCTTGCAACTTTCACCGATTCCCAAATACGAAAGAGCACCTTAAGGGACATGACTTTCATTCTGACGACGAGGTGAAATTCAATCCTGGTGTCGACAACAACACTCGACACGATGAATTCTTCTGCGATGGATTCATCTGACTAGTCACTCAGGAAGAGTTTGTAATCCAGGGTTAATTTTAAAAATATCTATAATCAAAATTCTCCATAAACAACGATATTCAATATAAAAACACCTAACAATATTAATGGGGTCTATGCATGAATTTTTTTAAATTTGAAAGAAACTGAAAGAAACGGTTTCAATTATCATATATTGAAAATCCCGATATGTAGGTTGGTTAGGTTAGGTTAGGTTAGGTTAGGTTAGGTTAGGTTAGGTTATGTTAATTTCTCATGTAATGTCTTTTTTTTCCTGGGAATAACCCTGGAGAAGTCATGAGTGAATTAAATCCTGACAAAAGTCAAATATAGTTACTGTAAAAATTACCCTAAACAACTTGTATATATCTTATAGCCATTATCACCACCAATACATATAAAGCACAATGTTTGTATGTTTGTCCGGTTTTAAAATGCAAACAAATTATAAAGTTGAAATTTAACACATACTAACACAAAGATAGAAAAAATATCTAAAACTGGAGATAAGTGTCTTAAAAACTTAGAAATTAATAATCTATCTATCTATACTAGAAGCGAACCTACCTGATTGTATAAACGGGAAATAACCCATTGTTAGTTAACCCACTGTTAGATTTTTTTCTTTGTTGTGGCATAGTCCACCATCGCTGATTTTATATATATGATATATGAAATAGACTTGGTTTATATTTGTTTGCTTGCATGTGCAAACAATCAGCTGATTGTGTTTGCATCAACAATCAGTTGGTCGTGTTTGTATGCTGCATCAACAATGGTTGATGAAATCAATACTTGGCTTAGCCGAAAAAAAAAAAGACATGCCCCTGCACTGAAATACACCTGGGCATCTTTTTCTTCAGCTACGATGCTTGTCTTAATGATTCATGTTTTAAGGGAGATAATTATAAAAAGTAATAAATAAATAAATCACTATGTTTTTATTTTTATTTAAATCTTTGGAGAGATATAAGAAATATTCTTAAACAAATGAGAGAATACAATTTCTAGGGCGTGCAGTAGCTCAAGCTTTTGCTGAAATGGCAAAGGTACTTTCCCTGGTGAGCCCATAACCAGAGAAAATTTATATTTCATAAAGTAAGTTCCTTTATAGAAGTTATGGATAATGTTTATGTAAACATATTAGAAAATTATAAAGATCACAACTGATTGTGTGAGAGGGTAATCCTTGCTGCTAAAATTGATACTGTCAATATAAACACCCACATTCAGGACATGATTCCAGGCTCACTGACTGAATACAATTCTATTGAAACACGTTAGTACTAAAACACGTACACGTTGAAGAGGGTGTTGATGGGGCTGTAAATAAAGTCCCTTGACTTTCCCAATCCATCCATGAAGTATTTTTTAATATAGACGGAAATAATTAATTACTCATAGCCTTTCTTTGATATGCTGAAAAGTTAAGGACGCAATGTCGAATTTTTCCGGCCAAACTCAATTGTACACAAAATTCCAGTATGAGGATTTAAAGAATTCTTTCCTTTTTTCCAAAGCGAATATTAAGTGTATTGATTCTATGGATTTTTCATGTGTTCGTACTTATATTCAAATTTTAAAAAATTTCTTCAAACAAACAGCTATTCCCCTTCTTTCTTATTTATGGCCTTCTATTATTGGAAATCTTGTTGTCTAGCAATGAATGTCATTTTAATTCTGTTTTATAATTACCGGTAGCCTATTCTTTTTCAATGTATTCTCTGTCGAGTCAGTGAAAAAATGTATATTGATCACATTACTTTTACAAATCTGGATACGAGTATTTTTTTTGATAATCCTGACTAATCGTTGCAGTAGCTTCGTAAGTTGATGCATGGTGTATCACGTAAAGGTTAATAATAATAATAAAGTTGTATATAAAAACCTCCACAATGTCACGTGGAATGATTGTGGATAGATTTTTTGTATAAACTACCAAAACTAATAGATATTGAGCATATTTTATGAATGATTTTAAAGTTTGTCAGAACTTATTAATTCTATGAAATGATTATTTGTACTTACATTATGCTATTATTCGATTATAAATTGTTGAAATGATCATTATTATTTTTCATTTGCTACGGTATATTTAATTTCTGATGTCCTCGTATATAAGAGGATGTTCAGTTCTGTTCTACAGGAAAATAAATATGAAGATCATATTTAGCAATTAAAATCGAATTTCAGTTGTTTGCTGTGATTTCTAAATGTTGCAATGATTAATAACGGAATGAGTACTCACCGCCAGCTGCTCCTATCCCTAGCTCAAGCAAACTGTTGGCTGTTTCAGGATATACATTATAGTACAATAGTATCAATAGATCAGCGTGACTTTTGTAATCTGAAAGGAATATAAATGCAATTTCCTCGTACAATTATTTTCTTTTTTTATATTTTCAAAGGCCGTTTAATCGTGTACATGAAAAAGAGCAGACGAATAGATGAATTGGAGGGAGCACTTGTTTAAATCGTTTTAACGTAGCTGCTACGTTTTAATCGTTCAGAAAACATTCGGAAGGCTAAAAATAGGTTACAATAAAAAAAAAATAAAGTATAAACAAAATAAAAGATGAAAATAAAACCTTATTTTCATGTTGCAGCACTTACATTGATTAAAGAAGCCTCTTGGTGATGATCATTTCAAGAAGGCAGACTGGCAACTCGCTTGTTGTTAGACTGGAAAAAGTAATTCGACCTCGTTCAACGTCCTTCGTGTCGTTGCAAAAATGGTTTTAGGAGGAATTGAAAGAAATGTGGTAATTGCTCATTTAAAGATAAATAATCGAAAAAAAATGATACGTCATTATCTAGATTGGATTAAATTACCGATGACTAGCCATGCGTATCGTGATCGTGCGCTTAAAAAAACACGATCCAAATATTGAAAAAAGTAAACAAAAACAAAACAGAACAGCTGTTAATTGATCGCTTTGCCATAACTGGAAAATATATCGTTAATTAGTATGTAAAAAATTAAAAATTTTCGATAAAGTTTTGTTAGAGGAAAAACCGAGTAAATATGTTATGAGGATGTTTGATCGATGATTCATTCAAATTAAAAGAAGAAACGATGCCAAGTTTCAATACTCTGTTCCTAACTTTCACTTTCGGTTTCCAATTGATTTTTTTTTTTTTTGAAAAAGGGAGTGGGAAGACAAAATAAAAACATACCACATTTAAATTATTATTATTTGATTTAATTTCAAGCACAATACGTGTTTTCTGAAATGAAATTTTATAAATAAAATTTATAAAGTGCGGACTTACAATACAATTTCTCCATTACGACGGCAGGTGTTGTTATGACACTCGTATTCGAATGTCAGCTGTGTTTGTTGTTATTATTTTTGCTGAACTATGATGTTTATTAATGATTTTCACTTATGTCAGTATTAGACATACTGATAACTTGTCAAAGATTCGAAAACTAACGGAGACTAGAGTGTATTTGGTAATGCTCAACTTCTAAATATTTTGTTCATTGAGTTATGAGCCAGTGATCCGAGATTGTGTACCCGGAAAACGTGTAGACAGACTTCCTTACCGATTCGGTGACTGTTCTACATTGTTTATTTAATTTAAAACCATAGTACCAATTCAAAATAATAAGTAAAGTAATTATCTTCATTAATAGAAACACTCAAGTGTTAAAAATCGATAGGGTTTTACGATAAGTAGGTGGTCATGTAGACAAGTCAACTAAAAATGAGTAGCAACTGGAGATAATGGAGAATTAGCAGACAGAGGAAGCAGTCCGTTCGCTCAGTGCTCTATTGGTTTTGCCAGTGCACTGCTGCAACTGAGAAAGTGGCCTCACTCTTAACCATGATTTTTCAGTGGCTTAGTACTTTTTCACCTGGATTTCTAGCTAATTTATTTAATTACGTACTAGACTTTAATAATTTCAAAGCATGATCACCATCGATTTGGCCCAAAAAATTTAGGGACCTGTCTGTCTCCATCTTCATTATGTAGAGGGATTGGACAAAACAATATGAACATAGTAAGAAGAGGAAAAGTCTGCTGTCCACAATGATATTTAATCCATACGTGAATGTACATTTCGACAGCCACGGTGCCTTTGTCGACATATGACAGTCTTGCCAGATCGAAATATCAAAAACTCCCATCATCTACCTAAAAAAACCCCAGATTTCCCCTAGAAGAATTTAAAGTAGTCACAGTGTGTCTAGCAAAACGATTTCGTAAAATTCCCCGACTTTTCGCGGTCGCTAGTCACCCTGTAGTCACTATCCAGGGAACTCAAAATAATGAAAAGCCAAAATAAAGCAGAACGACAGTTTTTCTCTATATTCTTGTTTATTCTCATGCGGAAACCTAAATTAAAAACGTCTATACCGACTCTTGCAAACTGTAATATGATAATTGATAATAATTCCCAGACATTTAACATTCGCAGTATCACGACTTTCATCAACAATAAGACTGTGTAGTCACTGTCACCTATGTCCAAGATTAACTCTTTTAACAGTTCTGGAGCAAGCACTCTGTTAATCTGTCAGTTTTAACTTGTTCAAGGACATTTTTCCTGTAACAAAATTCATTGAACAATATCTTAGAAAAATATAGAACAAGTTAAAAAGTAGAAAAGTAAATTCATGTATTACCTGTGTCGAATTTGCTGCTGCTGTTTCGATCGGAACTCTGAATAGAATTGCTTCTGGTTTGAAAGCTCCCCCTCCCCCTCATCTTTTTATAATAACTCAGAACCAATGAGAACCAACTTACAGTCACCATACCAATGGCAACACTGACATTAGCAGTGCAGGTTGGCACCATTATACAGCCATTGACTGGAGCAAATCAGTCTGCAATCAGTGCAATGCATGACGTCAGAGTTTGACGAGAAAGCCAATTATAAGTCATAAATCCCCCAGTTTTACCCCCTAAATATTTTTAAAAAATCCCCCCCCCCCCTCCAGAAAACCCCTGAAGAATGAAAAATCCCAAATCCGGGTGTCCCCCCCTCCCCCCTTGCATCTGGCAACACTGGCATATGAGAATATAGGGGAAGATATCTTTGAATTGAATGATGGGTACAGCTGCCATTTTTTGAGGGCAAGAGGAAGGCAATCCTATACTGCTACTCATCGAAGTGCGCCGTTTTTGCCCGACTTGTTATTGTATAACGATGGTAACGAGTTGTTGCGTGTTTGGATGTATTGTATAACAATGGGATAAGTTCAGAGCCATGGCAGCCGTGGGTCTCGATGCCCTCAAAAGATGGCGGATATTCCATGTTTATGTTTTGATATTTCTCCCTATACAAATACATGGATAGCACAGATTTATATACAGAGAGGTCGCCAATCAGAACGACAGTAAAAATTACCAAACAAAACTCTTAAATGCTGACACTGGCCCTGTTGACCTATCAGTGTTGACAGAAATCACTAAACATATCATTTAGTTCCTTATATTCTGTTTAGCTTTTTCTCCTGTTCAGCTTTATTTTTAGACCAATCAACTTCTTTGTCAATTTTTCTTATTGGCTGTTATTTGTATTGGCTGTATTATTTCTTTTTATTGGTATTTTGATTGGCTGTCTCTGTATATAAATCTGTGCTGTGCATGTATCTGTATACTCTCATTTGCTGATGAAATGTACCTTCGTGTAAGAATTAAATATTGTGGACAGTGGACTTTTCCTCTTCTTACTGTAAGTAAACCTCCACAGTTGTTAATCTTTGGGGGATATGCTGTAAGCTGAGAATTTTCGTTGTATTATCAGTGAATTTACTCAGTTGATGCCATGTGGATGTGAACTTTGTGAGATCCAGGATGTTATATTTATAATGTTTCCATACGGAGCACTGCTTCTAATGAAACATCAAAATCGACTGTAAAGATGTATGTCCATCTGAGGGTCTTGTACTATACTCGATCCGCCTTACTTTGCACGAGATGTAAACAAGACATAATCATGTATCCCTGCACAGGGTCTTGTGATTGAAGAAATAGACTTCTCCTTGATAGCCCGGCTTGGCAAGGCCACGTGAATGCCACAGTTCTATGATTAAAGCCAGTTTAGCAACCATGACATCTACTGTCACTCTTCTGTTTTCCTTTAAGACAGCGTCAATTTTGGCTGTGGAATTATCCGTGATGGTGCGGTTTACTTGTCCAGGCCGTTGATCATCTTGCAATGATGACCGTCCCTCCGAAAACCTCTTGCTCCATGCCCAAACACAAGTGAAGGTTAGGCAGTCATTTCCATAAAAGTTCTGCATACGACGATGAATTTCAGAAACTGAAACTCCTTCACATGTCAAAAAACGAATTACTGCTCTGTTTGTTTCGTTGACACTCCATTTTGTTGTTTGGACGAAGCGATCACTCGCAGAGCTTCGAAGCGCAAGCTATCGTTCTTTCTCATGTGATGCGACACTTGCAACCTATTGTTCAATTTGCACGTGGGGTTTCACAATTGTTGAAAACAAAAACTTACGATCCTACACGTCTTCTTTTTTTTCCCCACAAAAATTATCGTTTTCATTTGTATGACCCTTATAAAAGGCGTTACTTTCTGATATTTCCTCTTATTATTAATAAGACATAAATTTTAAAGGTTTCTTTTGTGTATTTTTACAGATTTCCTTTTTTCGTGGCATTTGATAACGTACAGCCATGAAGTATTCTTTACCTGGAAGTGGCCCCCCATCCACGTCTTTGAAACCTTTAAACAAACTTAACAAGGCATTTGCACATCAGATGCCATTGATGAAAAAGGAAGAACTTGTTGGAGTAGTCAAAAAAAAGGATGATGCACCTGTAGAACTTGAAAGTCAATTTATATTAAGACTTCCTTTGGTATGTTTGCTTAAGACTTCTTCACTAGGCTAATAAATATCATTGATTATTAAGTAAGGTGACCATGATTTTCAGTTTGAAAATTGGGACGAGGAGGGAGGCTGGCAGCCAGACAATTTTTTTTTTCCTAAAAATAATGAAATACAATACACATTTATTTTCAGAATAAAATTATTTCTTAAATTTTTCTTTCTTTTCTGTTTTATAGCAGTATTGTAGTATAAATTATAGAACAGTGTAAAGAACAATAATTGTGATTTGCAGTATCCTAATTTAATTTCTTTATATGTAATTTGTGATATCACTGCAAAAACAAATGAACTTTAGTGAAAACGTACATCGGATGGACCACTGTGGGTGCATTCATGTGACTCTTTAATCTCTACAAAGGAGAGACAAGACATGGATATTGTGAGAAACTTAAGGAATTAGTCTCTATACAGGGAGAATAAGAGGAAATCTCTAACATATCAGTGGAGTAAATCAACAATCTGCATTGTGAATCACATACTTCAGCACTTTCTTTGATGGTGCTGAATTGCCAGGATATTGTCAGCCATGATTCCAGACACTAACTTGTTGTGACTTATTTAACCTCGTATTTAACCTTGACAGTTTCAGCTCTCTGAACTGTGCTTTTGGATTTGTTTAAAGCATTTGACATGGTGTTCCATCAACTCCTTCTCCGCAGTAGTGTTTCCATTCTCGATCGTTTACGATGCCCACTGCCGAGATGAGCGCTCTCCTTGAGACTCCTATCCCCCTTCTCTCCACTCGCTCAACAGTGGTCAAGTTTTTGTTTCTTCTTCGCACCATGTGAAAATGTGCAGGGATAGAAGGCATGTTACAGTGAATGATTGGGGGGAAGGGGAGGAGGAGGGACAAATATTTCTAAAATTTAAGATTAGTGGTCTTTTAAAATGGCCCAATTTAGTGATTTCATCATTAATCATGTGGTAAATTACATTAAAAGTCAATCAAAAAATGACACTACGCTTGATTAATGAGTAGTTTTTGAATATACTAAATGGTCTTGAAAATCATGAAAAAAATCAATGAATTTTTGTACAACCCAATAGTTTGTTTTGATAACTCTTTTTGGGCTTGAGAATAAAATGCTAAAGCTATAGTTTCCTGCTTCATACTTCCTTAACCTTTTGAGAGTTTGCATGCACTAGCTTTATGTAAAATAATGTAATAGATCAAGAAGAAATGTTTAATATAGAAATTTATTAGTTTGCTTTTTAAAAAGAATACTCTATTAGTTATATGCATTATAGAAAAAAGATTTAAAACAGGATTAGCATTATGTAAGGAATTGTAAAAACGAGGGAAGTGTTGAGAATGACAGTTGAAAATTAAAAAAAAAAAAAATAATAATAATGAAATTATGAATATTTTGCTGTTGCATGGAAACAATGAAGATTTCAAGAAAGATATTTGCTAAAAAAAATTAACAGTACAGTTTTCTGTTACATTTTAGCCTAAATTTTAAATATCGAGCATGATACTGAAAACATTCTTTCAAATTTAAAATTGTCTGACTGGTTTGGTCTAAATCTAGGAAATAATATTTTTTACAGTAATTGCTATTTTTTCCCCACTCTACAATAAACTAGCAACAAGAAGGCAGGAAATTGTATCTGGATCATTCAAAAAAAGATCCACCTTCCAGATGTAGTCTGGGAGTTGTTGAGTTGATGGATGGGGTGAGGAGGAAACTTTATATTTTGTAATCTTTTGATGATTTTAGAATGTTTTTACACAATTTGATGAGTATGCAATAAAAAATTTAAAATGTCATAGAAGCAGTGCAAGATATATTTATATGATCTTGATAAACAATTTTCCTCCCTGAAAGATGACACAAGGAAGTGTGTTTTGTTAACATACAAAAAGATCTGATGGCTTATAAATATACAACCTGTGACAATAAAGTTCGGTGAATGACGTCAAATTGCTAACGATCATAAGAGTGCACCATCGTCGTATTCTGCCCCAGACAGGTCGAGACATGTTTAAACAAATTTGAGAGAATCAGCACTGCAAGTGTGTTTATTGTGTTTAAACAGGACATTGAAGAGAGAAGGCGTAGTACACGCAGTCGAAACCCAAAATGGATCAGCGAACGAAAGAGACTCATGAAATGATGACAACAGTTTACAAAGAAAGTCCTATTTCTTTGACGTGTGTTTATGAGTGGTTTAAACTGTTCCGAGGAGGCCGGAACACCGTAGAAGACGCCCCCCGAAGTGGCCAGACATCCAACGTAATGTTACGACCCAACTGAAGGCTATCCCTAAAAACGACTATGCCAGGAGTTTCCAGGACTTGTACAGGCGTTCCCAGAAGTGCATTACCATCGACGGGGATTACTTTGAAGGATAGTAACTGCTGTTTCATCTAAACGAGCAATCCACTCTCAATATGCCATCATTCACCGAACTTTATTGTCACAGGTTGTATTTTTTTCTTCATGAAGATGAATATTTGTTTGTGTGTTTGTTTCTTATGCAAATCTGTAGTTTTATTTTGATCTTCATGAAATTTTACACAGTTGACCGTCAATGCAAGAGGAAGGTCACTGTCTACAAATGAGATTTTGAAGAACATAATTATTGAGAATTGATATTCAAAGTCTCGGATGACAGTGTATACTAACAATATCTGACCAACAATATGCATGGACCAACAATACAAGGCAATATTTGTACCAACATTCAGCCGGTCGTGTTTGTGCCAACAATTGGCTGTTCGTGTTTATATATTGCATCAATATGGGCTAATGAAATTAATGCTTGCCTTAAGGCTTCAGGTTTTAATAAATAAAAATCATTATTATTATTTTTTTTATTAAAATCTGAGGAGACTTGTTGAAAACGGTGTGAATCTTTTGGACAAAACATTGTTGCCATGGAAACTGAAGTGGTGATGAATCAATAATAGAACATTCTGTTGCCTTGGCAATAGAACATTTGTTTCTAAGAATTATTAACAGTGAGCTGAAAATGAGTGTAGTAGACTGTATAGATAGGGTAGTCTCTCTTGAGCAGCAAAATGTCTCCCTTCAGCTCCCTAACAAACTTTCAAACTTTGTGTGTTTGTTTTTGTTTGAGTGTTTGGAACACTAAAGAGTGTATAATCTTAAAGTTTGTAAACTTATTTTTGATACACCCTATATACGAAGGGTGTAACAAAACTGCTGGGCTGGCTATGTAGTAATGAGGAAAAAAGTTTTTATAAAGATACGACGTCTGTTCAAAACCATCTTAACTTTATTAACTGATTTACAACATTATACATGGTTGTCTCCTTCAAAGTAATCCTTCTTGCTTACAGTGCACCGCTCCAATAGTTTCTGTCACTGTTGTAATTGTCCTTGAATTTGTTTTTTTTGGATAGCACATAGCTGACTCTGCGAATTCCGTTTAATTTTGTGTATGTTATGAAAATGTCTTTTTAAGGTGTTTTTCAACTTTGGAAAGAGGAAAATGTCTGCTGGTGCCAAGTCTGGAGAGTACAGAGGTTGGGGAAGAACGGACACTTTCTTTAGCAGCCAAAATTGGCCAAAAAGCAGATACGAGTGACTTCGTGCATTTTCATGAAAAATTTTGGCCTCAGCTCTTGTTTTTCCATCTTAGCAGAATGGTGACTGAATGAGTTTACCTTAGCAGCTGTAGATCAGCAACAGATAAAGGTGGAATGATGCACTAAACAATATTTTGTTACCAAAGCTTGCTACTAGGTTGCGTTATTTAGAGAAGCTCAGTCGGTTCAATAGTTCATTCGCTATGGCAAAATCGGGTCTTGTTTTGAACAGACCTCATAAGTCTGAGAATAATTCCTTGAAGAATTATAGCTACTTGATGTTCTTTGTTTAACATGCTCTCCTAGATCTTCTGATCTCAGTCCTAGAGAGAAATAATGTTTGTTCTAATCCCAGTCCAGCAATTTTGTTTAATTAAACAGATTTCAGTAAAAATGTTAGTGGTACTAATTTTTTGTCACTTACTTTATTATACAATAATAAAGCTTGCTTTAATGCTCATTTAAATTTTTAAGATAAAAACGCATGAAGTTAAAAAAAAAAAATATATATACACAATGTTTTAATTTAAAGGAAGCTGCACAGGAATTACATAAATCATTAAAATCTGGATCAATGAATGTCAAAGATCGCCTGAGTATTCAATTAGAAACTGATATGAGGCATGGAACGGTACGCTTTGACAATTTTGTTTTCCCTGCAAAGGTGAGTTAATATGTTATGTAGAGTATTACATAGATAATATTTATTTTATTATTTGTCGTAGATTCTATGGATAAATGAAAAATTAAAATAAAATATTAAAACGCTTAATATATATTTTTATATAATTTCATTTTTAATTCACTAAAATTATTTTAATAATACAGTGTGGACCTGGTCAAACACTATTGTTGGGAGCCATGATCCAGCGACCGCGTTAAAGTCTCGATAAATTTTAGGGTTAAGAGTAAAATTAAATATTGAAGATAATGGATAAAATGGAATTGGGTTTGAGCGTTCGCACGCAAATTATTAATCTAAGGCAGGTTCCGGAATCATGCATAAAAATCGAGCCTCAAGTTGATCATACCCATGTGAAAAAGTATAGCGTGGATAAGTTTGAATGTAAACAGAGCACTTGCAGGAGTCTCTATATAGATGATCGTCCTTGTAATCCTTTAATTAGACTGATACTAGCACACACTTTTATCACTGCTATGTCTTCTGTAATTGCTAATCCAAGTGTGATTGATGAATCCATGTGATCTCAGCCCTAGACGTCGTCACACTTGCTCGTGCTCCACAACTTTATCTCTTGCCGGGGCTTGCTGTTGAAGATGCCAATTCCTGCGAACTATGTGCCACTTGTGATGTCATTTTCCGGAGTGTACTTTGCCTGTATTCTCCAAGGCATTCACTTCTATCGCATTCCGCACGATCTCTGTTGAATCGCTGCCCTTGATCCTGCTGCTGAAACATTAGCTTGCCCTCTGAAATTGCATGGGACACCCTCGTGCCTGTCCTGGCTGAATCGTGAAATATCAGTCTCTCATTCAGCTGCTTGAACCACAGGAAACTGCAGTGTCTTCTAAAGGTCATTGTATGAGCATAAGCAATTTTTGCTCAGTCATTTTGTCCGTGATTATCTTCATATTAAAGGCATACATATAGTTTTAGTTTATCATGTCTGATGAGTTGCTCTGTCTCTCTCATCATGATCTGAGAATAGCATCTCTTTTCACTCTCTCGTCTATTGTCTATCTCATGCCATGGTTGCTCTACCTATCTGATCCTGATTTCTAATTGATTTGTCATCTCGATTTTTTTGATTCCAATAGTTTCTTTGATTCCAATTCTGAATGACTGCTCCATATGCGGTCGTCAACGTAAGGCTAATTCACCCTAGTTGAAATCTCATTTAACCATTGTTTCCTCACCACTGGCCAGTGTTAACTCCTCATCTAGGATTTCCAAATAAGGGAATGATTGTCAGTGATGTAGCACTTAGCAACAGCATCCTGCACGAGGATGAAAACAAAACTCGTGTCTTTCCGGTCGGGTGTATCAAAGAGCACTCACCCTGCCTTGACGTGATTAACAAAATGAAAGGGAAAAATAAAATGCAACATAAATTTATAATAAAATTAATTGAATGTTACAGTGTAAATAAGAGTTTTTGTTTATAATTCAGATAATCGGCCATTTATTATCTTTTGATTAAGTATGACAGCTGCATTGGTGGGCAATCAACGGCACCGTTAATGTTAAAATTATTTTCTCTAATGGAATCCCCTTTTTTATTTCCCAGTTGTACGATGTACCTTGTATCGTAGAATCATTGAAAACCATAGATCGGAAAACATTTTATAAAACTGCTGATATTTGCCAGGTTAGTCATTTTTCAGGGAATTTTTATTCTTTTGATTGCCAGTATTAAGGATCCTGATCGTTATAATTTTCATATTACTTTGCAGATGCTTATTGCAAAGGAAGAAGAAGATACACAAACAACAGAAGATGAAGAATCACCCAAGAAGAAAGATGAAAAAGATAAAACAAAAGCAGATAAGAAGTTTCTCTGGCCTCACGGAAGTAAGATTAAATTACAAAAAAGAAAAATTCATTATCATTGAATCGGTGAGAAGAAAAACATTGTGAATTGGTAGATCACATCTTTCTCAGTGATAAGCTAGCCTAACCTCGCTCAATTGATACGCCACATTGATGGTCCGACACTCATGTAAAAACTCAATATGTAAAAGTCCATGCAGGTCAAAAAAACACATAGCAAAGTACTTTGCCAGCTGACAGGCCTTGGCTTTCACTCGGGCTGTCTCATCCTTCCTTTGCCACTCCATACTGGCTTGTTTGACTTGGCATGTAATGGTGGATCCAAGTTTTGTCACTCGGGTCCCGCTCTTTTGCAAACCATGCTGATAGCCGCTCACAGACCTGCAAACGTCCCAACTTCAGTTGTGCAGTCAGTAGGCATCCCACCTGTGACAATTCGCGTAAGTTATTTAGACCTATGACGAAATTTCAGAAACCATCAAGCATCGATCGCCTTCATGAAACTCACAAATGATAAAAATGTTCTGCTCTGTAATGATCGTAGATGATGATGATGGCTCTACCCGTTCACGGCTTTTTTTGAACTCTTTATGCCAAGCAAACGCACGAGCTCTTGATAGTGTTCCATCCCTGAACTGTTCTGCTAATTTCCACAGGTTTGATACCTTCACCTGCAGTTGAAGGGTGAACTTCTGACATCCCTCACCCACCTTTTCCAGATGCAGTTGTTGGTTCCATTGAAAATTGAAGAGAAAGTTTTGTTTATATTTGATCCACCCTCATATTAAGTCTATGAACAACGCTCTGCATCTGTAGTTTCTAAAATGGTTAAGAGCTTGTCTAGATATCAATTCTTCTGCATAGTTTTCGACCTTTAAATGCTAATGGTACTTTTTTCTGACATACTAGGAAGTTGTAAAGGAGAATAAGTGTCTGACATGGTGAAGAAACCTAAACCCTGTTGTTCACATTAGTAATTCTGTTTTGCAACTCTGTAAGCAGCCATTATTCACATGATCACATGGCTTAGAACTATGACTGATCGAATAAGAGAATGTGCCTTAGACCTTTTAATAGTACACTATGAATAAATTTTTGTAGTGCAATTCATTTTGGGTATTTATTTTAGAACTTGCAGATAGCTTGGAGTTTTTTTTTTTTTAACATTCAAATATGTGCAGTCTTTTATTTGAATATTAATTATCATGAAATTTTTGTTTTCAGTTTCTCCATCACTAAAAAATGTAAGAAAACGAAGATTTAGGAAAACTTTAAAAAAGAAGGTAGGTCCTTTTGATTTTAACTTTTTAGCTTTGATTCCTTCCGGGTTTTTTTTGATTTTTCGCAAGCAGTCACGTGCAGGGCCTATTTCTGTCAAACGGTCATTGACGTCTACTCCCACTCCCCCCCCCCCCCCCCCGAAGATTTGGTGTGAAAGTAATTGCGTGTGGGGCTACACCCGTGGGGCTACATCAGCAATCCTGAATCTCCCAAAATTGTCTTGTGATCAGGCAGTCCTGTGCAGGCTCTCCTCATCAAACGGCTAGCAACACCTATTCGTTATATGGTTTGACATCGTTGGCACAAGGTCTGGAGAGTATGGTGGATAATGAAGAACCTCCCAATTGAGCTCTTTGGAGGGTGGCTTTGACTAGGTTTGCTCTGTGAGATTGCACATTGTCGATTGGGTCTTTTCTGCTGCATAACCTCATTTGCACAGCTTCAGTGGCAGCAACAATTCATCATCATAATTTGGGCATATTTTGTGGAATAGGCGGAACATAGTGTTCTTCAAATACCCTTAACAGGAAAAAATCTCGGGTAGTGAGGTTAAATGACCAGGATGGCCAGCTGTAAAATGCCAGATCATTAGCAATACCGTGGCTAATACAGCTATGGGGTAGAAATTCATTAAGATAACTTTGGATCACATTGTGATTGATAATGGGGTGGTTTACCATCTGGTTTGAACAGGCAGTCCTTTGATTCTTCATCTGATTATGGGACAGGAACTTCTCCAGCAATAGGTTATCCCCAAGGTAATCTTGAATGAAGGTATCCTACATATTCCTTCCTTTGCGAAGCCACTTTTGCACCGTGGATGATTTTAAATGTGGATGATTTTGCACATAATGTACAGAACCGTGACTGATGTTCAGAGAAGATGCTACCTCGTTGATATTGAGTCACCTATTCGCCAGAGCCTTCTCTCGAGTTTGCTGAATCTTTCGTCTGTGGTGGAGATTAATGGGCATCCTGCTCCCTCTTCATGTGTCGCACTCATCTCGGCACTTTTAAACGTCTCAATCCATGAACAAAAATAAACACTGTCCTTGTATTGTGATAAAAGTCTATGATGAATTTCAATTCCTTTCATACCCTCTAACCAGAGAAATCGGATCGCCGCTCATTGTTCCTCATTGGTGCAAACTGCTAGTGAAATGGACATGGTTACACCATAATTGCCAAAAGGCAAATGACGCGATCAGCATCAAATTTTGCACAGGTGACTGCAGTCGTAGCTTCTCTTAAGCATACATGCGCAGATGGTGTGGGAGGGTAAAAGTGTAGATAATTTTGGACTCTTCCCTTGTAGTTACTTTGTACTGAACAAGTACAGTAATTTTATTAATTAGAATTACCCTGCATTCTATTCAGTATTTTATTTGACTTGGAAAAAGAAGAATTACATCCCCAACTTCTTAAATTTTATGTGACTTATAGTATGTTGACGCCCCAGAGATCGAGAAGGAAGTGAAGAGACTTTTTCGTGTGGATAATGAAGCAGTCAGTGTTCGTTGGGAAGTAATAACAGACGAGGAAGAGCCAGGAAAGAAACCTATAATGGGAGAGAGTTTGAATAGTAGTGCTGCTAGTCCTGCTGCAAGTGGCCCGTTATTATCCAATTCACAGAGTTTGGATGTTGGTGAGTTACTTTTTAACTATACAAATTATATTTTCAGTACGTTACATTTTAAATGTATGAATTTTTACAATAATGTTAAAAACCATATAAAAATTTTAGATACAGTAATCATCCCTAAGCTCTATGCAGACTGCTTTTAAAGCAGAAGATTAATAAATATAATTATTTATTTCAAGCACTAAACTCAATTAAAATTCATAAGATTTGTATTGGCAGTATAGAAACTTACAACATAATTTGCAACATGAAATGACATTAAACTGCAAATGAGTTTGAATATAAAATTTGAAATCTTGATACAATTTGTTGTTGTTCTTATAAACATGTAACTTGAAAGATGGCATATGCAACTTCTTTTCTGTAAATGAGAAGAAAACGAGACAAAATGAGCTAAAGAATAAGAAACTGAAGAAGAGTTTTTGTGCACACTGCTTCACCTATGGGTGTAACAAGGGAGTTTTCATATGGCTACATATGAGCAGACAAAGAAGTTCTTTCGTTTTCATAGTTTATTTTGACAGAAACAAAATAGTGCAGTTTCTTATTTTACAAACATCAATGGATTATTCAGGTGAATAAAGAAATTCATTTTTGTTTGAAATTGTGACATACAGGTTCGGATGGTTCCCTTGTCAGTTTTAGCTCTCTGAGGATTTCTTGATTTTACATTTATAAGTTTATTAATATCATTTGATTATTTATCCTGAAAAAAAATGTTTTATTTTTTTTTTGAAGCTGAACACGATATTTTTGGTGAAGAAGTAAGTAGTTCTGATGATGAACACGATATCAACATTATGGACTCGGGAGATGATGAATCTAGTAGGATGTCAGCAGGAATGTCATTGCAAGTAAGGGTCATATCTGATTTCACTTACTAATGAAGATGCTTATAAATGAAAAATTTTGAGGAAAATAAACAGCTTGAGGAGAGCTGGCTTCTATTAACTCTCATACTAGTTTTGATAATTAACTTATAATAGTACCTTTCAGCCTGTATTCATTAGGGAATTATAATAATGTCAACAGCTTTTAACAAAAAATCACTGACCAGAAGTCAGTGCCTGCCATTTTGGTTTTCACAAAATAGTAGCAGACTTGAAAAATTTTCTGACTAGTGGAATACCGACTTGGGGATGGACGGCTGTTTCAAAGCTTTCACGTCATCTGCAGTACTAAATGAATTTCACGATTCCATAAAATCCTATACCCAATGAG
This sequence comes from Rhysida immarginata, assembly GCA_023313115.1. Taxonomy (NCBI): domain Eukaryota; kingdom Metazoa; phylum Arthropoda; class Chilopoda; order Scolopendromorpha; family Scolopendridae; genus Rhysida; species Rhysida immarginata. The sequence continues at coordinate 664,975 of JAHWFO010045024.1, read as the reverse complement.
TGCCCAAACATGCCCATTGAAGTGAAAAATGCAGTCAACGTCATTCGACATATTTCTTCAAAACGGAAGTACAAAAGCTTCCAGAACACTGGAACAAGCGTATTCTGAATGGAGAGTACGTCAAAAGTGACTGTTATTATTTTATTGTGTTACTTGTACGATTTATGAAATAAAAGTTCCTGGTCAAATTCGAATTTCCCTCATGTGATGGGCCTACTCCGGTTTAATGAAAAAAAGAATTATTTTAATATTTTTATAAGATGATTGTAATTATCTGCCCCACTAATTTAGAGAATTAAGTATGATATAAAGCATTTGGATCATTAAGATGCTTGAAACCTACATTTGTATGTTTTTTCCTCCTAGGAATCCAAGCAACATTTGATTACAGAATTCACCAAGGAATTGATTCAAGGACGTGAATACAGCCACCATATAGATGATATAAGTAAAGATAAATATTCATCTACAAGCCAGGACCATATTATGGCTGCAATGGAAGATGCAGGATTAGTGAAGCAAGAATTAGGTGAAGAAGAACAGGAAGGTAAATGAATTGTAAATTGTTTAGGAGATAATTTTGTCAATTATTTTTCTTTGTCAGTAGAAATTTTTTCGATAAGCTTTGAGGTCATAGACTGAGCCTTGTAAGGAGAGAATATTCCGTAATTTATGGTAGTTATGATGCAGCTCTTGATAGTCCACATGTATCTCAACATTTTTTCTGCACAAGCAATTTTTCAAGTTTCTTTAAAATACAGGGTGATTCAGATAATTTCTGACCATTTCAGTACTATGATTTATTGCCCCATTAATGTTTACAAACTTAGCATTTCAGTATGATATTTTAGGCAGTTCGGAGTTTTTATTCCCGTGGAAAAGTCTTGATGATATGCTCAATGTGGCCACCACGAACGTTTTGAACTGCTCGCAGCTGAATGGTGAAGTTGTTGATAACTCTATCCAGGATTTCTGCATCCACAAGGGTGCAGCAGTCGACGATGCTTTGTCGCAGCTGGTCTAGGGTTCTTGGTGCTGTAGTGAACACACTGTCTTTAAGGAACCCCCAGAGATAAAAATCACATGGGTTTAGGTCAGGACTCGTAGGGGCCAAAGAAAGCCACCCCCGAATCGATCTGGAAACCTGTTTGAAATGACACGGTTTCCGAATTTCTGATTGAGAAAGTCTAGCACTTCATTAGTGGTGTGAGGCCTAGCCCCATCCTGTTGAAACCATTGATGTCGAAGCGGTATACACCTCCTTCGCAACTCGGGGATGAAGAAGGTTTCCAACATGTTATGGTAAGCCTGTAACGTTACGGTGCCCTCAAAAAAGAACAGACCAATGATGCCTCTTTTGGAAATCGCGCACCAAGCCACAACCTTTTGTGGATGAAGAGGTGACTTATGGATCTCATGAGGGTGCTGGGAACCCCAAAAACGAACGTTGTTTATTAACGTCACCTGACAGATGGAAGAAGGCCTCATCTAACATCCACAGGTTGTCCACCATGTCCTGATTGGCTTCCATTTCTGCTCCAAACTCCATCACAAATTGTCGCTTCTGTCTTCCAGTGTCTGTTAATTCCTGATAAACATGGACCTTATACGGGAACGGGTGTAAATCCTTTCTCAAAATTCGCCACGTCGTGGTATACGACAGCCCTTCTTCAATGGATAGGCGATGAACAGATTTTTTGGTAGGGGAATCGACCAACCTTGTGCTAACATTTTCGACGACTTCGGCCGTTCAAACACGAGCTTCGCTCCCGCCTTTTTTCTTGCCCTCAACACATCCAGTGGCACGAAATTGCTTGACAAAATCCATGATTGCTTGCCTGCCTGGTGCGTCTCGACTCTTATACTCCTTCCGGAACTTTCTTTGCACGGTTACAGGTGATTTTGTCTCGAAAAATCATTCGACAATCTTGCATTTCTGCTCTGTTGATAAAGCGGGCGCCATTTTTCAACAATACGATTTTCATGCAGCGCCGTTGCAACAATACAAACTCCAGCTATTTAGAAATTTGATATGGCGCTCATATTCTTTCAATTGTTTATCCCTAATGCACGTCATTCGAGTGAAATGGTCAGAAATTGACTGAATCACCCTGTACCATGTTTTTTGGACTACAGGTTGAAGTAGTGAAAATTCATGAAAAATCGTGAAAAAAAACAACAATGCATACGGTATTTTGAAGACATGTGATTGAGCGCCTACAGTTATGTGTATACTAATATTAGTACTTTCATCTTTACAAAGCATCAATGGCAGACTATCTGCTAACACAAAAATGAAAGACTCGCGACGATCATTGGACCACACGTACAACACAGCGGTGTTGAAATTGCAACATTTTTGAAAGGCACCAGATCCTTTGTGAACTAAGTTCAGAAGGAGTTGGAAGCCTCAGGCAGATAGGTGTCACCGGTAACTAAGCGTAAAAAGCATGCACAATGTTCGAACTGTACGAGAACACCACAATATGTCCAGTCCTCATCTGATAAGTTAAACCTAGACTTTGAAGGGAAGAAATTTATTATATTGCTAAAATGGGAGGCAAGAGGGAGGATGAAAAAAAATCAGATGTAGTACTAATACTTCCCTGCACTACATCAGATTTTTTTTCATCCTCTTGCCTCCCATTTTAGCAATGGAATAAATTTCTTCCCTTCAAGATCGAGGTTTAACTTATCGGATGAGGACTGTACAACAGTTGCAAAACATTATCGATTTGTGGCCACCTAACTTATCAATCTCAATCCCCTGAACTATATGTGGGGTATTGTTGAATGGGAAGCTAATTGACATTCCCACAATATCATTGGTTCCATCAAGGCCACCATTGTCCAGGTAATAGCTGGCATACAAAAGGACAGTTTAATTCGGGCATTCGACGCTTCTGGTCTCATGTCGAAGCAGTCATTGTGGCTAATGGACATTACATCAAATAAACTGTTCTCCAACCCTTCCTATGTCTGTGTACCTAATTTCATATGAATAAAAGACGTTTGATATATATGACGATTCATTCTATCTGCATCATGTCCTCAAATATCCTATGCCCCCTATTTATATGGCAGGCCATATTCTACAATTTATTTACCAGAGGTAACCCTTTATTTTTCATAATTACTAAATAAATATGATTGATAATGATTAATAAATTTTCTTCAATCTTTTAGCTGCAACATTTCAGGTTTTCTTAGTAGCGATCAAAATGGCCACCCAATTGTGATTTTGGCCAGCACAGTAGTTTGGAGACTCGTTTTCTGCATGAAATCCATAATTTATAAGTTCAAAAAAGTAAGGCAGAAAATGTACGCTTAAGTACTTAATCATTAACTAGATCTGATGCAGTAATAAATGCAGAAAATGAACACGACCTGTCTTAATGATATCGGCCAAAGAATTATGCACTTTCACCAGTGCTGGCTACTAACCAATCTTCTTAGAAATATCAACACAAAAAAACTTTGAATTTTTATTTAAATTTCATATACACAAGTTTCATGTGCCGTACGAGATGCTACCCAAAATATTCAGAATTTGAATATTTCACCCAAACCAAAAATATACAGGGTTCTGCCACTAGATGTCTCTTGGTGCACCTTTCAGCTGCTGCTCTGCCAAGTTTCATAATCGTAGCTGCATTTCTTTGTGAGTTATTGCTGTTTGTGTTGCAACGTGTTCTTGTGCTTCTGTGAATTTCTAAATTATTTGACGTGGTCAGACTCTCAACAGGAAGTTTACTGTGAGGTTTTTTAGAGATCGAGTGAAAATTTCATGCAAATGGGCTTAGTTGTGGAAGAACAAAGACTGGTTGCTCCACCAAGATAATGTGCCCACATGCACCTCACTTGTTGTGAAAGAATTCCTGGCAAAAACCATCATGGCAGCCAACCTCTACTCTCCTGACCTAGCCCCCTGCAACTTCTACCTCTTCCCTAAAATGAAAGGCTGATGTTTTGACTCCATTGAAGGTACACTGCTGCCCCTCTGTCACAAATGTTGCGAACCAAGATTTCACCACACGCAACGTAGCGAATCCCGACATAGCTAGTTTTTTTCTACAGCAATAGGTAGTACCGCTGACCACGACTTATCTGATTTCGCGACAGCCAAACGTGACTTAGAGGGGCAGCAGTATATCCAAGTGGAATTACAACTGATCTTGAATACAACAGCCTTCGGACTTCCAGAAGTGCTTCCAAAAACGGGAAAATTGCTGACATCGTTATATACATGCCAGAGGTGTCTACTTTGAAGATGACAGTGGAAATTAGGGTGTAAGGTAGGTTTTCTGCTTTTTACAAGAAAATTCTCGGAAATTTTGGGTAGTGCCCCGTATTAGTCGCAGGACCCTGCAGAAGCCAAGTTTTAGGGATAAAATGTGACTTGTGGTCTGGAAAATACGGTAGTTAATCTACGTCATACTTCCATGAATTACAGCGGACAAAAAATAAGAGGTTCCCTCTTTCCAATGGTAGGAAGTGGCCATAGTTTTACCACACTTTGAAATCGGGTACAGACTTGAATTGCTAATGTCTTTTTATTTTCTGATTTTCATTTAGTTCTCCTAGAGAAACTTGAAGATCTCCGGCAACAGCTTTTAGACGTGCAGGCACGTAGGCATGCCCAGGAACTTGAGATAGCCAGTATTGAAAATCAAGCACTTAAGGTAAAAGTTGTGAACCTTCTCCTGAGGTCCGCAAAGCAAGTGTAGATATCTTTTGCATGCTCCTATGAGTTCTCGAAGATTTGCCTTAGAGTGAAGATCCGATTCGCTGGGCTTCGGCCAAGATGGAAACCACACTGTTTGGAGGAGGAAAGTTTCAAACTTCTTCTCTTCAGACGTTTAGCATATAGGGTGCATCTAATAAATATCAGGACTGAAGTCATAAAAACTTCATAGTTTAATATTCTTTAAAATAACACCCTCTTGCATCAATACATCGCTTTTTCCAGTGTTCATACGTCTGCTGGAAGTCGATAACTGCAAGGCTGTTCAGTTGTCCCAAAATGATGTCCTTTCAGGCTCCTTTTGATCGGTCTCAAATGTTCCAACAGTTCACGCTAAATTCTGCATTTGCAAATCATCAATCACAATTGAATGCACAGTGGATTTCGCTAAATTTAACTCCTGTGCTATCAAACGAACACTTAACCAGTGATCACAGTTGAACATTTCTTGCACTTAGGCCACATTTTCTTTGGTTCGGGTCTATGTCTGACATCCAGTATGTGTTTCGTCTTGATGTCTTCCTGGCTACCTCTGAATTTTTATGCCACTCAAAAACATGTGTTCTGGCTTCACATGTCTCTAGCAGATTTCTGGGGTTTAACGCAAAACTGGATAGCTCCATCTTGACTCTGAGGCAACTGACATCTGTGAACTCTCCCATGAATGCATGCTTGTAAAATTCAGTTTTAGCCATTTCAGTCTGGTAATAATTTGTTTGTTCGTTTCTTTCTTTACAGCAAAGATTCCAAAGTATTCTAGAATCCCTTATCGAAGAGGAGCAGGATAAGCAACGACAAGTAAGAATCCATTTTTTTTTTTTTTTATTAAAGTTGTATTTTTTTAATAAATTTATCTCAAAAAATCTTTTGTTTTTTCAGTTTAACGAGGTTGCTTCACATCTAAACCGATAACTGTCATGATTCTAGAAGAGTATATGTAAAAAACATTCGATGGAGACTATGCCTTTGAGTTGCAATGTTTTGCGCTAAATGAAAAATTACAAAAACTTTTCTGTACAATACCAATTTATGAAAATGTGTACAACTTCAATTTAATGGTCAAATATATACTAAATTACAGTTTTTAATTTTTTTTTTTTTTTTACATAAACTATTTACATAATGTACAATCCTCCCTTGACCCTTCATGAGAAATAATTACGAGATGCTATTAAAAAACACTGCTGCTGCTCTATGTAAAAATGACGTGGCTAAAGAATCGATAAACATAGACGTATAGAGGGGGAGGAAAAGAACTAGAAAAATTGAGAATTCTTTACAAAATGGTTTTTTTTTTTGCTAGGAAAATAAATAGGGGGTTTGTTTGTTTTTATTTTTAAAAACATTTCTATCAATAATGGTATTTTTTTTTTTCACAGAAATAGTTTTTGGCTTAAAGTCAACATTCGGTTTTTCGAATGTTTGTATCAGTCCTCTCTCGCTCTGCTTTGGCAGTCCTTTCCAGCAACCTTATCGACGTCGACAGCTGGATGTTGATTTCTTTCAAACGGCTGCACGATTCCAACAAGTCCTCCTCGGATTTTGTTATAACGACAACACCTAAAGAAAAAATAATATAAATTAAATTTGTAAGCAGAAGGATTGAGATTCCCATTAAGGAACAATATAACCAAGTACAGAAAGAATAAACTAGTTGCCATCACAAAAATCATTTGAAACTTACGAGGGGCATACTATATTGCTTTAAAAAAATTTTTTTTTCAGATGTGTACAGACAAATGAGACATCAGCTGATAGGTCCACCTTTTCCTTATAATCAAATCACCCTTTAAATATACACATTTTTTCCAGCAATGCAATAGCTTCTCTAAGCCTTCTGGAATACCTTTCACCCATGCCTGGACAGCTATGTTTGCGAAATGTCAACCATGCAGAGGTTTGCTCTTATGCAATATTGACTGCCTCATGGTAATGAAGCCATGCCTAATTACCAGTCTTTAGCCTGGACATGAAATCTACTCACATATTTGCTTTGCCCCCATCTATCCAGAACTGGTCCCATTTTCTCCACACACTATCACCTATGAATTTCTGCAGTGGTCATGCCCTCTTTCCTCTAGCGCTGCCCTTTATGATCGCTATCCACTCATACACTGACAGAAGTTAGCCGTGAGGTGGACAGCTGGCATTCTCTTGGAGTTTGCTGCTATCTGGTGG
>JAHWFO010045024.1:607592-652143 GCA_023313115.1 Rhysida immarginata | reverse complement strand
TTTTTAGGACCAATTACCTGTTCTTCTACTGAATATTCTCCAATCATTTCTCCGACTGACTGCATTTTAAAATTGGTTTTTAATCCGTCTAAACACTAATAAACAAGACGGAGTGTTATAAGGGAGATATAGCATTAGTGGTAATTGTAAACAACGATCGCATTATCTGAACTTACCTCTATAGCATGATCTCGTTTATCCGAGTACGTCTCCAAATGTTCCTGCAGCTCGAGAACGACAAATTTATGTTTTTCTAACAGCTTCATTGCTTGCATTGCCTCAGCATCTACAAAAACAAATGGGCATTCGCATTGCGTATTCAGAATCTCCAGAGCTGTATGAAACAGAGGTGCAACCAGTTTGGAGTCGGACATCCCCATGTAATGGCAACATTCGTGAGTGAAGTTAACGAATTTGTTACGAATATCCTGTCGAGGAAAGCGATAAATGCGTATAAATAAATGTAAAAATAATCAACGTCAACGAGTCTCGCGTTTGATCTTACCTTAAATAATTTAGCAAATATACAATAAGAATGTACAGCAATGTAATGAGCATTACTATCGCTCATTAAGGAGACCACGTGTGTACGCCATGCTTCTTCTAATTCGTCAGTAGGAACTATGTTATAAGAACCCGTTAGTAAAGTAAAATTTGGTGAGTTATTGCTAGGTGTTAGATCACCCAAATCCTGATCACTGCAAATGCTGTGACTGAAATAAACAAAAAATAATAATATTTTATCATCCTAGGAGGATTTTTTATTAATGCACTGAGTATACAAAATCAACAAAGACAAGCACGAGCTCTTGTTTAGTTATGTGCAGCATCGGTCAGACTTTTTAGACACAGCTATACTTACGAGGAGCCAGATGTTGGACTCGATTGTCGTCTGCGTCGTTCCAGTAAAGATGTAGGATGGAAGACAAGCCCCGACACTATCTCTGGTTGATTGTCATCCACTGGTGACCCACTTCCCAACTGTGCAATAAATCATTTCCATATAAACCATTCACAAAAAAAAAATAAATTAGAAAACACATCAAACTTCCAGGCAGAAATACATACATCTACATCGTCGTCTGAAGATTCTTCTTTCTGCGAGTTCAGATTAGGAGCACTGTTTGCTAAAACATTATCTTTCAGATGACTGAAGTCACTTCCATCTAGATTACTCAGCGAAGGACGTCTCATCATCCAATTGAATTTATCCATGCTTTCACCCTAAAAATCGACAAATAAAACATCTTTATCCAAAAACAAACTCACGTTAAGTGTATCATAATATTTTACAAGTGCATCATACCTCCTGACTCTCCAATTCATATTCAAGGAAATCAAATTCCTTAATGACTCCAAACTGTTGCGGATCGGTGCTCGTATTGTCATCCAATTTGCTGTCACCTGAGTGTTCGTTATTTACTAATGAAACTTCTTCTGTGCTCGAGCACATACTCGATTGTCTGTCAATAATATCGCTTGTCTGACTGAATATGACCTGGTAATAGCAATTACATCGTATATTATTAAAAAAAGAATATACATATTAGCTCAAATTATATCGTCAATGTAAAAATATTTTTGTTGCAACAAATTTAGTGAGTGATTTTAGCTCTATTCATTGAAGATTTTAATTTTTTACATTAATTTGCTATTCTAGCTAATGTGAATGTAGTAAGAATGTGAAGTGTTTTGTGCCATTAGCAGTTTCTTTCTTCTAACGTTATCTAAAATGAAAGCACTACATAGTGAATCTATTATAAAGCTCAAAGTAAATGATTTGTTAATAGCTTTAACGTTTTAACTGAAAATTTGGTAGGGTGTGGTAGGTGTAGGCAGTCCTCGTCAGAAGACCTACTGTATACACATGTAATATCTTTTTGTCCATATTGTATGGTAGTACCTGCTTAATATGATTCTGAAGAGAACAAACGAAAATAACATATCAGATGTTGGATTTCGAGGTGGGTTCCGCGCTTCAGCACAGTTTCCACGTTTAGTAGCAAGTACCCATAACAAAGTGGTACATTCCCAGAGATAAACCTATCAGCGAACAGCTGCCTGAAATTGCATGTCTGCGATGATATTTAATAGCGTTTGAACCCAAACGAAGATAGCCATAACTTCATACGAATTACGTGTGATAATGCATTACGAGTTCAGGTTGAATCACACTGCATCCAACGCCTCTCGAAACATCAATAAGGTATTCGGTGTAGACACCATAAACGAACGTACTGTCCAATGTTGGTTCCGAAAATTCTGGGCGGGAATGATGGACCTGGCAACTGAGCCACGCGGCAGACCGCCCAACGTGTTGAATGAAGCTGATCTGAAGTGATCTGTGGAAGAGGACCCGTCAAAAAGTGTTTGAGACCTTGCAGGGGGTCATGCTGTATCAGCGTCGATTGTCAGTAGACACCTTAGGATCATCGGCAAGGTGAAAAAGCAGGACAAATGGGTCCCACATGAACTTATGGAAAACTAAAACGAGTGTCGGTTGGATGTGTGTACGGAATTCCTTTTGCGCCATGAAGAAGCGGCGATTCTTGATCGCACTGTCACCTGCGACGAGAAGTGGCTTCTATTCGACAACAGGAAACGGTCAGCACAATGGCTGGATGCTGATGAACCCCCGCGACAGTTCCCTAAACCCCCATGGCACCCCAGGAAGCTCATGGTTACTGTTTGGTGGAACATCCGTACTCTCCGAACCTCTCCCCTACCGACTACCATCTTTTCCAGAGCCTGGACAATCTTCTCTGGAGGAAAACACTCCTAACTCAAGCAGACATTGAAAACGCATTTCGGGAGTTTATTGAGTCCCGTGACCATGGATTCTATCGGAGAGGGCTCGAAAAGCTGCCAAATCGTTGGCAACAATGTTTGGATTGCAATGGGAGTTATTTCGAATAGCACGTGTGAAGGTGTCCTTTCTAGAGGGCCATTAAAGATGACCTCTGCAATCCGACATTTGATATGTAACGATCTGATACTTTAGTCACGTATCATATCGTTATAAACGTAAATAATGACAATCTATTGAAATATGCATCTAGTGAGAACATTTTTACTTTTAATTTTGTATATTTTTGACGAGGAACGATGGATAAATGAATTAGAATAAACACCTGAAGAGGGTGTACATGTGGTAGGAACATGGAGATGCACTCTGCCTGTGACACTGACAGTCATAACATAAACAAGCTCAAAGTACGCACGGTGGCGAGAAGGAGCATAATATGCGGGAACACGATTGTATTAAATGGAATAGATAAAGTACTTAAAGTTAAGGGGCCAAGAAAAAAAAGTGCGTATTATGCAGAAAATCGTATTAAACGGGTACTACGGGCCAAAACTAACAACTGATAATGTTCAGTGTATCCCAAAAGTAGCCAATTGTAATTCTTTATCAAACACATTGAGCCTCAACTCGAAGACCAGACTCCTGGCATGCTGAGTGGAGCCAAAAAAAAGCATATGAAATTGAGAATTTCAAATCTTTAGCTATTTGCTATTCAATAAGTTTCATGACAGTAAAAATGCCTAAATAGATGCTCATAAGGAAGACCAAAATGGGATTAAAGCAAGAAATGATCAGGGTGCAATTTTTGTCGAATCGTAACACCAGGAATTGCATGGAATTGACCTTCTTTTAGCCCGAATCTAAAAGATGAGGAAAATAGCTGATGAAGGAACTGGTGTAAAACGCATCATTTGGCCTACAATGTCCTTGCCAGGACGCCAGGACTAAAAGCAGACTTTCTCATTAAGGGTACGCTTACAAAAAGCAAGGCGTCAAATGTATTTCTACAACACAAACAATGCTATGTGGCTGAAATTTTGAGGAGTCCTAGTTTGAACTTTCCACTGAAGTTGCAAGCTCCGCTACCAAGTGGCAGCATGACAGTGATGTAAATGGTGGATTTCATGCCTTGGCACTATCAGACATCTGTAGATGGACCATCTGCTTGGCCCTTTAAGACTTGTGGTCCTTGATTCGAATCCAGGGCACAGAATTTTTCCTTTCCGATTTTCTCTATACATAATTTTAAATTCCTTCATCAGTTAGTTCACTCTAGCAGGAGGATTCGGGCTGAAAGAGAAGAATGTCAGTTCCTCCCAATTCCTGGCACAACAGTTTGACAAGAAATACACTTCAGGTAAGATCCAGTTTCAACTATATTATGCGACTTGATGGAGATTGCTCCAAGTTTTTTAAGGTCTTTGCAGAATCAGCATCTTTCAAGCATGAAGCAACTGCCCACATTTCAGGCATCGTAAAGTGTTGAAATTCGGAGGCATTTCATTCAGCAAAAACAAAGCACATTCTAGGCGAACTTAGTTCTGATGGCTCTAGAACGAGTCATTCTTTCATCCAATCACATCGTTTTAGCATTAGGAAAAATGATAGAAAACGAGGCACACATACACAGTTAGACTGCGTTATCGGAGAAATTCAATATGGCTGACTTGACTGGCAGAAGCGAGTTAGAAACAGTTGCTAATAATTCTGGGAGTAGCTGACTGGCAGCGTATTTGGGATGACTCCAACAGTTGTGCAGTTGTCGCCTCCAAGCTGCATGCCACATTGAATGTGCTGAACAGGTAACGGCTCAGACAACCAAAAGCAGCATATGGCCAGATCCGCCAAATTCAGAGTAAATTCGCTGCTTCCGCAATGGCACTTAATCAGGCTGCAAAGTATTTGAATAAAATTATAAGTACCGCACTTTCCCGAATATACCCCACGGGTTATACACGTTTTTACATTCGCGGGGAATACAAGGGTTGCGAGTCTCCAAAATTTTTTTTTTTACATAAAATTCAAATTTTCAGGGTTATACAGCGGTGCAGGGTAGGCTTACGAAAATAATTTACAAATTTTTATGGAGTGTATGTATATGAAATGCTACGATACATTTAACATAACAGCATGTACAGGGTGATTCAGTCAATTTCTGACCATTTCAGTACTATGATTTACTGATCCATTAATGTTTACAAACTTAGCATTTCAGTATGATATTTTAGGCAGTTTGGAGTTTTTATTCCCATGGAAAAGTCTTGATGATATGCTCAATGTGGCCACCACGAACGTTTTGAACTGCTCGCAGCCGAATAGTCAAGTTGTTCATAATTCTATCCAGGATTTCTGCATCCACAAGGGTGCAGCAGTCGACGATGCTTTGTTGCAGCTGGTCTAGGGTTCTTGGTGCTGTAGTGAACACACTGTCTTTAAGGAACCCCCAGAGATAAAAACCAGATGGGTTTAGGTCAGGACTCGCAGGCGAACAGATTTTTTGGTAGGGGAATCGACCAACCTCGTGCAAACATTTTCGACAACTTCGGCCGTTCGAACACGAGCTTCGCTCCCGCCTTTTATCTTGCCTTTAACACATCCAGTGGCACGAAATTGCTTGACAAAATCCATGATTGCTTGCCTGCCTGGTGCGTCTCGAAATACCATTGGACAACCTTGCATTTCTGCTCTGTTGATAAAGCGGGCGCCATTTTTCAACAATACGATTTTCATGCAGCGCCGTTGCAACAATACAAACTCCAACTATTTAGAAATTCGATATGGCGCTCATATTCTTTCAATTGTTTATCCCTAATGCACGTCATTCGAGTGAAATGGTCAGAAATTGACTGAATCACCCTGTAAAATGATACAGAAGCATTTCATTAAAGCGCAATTAGCATCGTACAGTTTCTGCTTTTTAGGATTAGAGCCAACGACTAGATAAAGCTTAGCTTATAACGTGGAACACATGTCGGTGGTGTAACAAAAAAATGAGAATAATGTGTTTATGGGTATCTTTCCTGTGTGAGGACTGCCTTGTATTACAATATAAACAAATAGAAAAATGTATAACGTAAAAATATTCTTAAACTTATTTTCTTACAAAAAACAACGTGAATAATAGAAATAAAAACTCTGCAATTACTTTATAATTAAAGAATACAAAGCCCAAATACACATGAAAAGAGTATGTCTAAAAACCAAAACATCAGGTGTGTCTATGTGAGTATGTGAGTGGATCAGTAGTATTAAGAGCCACGGGCAAAGCAAGTGCTCCCCAAATTTTTAATGCAGAAAAAACAACAAAGAACAACAACCACTTCTAACGACAATGCAGTGAGATGGAGAGAAGTTGCTAAAGCAGCAGGTGTATTCCTTGTTAAATTGGAGTGAAGAAGCCATACAAGAGTACAGAACGCAACATTAGCCAACAGGAAACAGTTTCGAGCAATTTGCCATGGTCAAAATTACCTTGTTTATGACAGTATCCTGTTTTTATATTGAAGCAGCGACACAATATGAAAAATAAAACAATCCTGGTTAACACATACACACAAAGGAATCAAAATAAAAATTAAAAAAAATAAATAAATAAATAAAATAAAACATACTTTTTTTTTTTTAAATTATTATAATAATGCCACCAAGTTAAAAAGGGTTATGATACATATATTAATAATCAAGGTTTTATTAATTATTAATAGTTATTTCAACAAAAGCTATCTAATGAAATCTTGGCAAAATATGCACTCCAACGAAACAACGTGCAATTTATTATACTCTCATTTGGAACGTTATTTCTTCATCGACATATGCACACACACACAAAAAAATAAAAAAATAAATAAATAAATAAATAAAAAAGCATCGGTTAGTATTAGATTCATTTTAAAAAATTAGATTGAATCTAGTAGTATTAGAATTAATAACTCTTAAAAAAACATGCAAAACAAGCATACTGTAATAAGAGTTTGTATGGCTTTGGTTTTCTTTCAATTTTAATAAGCACTGAGACAAAAAACAAAACTAGTATCGGTCTCTTTTATTTATTTAAGGTTACCTTTATCTGCATCAAAATTTTCCTTTGCTCTGTATTAAACAAATCTTGCAGAGAAGCGCAATAGAAAACAAAAAATATTAAAAGCATTCCACACACAACTTACCGACGGGCTTTTTGGTAAGCCTACTCGCTGGCCGCAACTTGTTAGAAGATTTACAAGGCATTCCCGCGTGCGAGCCTAGATGCAAACGAAAGAAATCCATTGTGAAAAGCTTATTTAAATTTTAAATGCTGCCTATATCCATTCAATTATAATAAATGTCTAATTGATAATGAATATAAACTAGATAAACCAATAAGGAATGATATAACCTAGTACCGAAAGGCATAACAAGTTGCCGTCACATAAATCATTTCAAACATAATACAGTGGAAACTTCGTTCTCGAACGTAAACCGTTCTAGAACTCTATTTGTGAACCAAGACAATTTTTCCCATTCAAATCAATGTTAATACAGAATAATCCACTTACTGTAATTTTTTGGGTATAATACGCACCCTCCTCCCGACCCCTCCAATTTTTTTTTTTTTATAAATCGTATCTTCATTGCGTTTATTATCAGAATATTAAATAATATTTATATTTTATAATACATAGTGATGATTTTTTAACCCCCCCCCTACGTAGTATATCCCGAAAATTACAGTAATAAGAAAACGCTTCTTATGAAATTTCGCTTAATACAAAATGATCTCCTGCCCCAACCCCTATCAGTGAATTTTGTCCTCTTAATACAAAACGTTTTTTATACCAATTTCAGATAATACGAAATAATTTTTAATAAAATTTTAAAATTTTAATACAGGTAGGGTATTCAAATACAGGGCGATTATAATTAAAGTTACGATTTCAAAAATCGATAATTTGAAAACTACTCGTCAGAAAGATCTGATGTTTTAGCAGAACAGTCGTGAGGCAATGGAATTCTGTTTGGCGAAGGAAAAAAATTAGTTCCAAATCTGCCGATAGATGGCACTGGCAGGGTTCACACTGTCTGGAGATATGCAAATTACTAATACATGACATGCGCCTTTTTCCAACAACGTGGCTGCCATGTTCCCCCGACTTAAACCCGTGATTTCTGGCTTTGGGGGTACCTGAAGAATGTTGTTTACAGCGGGCGGATTGAGAATCTAGCCGACTTGAAGGCAAGCATCACACCACATCCATTGCATCAGTACAGATACCCTCCGATCTGTTGTGGAGCATGCCGTTTTGTGCTTCCAATTAGTAGCGGAATAAGGCAGAGGGCATATCGAACAACTTCTGCCTTAATCATCAGTAAGATGTTTGTTCCATGAAGCTGTTTTTTGGCATTATCACTGTTGTCGCTGTAAACACATATTCTTGTCTTTTTGCTAATAAATTTTTTGTAAACCCCTGAACTCTATTGTTTCCTTTTGGCTAACAACATTCCTGTGTTTCACGAATCCATTTTTGGTTTCCCCCGACATTACCCTGCCAGCGCCATCTATCGGCAGATTTTGGAGCTATTTTTTTCCCCTTTGCCAAACAAAATTCCACTGCCTCATGATTGTTCTGCTAAAATATCAGGCCATTCTGACGAGTAGTTTTCAAATTATCGATTTTTGAAATCATAACTTTAATTATAATCACCCTGTACACACTGGTCTCGAATAAAAGCCAAGTGGGGTGTTAAAAATAAATTAAATGCCGGGTCTCAAATAAACGCTGGGTCTTTTTTGGTGAATTTTTTTGTAACCGGGAAAAATCAGGGAATTTTATAAAATCAGCAAAAAAAAAAAATGCGAAATTGGAACGAAAAATTTGAAAACTGTCAATAATATTCTAACAAAATAGGTTTTTTTTGTGTGCTGGTGGTCAGGGAAAAATACGTGAAAGACCGAGAAAAGTCAGGGAATTTTACGAAATCGTTTTGCTAGACACCCTGTTATTGGGAATAGCCCTTAACGCCGGGTCTCGATTAATCGCCAGGGGGGGTTCCAGACCATTGAGACAAATAGACGCCCGGGCCTGTATTCAAGATTTTACGGTATAAGAGCATATTTTCAATCCCATGGTTTGTATCACTTATGTACGGTGACCGTAGATTGTTTCTGATTGGTCCAATTTCTGACCAACCAACTGGTAAATCCACGTCAAAAAAAAGGACCAACGCAAGAGATGAGTGCAAGAAACTGGTCACTGAGGCAATGATAAAAAGGGGGCCTGCAAACCCGAATATTCATTCCGAATTGGAATTTCCAATCTAATCATCCAGCAGCAAAGAACTTAAATCTCTCTCTCTCCCTCCCTGAAGTTGATCGCAAATAACTCTCAAACATTGCTTTCGAAGATTTTGTAAACGTGGACAATGCCATCATCACTTTGGCACCACTTTTAACCGTTAACGATATTGTCGAGGAGGTTTGTCAGGAAAAAGAAATTGACAAATCGGACGAAGACAACAATGACTATGAAAGTTCCCGTTCTTCTGTCGTCAAAGAAGGTTAAGAAAGCTTTAGAAATCCTGCAAACCTGTATTATGTGCGAAAATGTTACAAAGAAATTTGTAAGTAATTAACAATAAATTTTAGTTTTTATGGTATAATCCTGTCAAATTTAATATATCATAAAATTTATACGCAGTATATACAATCTTCGGATATTATGAAAAAAAAACCTTGATCCCTTCAATTTCGTATTAAGTGAATTATACTATACAATTAATCCATTCCAACAATCAAAAACAGATTTTTTCCATTGATTTAACATGGATACAGTAAGTATGTAATTTAATAACATTGAAAATTAAAAAAAACCTAAATTGCAAGAACCAATTGTGTTATAAATGCGAGGACTCCCTGTATTATTAGCACAAAAAATATGAAAAAAATAATAATAACGAGGCTAAAACCTGAGACATCCAAGGTTTCTTCCAGCCGGACCCAAGGCTATTTTCATGTGATGCCTGAGTAGAAGATGCAGAGCGATAAGGGGATGCATTTTTGTTACCAGGAGAGTTTTCGTTTTTGCTTTCTAACAATTCCTCTTTCACAGATGGTGGGACGATGAACTGGTTACCAATAATCTGCAATTGGCTGATATCAAATGTGAAGTCCATTGTTCGTCCTATAAAATAAATAAACAATCCATGTATTTTTACACTTTCCTATATGTAAAGATTCGCAAAGAAGCAAAGCAAAAGGTCTTATTGTTTAAATTAATGCAAACATTGTTAAAACTTTTTATCTTCCATCTTTCCCAGTGCAGAAATGCCACACTTAATCCTACTCAGGACTTTAATATGTACTAAGATCCTCTTTACCCACTTATTCCACATTCCTTAATATTTTATATGATGAATTAAACTGAATGACCAAAAGTCATCATGGGAAGGTGCTGAATGTGATGTTAATAACGAATCACTTCTCCGCAAGCCCTCAAAAACTGCAGTAATTCGAGGTACTGGAATCGTTCTGGAGAGATATTAACCCAAACATCTTGCAATACTACCCACAATTGATTTTGTGTAGTTGGTGCTGGATTCATCGACATACACTGGTACATACTGCATCCCATAAATATTCAACTGGATTATCTGGAGGGCCAAACCATGGTTGTGAATTTGCTGGAGTATTCATCAAACCACCACAACAAATCGCATTGTCCTGTTGAAACATGGCATCTCCATTAGGGTACACTAATGCCAGAAAGGGATGCAGATGGTTTAAAAGAATATCCACAAAATGTGCACCTGTCAAGAACACAGCCCAGACAATAACTAAGCCACCTCCTGCCTGGACACAATCTTGTTGACATGCAGAATCCATAGCTTCATGGGCTATACGCCACACTCTCACGCACTCATCAGCTCGATACAACTGAAACCGGGATTCATCTGACCATGCTATACGCCGCCACTGTTTCAGGGTCCAATGACGATGTTCGCATGCCCATGCCAGTCGTTGAGCTCTGTGTTGCGATGTAAGCAAAGGGACACAAGTCAGTCGTCGGCTACTGAAGCCTACCAGTGCATTTGTCTCCGTACAGTCCTGGTAGAAATGGGTTCCTGACGCCCCACATTCAAATGTAAATTAGAAGGTGTCTACTTCATTATTGTAGGCTAGTGTACCTGCTTTTGTGTTCCTTATACAGAGTTTACCTGTACATTTGCAACAAAGAAAGAATGTCCCTATGAGAATTTTTCACATAATATTTTACTACTCCAATCTTTTCCTAAGTTTTTGAACTTCTCAGTAAGCAAAAAAATTATTTTATTATGAAGGAATATCAGAAAGTAACGTCATTTATTTTTAACGGAGGAAATATAGTCACTATGTAAAAGTTAACATAGCCAAAAATAAGGCTAAGTACAAGCACCGACACTGCATAACAAGAATTGTTTCTGTGCACGTGCACTACGTGCTACCAGTTGTTTTACGAATGGCCACCGCTATCACATAGTCTACAGTGAAAGAACAGCGAGCTGTTATAAAGTTTCTTTACACAAAAGGTGACAAACACGTTGAACTATATGGAAACATGGTAGAAGTTAATGGTGCTGACTGTCTAGACTACTCCAATGTGTACAAATGGTGTAAAATATTCAGGAACAAAGAGTTAGCCATGCCGATCAACAGTGGTCAACGCAACACCAGCCATTATCGAGGACATTAACAACACAATCAGAGAAAATGGTCGCATTTCCTTGAAAGAAGTGAGTGAAACGTTTCACATATCCTATAGATCTGTTTGGGATAGGGTGCATGAGAAGCTTGGATACCGCAAAGTCTGTTCATATTAGATTCCAAAAAGTCTGACACCTGAGCAGAACAGCAATAGAATGGCGTGCAGTCTGCAATATCTGCAGCGATACAACCAGGAGGAAAATGCGTTTCAGAATGGCATTGTCGCAGGAGATGAGTCCTGCGCCTAAAATTGCAAGCTTTTGTGAAAACATCCACATTTTAAGGTTAGCAAAGAAAATTCAAAGTTTCCCCTTCAGCTCAGAAGATTATGCTTACAGTCTTTTGGGAATGCAAAGCATCCTACTCACAGAGTTGCTGCCTCGTGGGTCAATGCTGCTACCTGTTGTGAAAGATTGACTAAACTACAGCATGCGCTTCGAGATAAGCGACCAGAAAGAGGAAACGATGTTCAGCTCTTCTTGTGACTAACGTTGTCCAAGCAAAACCGGTCTGTTTTGGTTGGGAGGTTCTGGACCACTCAGCCTACAGTCCGGACTTAGTCCCTCGGACTACCATCTCTGTGGTCCCATACAGATTTCTGGTGGTCAGATGTTTGAGACTGATGAGGAACTCAAATCTGCCATCACAGCTGACAGAGTTCTATAAACAGGGCATTCTGAAACTGTTGCAGTCTTGGGATAAATGTTTAAATTGTCAAGTAGATAAAGACGTGTAGTTTCAGCCGCACTTAGTCGTCTACCTGTATGTTTTGTAATTTTCTTTGAAAAAATAAATGGCGTTACTTACTGATATCTCCTCGTCGTACATCACTGGAAAAAAAAAAATTCAGTTGAATCGAATAACTTGCCTGGCAATTCTTTTTTAACGCATATTTCAGCTTCTGCAAAAGAGGTATGAGAAGAAATGCTCATCGTTTCTCCATAATGAGATGGTAACAAGGGAGGTGCAGCAAGAACAGAAGAACGAGTAACAATCAATTTCAGAATTTTCAGTGCTTCTTTCCAAAAGGATCCCTGCATATACAAAAGAACAAATTTTTTAACATCTTATTCTTACAAAATGAGCTATCTTCACATGCTATATATTAATCCTAAAAGTTTTGACTCAAATGAACACTCTTAAAATGACTACTAGCTTTCTATGTACTCTGGTACTCCAATCATGTGATCACATAACTTAGAGCCATGACTCCGAGCAAATAAGTGAACAATGGTTTTCTAAAGGAGACCTGCGAACCAAGTGACTGTCTTATTATTGACTGCTTAGTAATCTTCAGGATACATGGAGACAGCTTAGCCCAGTTGAACATAGGTCCACTCCAATTTTCATTTTTATGAATATAGACTACCACCTGTGAAAATTGCAACACTTAGAAAGAATGGCCTAAATGAATCCACACTTGAAAGATACGCAGAAAAATGACGTATTTGTAGGCCAGCAGCGTCCTCTCGTGTTACACCATTTTCAGTCAGCGAAGAGCTGTCAAACGAAGTGGAAACGTAAAAGCAAATGCCAGTATGCCTCGGCAGAATGATCAGTCTCGGAGAAATAAGTTTGTCATACAGTGACATTTCAGCTCATACAGGGCATGCTGCTACATCAGTGATGTATGTGTGGAACCAGTGGATAGAAGACGGACTGGACCACGCAATGTGACCACGGCACAGGATGACCATCAATTGACCAGATTGCAATGGGCGCATGAACGCCGTCACTGGCATGCTGAATGGCAAACTATAATGTTTTCGGAGGAATCCCACTTCAACCTGTCCTACATTGCCAGTCACGTGTGTAAAACACTACCGTGGTGAACGCAATTTGACAGCCTGAACTGTTGGGCGGTAGAGTGGACAAACTCCAAGTGTGATGGTTTGGGGCACCATTGAATACGACATGCGATCTCTACATGCCATGTTTCAGCAGCACAATGCCCAGCCACATATGCTGAGGAATGTGCAAGCCTTAATCGAAAAACGACGGGTATCACTATTTCCCTGGCCTGCATATGTATCATGGATGAATGGTATAAAGTTCATTTCAAACACGTGGATCCTTCTTGGTGTTGCGATTTTCACAAAGATTTACAGAAGCTTTACATAAAATTATATAACTCAATGGCTTCGAATGAAAATCTATGATGATCCTACTGTTTTGATGTAGAAATAATATTATATTATTACCATATAAAATTTTGGTACTGCTTTGAGCACTCTGAGAAGATTACCTCTATAAACCTAGCAATGACTCGAAGTAAATCTCCATTAATTGACTGGATAGAAGCCATGCTAACATCTTGATAATGTAACATGCAGTGGATGATACTCAAAATGGCTTGTTGGATAGTAGGAGGGCCTTTTTCCAAAACCTAAACGGAAATAAAACGCTTATTGGAAAAAAAATTTACATGCACGCATAAATTAAGCTTCCAAATGCTAAATAAACAAACGAAATATCAATACAACTCTCACCTCTATAAGAAATACCATCATATTTAAGCTGAGGTGAGCATAAGTGTCGTATAAATATTTGACAACACATTTTGTCCACTGAAAACTTTCTTTGCTGAAAGTACGCCGACTGTATAATGTCATAACTGTTGCCAAATTTTCCAATTTTTTTGATTTCTCTAAGCATACCTAAACACGAGGAAACAAATTGCTATGCATAAAACTCTTCTTTTACACAGTACTAATGAAAACGTATGACAACAATACCTGAGCAATATTTTCGGCACTGTGAATACATAACAAATTAGGATCCTCGTAATTTTGAAGCATATATGGCAACAATGCAATTATATTCATCGGAAACCCTAAAGAACAAAAGAAAAATAAAATGATTTTAAGGGCTTACAATAATGTAAAATTTTAGGAGTTTGTATATAATTAACTTAGAATTAACTTTTCTACTATATACAGCATAGTCCAAAGTAAAACTGATGCTGTAAGATGGCACTAATGTACCTGTCACAGTACTGGCACCATCTGTTAACCAGTTTGTTTACAGTTGATGGTTTTGTTAGTCAACATCAAGTATGCTCGGTGATTTTTGGATAAAAATATTTATAGAACAATCACAAGACATATGATGAAAGCAAAGAGCTTTGTTGACAACAATCAGTCGACTTTCAAAACGGCCACGCCATTATAACGTCATGTGGTTGATGTTACCCTACTGTTAAATTGTCAACTATTATTACATGATATTGTTTGGTAAGATGTGAGGTAACATACTTCATTAAAGGACAAAAGCTACGTAGAATTATTTATAAATAAATGAGGGTGGCGGCAACTGGATGGCAAGTGCTGGGCGAAATGTGACAACAACTGGCATTATTAGTTTATTATTTTCAAATCTAATTTTCAAATACACTATCGTAACAAATTGAAAATTTATTCTCATACTAGGGTATCTTTTCCGAACCTTCCTTTATGTCCTGCATTGAAGATTTTAAACATTTTTAGCTGCGAGCGGTAATTTATGTGATTTGATATTATTGCTTAATAATGCACTCGTTGACCCGAGGTTATGGGCAAACTACAATCACCTACAGGTGAACGTCAATAAGACCAAGGCAATGCCTTTTTACCAGCGCAATAGGAAAGGAATTCCCAATGTATTACCACTATTTTATAATAGTCAACCCCTTTCAACGGTGACTACTTTTACCTATCTTAGTGTATTGATTACTCGTGACCTCATCTGGGATTCTCACATCAATTCATTACTTTCCAAACTGAATAGAAGGCAGGGTCTTATTTCTTGCCTGTAATTGCTACCAAGTAAAATTATTTTACAACTTTATTATGCTTATATGCATTCGTATCTTTGTTTTTGCATAGTGTTTTGGGGTTCGTCTTCTTCACGTGATCTCGTCAGAGTGCTGAAATTGCATAAGTGGTTCGTTAGGTCATATGTTAAAGTACCGAAAACTGTTTCCACATTTGATCTTTGTCATATCACATCTAATGTCCTTCGTGTTTATATGTATCCCAAATTTGTCGGAGATGATTGAATTATGTTAACGTTCTTTTAAATTTCTGAGAATTTACTGTTGACCTATTGAATTCGGCTACATTTGATGATTTACTTACTACTTATAGTTCCCTTTATGTCTTTAGTTTATTTTGTTATTTATTTCTTATGTATTTTATCAGTTCTTTTTGTTCACATTTATATGTTGGATGACCCCCAGTGACCTATCCTTCAGTCATTTTTGACCACACCGGTCCCTGTGGGTTCATCTTGCCTTTTTACTTTACTTTAAATAAAATAAAATAAAATTCTCAGTAGCACTTTAGAATCAAAAACGCAATTTTTATCCTTAAGGGTGGCAACAACAGGGCAGTTTACCCTATTCTTAATTTAAAGGACAACTCTATGGTCATATACAACTTTATTTAAATCAAAGGCCTAACCTATTAATAATATCATAGCGGCATATTTAAAAAAAATTTAATTCGAACTCTGAAATGTGGAAAAACAAAACTAATGAGCACAATTTGAAATATGGAGGCATTCACATTGAGTGAGGCCATTATGTCATTGAAGTCGTGCGTAGAACAATAATGTTATCCGAATAACAATGCAAACTTCGTTGTTTCCATCTTGGATTTTAACAATTTTTCATTTGTTGAATTGTTGGTCAGATGACTTTCCCACATCAGAGTCTTTCCCATTATGGCCAGGTGTCTTTTTTCATTTGGCCTCATTTGACTCAAATTACGTGACTTCCGGAAGAAAAATGGCCAGTGAAGAGGAGTCAGCTTTTTATATTAAAAATTTCAAAGAAAATATTTTACATGTATATCAAACAATGGTATTCTGTAAAAAATTTATAATAGATTTTTTGCATAGAGTCGTCCTTTAATAATTTTGAATCTGTTCTGGAGATTTTCTTGAACCCGTATTAGAGTTGCAAGTTTTAATATATAAAAAACATAAAATTGAATAAAAAAACCCACTGGTTAGCCACAGAGAAAGCACGATTAATATGATGAGAAATTTGGCATTAAGCCTCCATGCTGGCTAAATGCTGTTAGGGATTAGATAGGACAAGCACAAACATCCTTGCCACTGTGAGATTCAAACCTGTGACCTGATGATCACGAGAGCCAGGCGACCTGCACTGTAATGCTCACAGTTACCAAAGTAAGCTATTAACTAATTATTAAAAAATTCAAATTTGAGAATGTTTAACTATACCTATTGACTGAGTCGGATCAATAACTGGAACGTCTGTTAAAACTGTAAATTTTGATAACAAATTGAGAGTAGGTTCATATGTTACTGATGATGTACAGCCCTGCAAAAAATATTAAAGAAAACAAGGTTAAATCTCGTCATAAATGTGCAGACATACCAAATAAATAAATAAATAATAGTTATCCTTTACAGATAAAGATTTGCAGGACAGTTAACTCTTCAAGTTTCATTTGACAACAGTAAAAAAGTCTGCCATTTCCAAAATGCTCATTAGAGTCACTGTTATTCCAAATGGTAGCATCAGTGAAAGATAAAAGCTTATCGTGCACTAAAATACACAGAAACTTCATTGATAACCCAAATTCATTTTGAAGCAAGACAGTGAACAGCAACACTGGCTTAAACAGATATGTGGATTGGCCATACAGGATCGACTGACATACCCTTGCTGTTGTGCCCCCAAGGTCTCCTGACTTACCTCCTTGGAATGTTTTCCTTTGTTGGCATGGAAGGACTAAGGGTTTGTACCTCTACTTCCAGCAGTTAAAGCAGTGGTTAGGCTATGCAGTCAACTAAATTTGATAAAGCTATGTATTTCTCCAACAGCTATTTCTTTTTTTGTGAAATTCATTAGAGCAGTCGTTGGTATGTTTTGTTCTTGCATCATTCATTTTGACTTAATCGTGTATAATACATAAAACTTAGAAATAACACGCTTTTGAAAACTCACCTTAAGTAACATTGCCTGAACACCGGGAAACTGACTCCATTTTAACTGCTGCTGTAATTTTTCTATTTTTTCTTGACAATCTGGCCTATCCAAAGGAAGACGCTTTAAAACCTTTAAAATAAATGTCGATATTCTCATATTAAAACATTTGAAAACTCTCAATAAAAATTATAATATAACCATTTCTTAATATTAATTTAAAATTAAAAATATTATCAATGCTAAATGAATAGATTTCTCATTATCACACGTCTATTCTTATATCCGTTTAATAAATAACATTTTTCTAAGCTGGCCATCTTCCTGCTATAAAAAAAAGATGTAAAGGACGAGCACAAAGTCACCAACAAAAAAAAAAAAAAAAAAACCTGGGGGCGAAACGGTTGGCGGAAAATAATACATAAACTCAAAAAAAGTATTTTTGTAGTATTTGAATGAACATGCGATATACCTTACTTAATTTGATTTTTGTAGCTTATTATTGCCGACAGAGGGCACTGCAATCAGTTTTTCAAAAATGGCGACTGTCAGCAAAAAAGCTCAGCACGTGGCATGATATTCAGATGCAGCGAAACTTCAGAATAACATTGGATAGGGATCCCACATCTTTTGAGATAAAAAGCAATGACATTTCAGGTTCATGGAGACCAATTATTTCCATGATAAGAAAAGATCAGGGCAGCCCAGTATATCGGAAGAAAGAGTTGAGCAAGTGCAGCCTGAGAAAATCAGTGAGGAGTGCATCTCGCCAGTTACAAATCCTTGTTCAACCATCAGAAAGATCCTGCATAAAGATTCGCATTTGTAAGCATACAATGTAGAAGTTGTGCACGAGATTAAACTCGATGATAAACCCATGCGCACGGATAACGATTTTCTAAAAAAACATAACCATCTCAGATGAAGCGACACTCTATGTTTCGGGCAAAGTTAATAGCCATTAAGTGATAATGTGGGATTCTGAAAATCCTCATGCTGTACGTGAACACATTCGGAATATTCTAAAATTTAATGGTGTGCACTCTTACATGATGGGGTTATTGGACCTTTTTTCTTTTGTCAGACTACAGTTAATGCAAATAGCTATCTGGATATGCTTCAGAATTCTGCTGCACCTCAACTTTCAAGGTAACACCTACATGTTTTGTTTTAGCAAAATGCTACACCTCCACATTGGGGTAAGAAATTTGAGCATACCTAAATCAATAATTTTCCATGAGATGGATCGGGCGCAATTGATCGCTGCTCTAGCCACCAAGATTGCTGGACATTATGCCACTTCATTTTTTTCTATGGAGCTTTGTTCCTGCAGAGCATTGAAGACTTGTAAGAACACATTACAGTAGCAATGCAATGGTAGACGAAAGCATGCTAGAGAAAACGCAGATAAAAATCGAGGTTGTATAATTCATCCAGGGAAAAACTTTCGAGTTTAGTGATCATTTTCTGCAATCCATATAATTCTAAAAGTACTGTCCAGGACTCAAAAGAAGACCTCTGAGTTGCACATATTTTTCTCCTGCATACCACGTTGTCTCTCCTCGTGTCTGTGCTGTTTTTGTTGCGCGCATGCTTTAGACAACAATTACAGGTTTCCAAGGGAACGATCTGCACTGTGGTGCAAGAGGACCTCGTTATTATGTTCTCAGGAAAGGGCAGTTCATGTCAGCAAAAACACAATGACTGCTTCGAACAAAGCAGTTATTAAACAAGGTCAAACATCAAGAGGAACCTGACATGCTTTGTTTGTTTTTTTCGTGATGAAAAAAAAAAGTTTGACCAGATCGAAAGGTGAACCAGTGAAATGAGAGATGGCTATGTGTTGATCCCTCAGATGTTCCACTTGCCATGCACACCAAGTCCCACCACCATTACCCTTTTAGGGTAGGTGTGTAGCAAAGGATGCATCCTGCCACCCCACTTCTCTCCACAGGGTCTTTGAGCAAATGCTACAAACAGCTGTGAAGCCCTGGATAAAAGAGTTCACAATGGCAGGCTGTATAGCTTTCAACACATAAAGCTGTGACAACACAAGAATGGATGGCAACCCATCTGCATGATCACATCAGATCTCAATCCCCTGGATTGTTGTCGAACAGGAAGTTTATCGACTGTCCCACAATACCATCAGTTCCGTCAAGGCCACAATTGGTTGAGTAATGGCTAAGATCCAAAAGGAGAATTTAATTCGGGCATGTCAATGCTTTCGGTCTTGCATCAAAGCCACCATTGCAGCTAATGCAGTTACATCAAATAAGCCTGTTCTCCAACCTTTCCTATATCTGTGTACATAATTTTATATGATTAAAATATGTTGTTTTCATCCTGATATATCCTAGGCACCCTGTATTCCACACTCCTCAATAAGAAGAGTGCCAGTCATGGGTAATTTTCCAACAAATGGTGTGCGGGCACTTGGGCATATATGTACGTGCATTTTTGAATTCAACAATATACCCAATCAATGGTTTGGAAGGGATGATCCTACATCATTGCCTCCATGTTCATTAGGCATTACTCCCTTAGATTATTTCCTGAGGGGGTGCAAAGATAAAAGCATTTTTCTACACTGGTCCTCAATAGGTACATATTGCAGACAAGAATAACAGGAGACCTGCTAGCAAATACTTGGCAAGAAACTGAATATCGTCTGGATTTTCTCCAAGCAACGAAAGCGCACCTTTTCAGATTTATTAACAATAGGAAAAAAAATTTCTGAGATGAAGCACTAATACAAAAACTGTCTAACATAGTTTTTATTTATTAAATTTGTTTACTAACCTTATCAAGTAAACGCATGGCTAAAAGAAATTCATGCTCGTAATCAGATTCCAACATTGACACAGCAATCCAAAATAATTGAGACAAAATTGTCATCTTGTCCTCCTGACCGCTCTGGTCAGCCATCATCTTGAGTGATTGAGCGCTGCGGGAGCGAGAGAGGCTGGCGGACTTGACATGGGCCTCGGACTCTGTGCTGCTTCGCACTCGGACATCTGGGATCACAGGGAAATCTAAATTATAAACTGAAGGAGTTGCAATTTCATAGTCTCTAGTGCAGATGGAAAGGGGTTAGTGCAAATTTCTAATTCTGAATAACGGGTTAAAAAACATTTTTAATAATAGGGAAAACTATTTCTAACTACGAGAGAAAAAATTATAAAAACTGGACAAAAAATTAGTCATCTGCTGTTCATAGTGCATTGCACATTCCCTGCTTTAATTCACTTGGGCATTAATTGTACAAGTGTCCTTAATCTACCTCCAACCATGCTGCATACAATTTATCCCGCAGGTCGACGATGTTAGTCGGATGGCAATTCTTACGCTTTAACACAGGTGGTCCTAAAATTCTCTATTTGGTTCAGACCTGGGCATTTGGCGGGACGATCGTGATGCTGCACGGTCTGATCATGTTCGTCAAACCACTCCTCCACGGATCTAGCCCTGTGAACCCTGCATTTATCGTCTTGACAGTAGACATCGTCCATATCATAAACATGCATGACATGATCCACAAAAGGCAGCAGCAGGTCCATAGCAAAGGTGGCCACGGCCATAGGCGCAACTTGAAATAGGCACATAAAACAATGTATCAATACCTTCGAGCAGTAGCTATGGTCCTGGGCAGTAGTTGTCCATCCAGAATGTCACGATA
Organism: Rhysida immarginata; assembly: GCA_023313115.1. Lineage (NCBI taxonomy): Eukaryota > Metazoa > Arthropoda > Chilopoda > Scolopendromorpha > Scolopendridae > Rhysida > Rhysida immarginata. The sequence continues at coordinate 631,010 of JAHWFO010045024.1, read as the reverse complement.
GTAATGACTGTTAAGCCTGCTGCTAATTTCAACAAGAAGTCCCTATTCATTGTATTGAAATTTGCCCACAGCATCACAGAGCAACCATCCGCCTGCATTCCACTTGGAAACAATCAGGGTGAAAAGCTTCGTTGCTTTTTCTATGCACACGACTTCGAGCATCATTTGAATAAAGTCAAAACTTTGATTCATCCAACCAAATGACACATTTACAGTCGTCTACGCTGCAGTTCTGATATCGCTTGCATTGTTGTACTGGGCGTTTCATAGACTATGACCAACTGGCTAGTTGAATAACTCGTCAATAGGTGGAACTAGTGCCGTGAACGTTTGTACACATATGCAGGAAGTCGAAGGAAACGGATTACGCTTATTTTCGATGAATACAGTACTGAAGTTATTTACGCCAAAATGTCTCGATATTCAGTCGAAGAATGTGTTTTTTTTTTGTCAAGACTTTTTATCATTGTGACCAGAGCCCTGCTGAAACACTCAGGAAGTGGTCTAGTGCCTTTAAAAATCGGCCAAAGCCATCTCCAAGGATGTTAAGAACCTTAATATCTAAGTTTGAATGAACAGGTTCAGTGACTGATGACAAAGTCGGTACGCAGACCAAACAAAAGACTGCAAGCATTTTGAGAACTTAATCTGTTAATTTCCTTTAGTCCCAAGTGTTGATCCTGAAAGTTTGAAATAAAGATCTTTTTCCATTCAAATGTTATTCGGCTTTTGCTTTGGTCTATGCCCTGTGAAACACCCGGTACATGAGCTCTCTTGCGAGTGTAACTGAGCATCGGAAATTTGCGAGGTAACCGGCTCCAGATGTCCAATTTATGCAGTTACCTCCTTAAGGTTCTTTCACAAACTTGTCTATTCAGACAATTATTGACTTCCTGCAGCAGTTCTTGCCTGGTTTGAAAGCGGCTGGTCATGATATTTGTCTCTGGTCCCGTTCAGTCAGCACTGACTTCTGACCATGGTTATGTCGACTGTTACCATCCGACATGCCCGTGGACCATTGCCTGAACTCACTTGTGTGCTTTGATACTTCTTGCACGGGACGTCCTTTTGCCACTGAGATACATCTAGCTTACGACCCATTTTTCGCAGTCAAGTTAAACTAGGAAAAACACAAACTGCTGTTAACAATGCTCGTACGTTGCTTCGCTACTAGTATCTTGCAATGACATGTGCTTATGCGCATTCATTTGTATATTCAAACTACTTTACATAGAAGCGTCGTAGAACTCTCAAAGGACTAATTTTTTGTTCGGTGTGCTTATTTACAAGGAAATTTGCGGACACTATGGCTACTGACCGATCTTTTTAAATTATCTACTAAGAATTTACTCTAAGGTCTTTTTTCATGTTTTATACATTGTCTTAAAGTTAAAACCAACAGCAGCCAAAATTCGTGAAGAAATGTGTAACTTATAGTCTAGAAAATGTGGTACTTAAAGCATTAAATAAAGTGCCAAGATAATAACCTTTTATTTCCATCGTTGGAGAGCCAGAAGGTTTGCGAGTGCAGAACGAGACAGAGTAGCTGGTGCTGCGAGTATGCCCTGGCTGCGGTGCCTGGCCATGATACGACTGGCTTACGGGGATGGTGGGAGCACTCCTACGATTGTCCTTGTTTAAATTCGGTGTGGACTTAAAAAGTTCTTTGACAAAATCAATAGGCCGAAAATCAGAATCTAAGGAATCCACAGCAGCTTCTAAAGTCAGCATGATTTCAGTTACATATCCCTTTAAGTTAAAATAATAATAAATTGCAATTATATATTTCTTTTTTTTAGGAAAAATTTATCATTAGAATTCTTATTTCTCTTCTTTTAACCTGCATGTCTTCTCCTTGCTCTGCCACCGTCTCCACCAGACGAGAGAGTATGTCAGATAACATTCTAGTGGTTATAGGGACTCTTAATGCCCGAAATACCTATAAATTGGTGTAAATAAATAAATAAGAAAATTAAACATATAAAACCCAAGTTCATGTATATGAAAATTCTCCATTGCAATCAGTACTCACCTGGAGTGAACGGCCTGCATAATGCCTGGAAGAGCATGAAAGAGCCAATTGAAGGGCTATTTGAGCCCAACGTTCTTCTATATGAGCCTGTGGCTGAGATTCTTTGAAGAGCTGCAAAGTATGATTTAAGAAATTTTCTAAATGTTCTGCACTCCGAATACTCCAGACCCGGGCTGTTATATCTTCGTAACTCCAGAGAGATTGAGATACTCTAAATATAGCAAAAATAAATAAATAAATAAACAAACTTTACTTTTTATAAAATCTGGAAAAGGTATAAAACAGTAGGCAATATAATTACAGTGCCGCACAAAAAAGGAAACTGACACGCGTATACGAAAAAAAACTCATTCACCCATTCAATAGCAGGCATGAAACGGAGCGTTACTTATTCCTGGCATTCCCTCAGTGAAATTGCAGCTTAAAAACGAAACCAAAATATTTGGCATTGGATTAATCGATAGGTTGAACACAATACTCCAAATGCATTGCTGTTTTCTTTTATTATCGCATCACCAGTTGTTACCCGTGGCTTCGCTCACCCACGCCATCTGTTGAGGGGAATTTACAAAGCAAAAGCAGGGAATTTCAAAAGGACTTAGGAAAGCAGTGTTTTCCCGTGGGAAGAATATATTTTCCCGCGATAAAAAGCAGCCTATGTCGCTCTTGAGCCCTCCAACTATCACCATACAGAAAAACCCATCAATCCATTTCGACGTGAAAGAAGGACAAACAAACAAACCAACACACTTGCACATTTACAGTATAATATTTGTATTTATGGTTGGAGGAGATGGTTGATAAAATCATAATTGATAAAATTGATAAAAAAAATTTTCCCAGAAAAAACTTCTTTATATGGAGTTGCCATTATAAATTTGCTTTTAGGCCTAGTGCCATTATGTAGAGGGAGCACTGTATATCAATGAGAAAACTCAAAATATTTTACTTACTTGGAAGCAATGAAATTAATGAGTGATTTCACAACATCTTCTGTTGTAACGTTATTGATGTTCTCGGTGCTATTGCTATTTATTCCAGATGTCGAATCTTCACTGATCAGTATGGAGGTGGGGGATGCAGATTTGTCACTATGGACGGATGGAAAAGTAATTTTTTGATTTTTGTTTAAGGATGGAATGGAATCGGTAGAAGCCAGATTAGATATGTTTCTTGAGTTGAATGCGGGATCTAAAACAATAATACGTGATAAGTAATATGTAAAATAAAATATTCTAAAATAACAGCTAAGCAATTGACATTGGAAATTTAATTATTATTATTATTAATATTTGTTATTTCATTTTTATTTATTTTTATTTTATTTATTGCAGTTTAAGTTAAATTTTTACTTGTTTTTACTTTTTGTTTTCAATTTTATTTCATTTCATTAACTTTATTGTCTAATTTTATGTTTTTGTTTCCTTCCCCTCCCCCTATTGGCAAGATGTTTCCTCTTGTTTGGGCTTCCTCTTGTTTCATTGGCCCATTGTTTTAACCTTTGTCATCAGTTATATTTATTTCGCTTAATCAAGCGGAGATATTCTTGGCAATTTGCCCTCCCCCCAAGCCATTATATTCTCTAGCTTCAAGGTTTTACATTCTTTCTTTTTTACTTTTGTCTTTCCCGCTGAAGATGGATACATGGTACCCAAAATACGTATCTGGTATTTCTATTTTATTTTTTGTGGATTAGAGGTTTTTCCTTTTTGGTTGATACAACATGATACGACATTCTAAAGTTTTTATTACGAGTTTTTGTTGCTTTACATTCTAACAGAATTAAAAAAAAAATTAACGAAGAAAAAAAATTACCTGTAAACTGGTGCAGTTGACAAAGAGGTCCAGGTGGTGTTAAACCATAACCTAATTGTTCCGTTTTGTTGTTAAGCAATATGCGTGCAACTGTTAAGTGATCATGATGACATGTTAAAACTATGAGCAAATTCATCAACAACTTCTTACAATGTTCGTAAACTAATAATCGTGTATGATCTAAACCTAAAAAGAAAAGAAAATAAATACACGTTAATTTACATCCGTTTGAATCAAGAGCAAAAGCCATCACCATGAAAGCCTGGGTGGACTACTGAAACTACAATGGTCACTTGTAGAGGTGCCTAAAACACTTTAACCAGTGCTGTCGTTGGTGGATTCGCCGCAAAATCCAAGATGGCTAGCCCATTGGAAAAATCGAGTGTAGGGTGCAATACTTTTTTCTGCATCTGAAGGGAAACAATGCCACACAGATTCGTACCAAGTTGAAAGAGTCTACAGATACAGTGCCCGGTTGTACGAGGCATGGTCATATGGCAGCTATGCTCTGAAAGTCTTTAAATCAGATTGGAAGATGGTCTGGGTGGCCTTGTATCGGTGAAGAATCACAAATTGTGCAGAAATTGTAGGACCTGGTCCTTAAAGACCAAAGAATCAGTAGAACAAATCACACAGAAGGTCCACAACAGCCATCACACTGTCTCAAAAGTAAGAAATTAAAACTGGAGTTAATGTTCCAAACATAAGGGAAAAAAAACTTGAAGAGAAAATTCCACAGCATGGATTCAAATCAGGAACCATGAGTATCCAGATCGTCTCCTCTGGATAACTGCAGAGAAGCTAAAATGGTCCGAGAATATTTGCAAAAGATATGCTGTGGTGAGTTTCTTCTTGGGAGTCATAATTTTAAGAGTGTAAAGGGTTGTCCAGACACAAAAGGTTTGAGAATCTGGCTGTAAATACTCTTAAGAATGGACTAATATATAAATTTTTTTTTTTTTTTTTTTTACTACAATGCACTGGGTGCGCATAATACAGTAGAACCTGTGTATAACGAATGTTGATATAGCAAAGTTATCTCTATAACATAATTTTTCAGTGGTCCCGGCAAAAATCCCATTGCTTTTTCAACCTCGACATAGCTAAATCCTTATAGCGTAATTTTCCTTTTAACGAAAAGATTTATCAGTCCTAACAATAAATTTTAAGGTCTATTTTAGCTTTTATTACGAAATTGGGTTCCCACACTTGCCAACAAATGAAATTATCGCAAACAGCCAACAAGCAAAGTTAAAAACAAGTTTTTACGTCACAAACTCTGCCCAGTCGACTGCGACTGCTGCATTAGCTTATTTTATTGGCAAAACTACGAAAAGTTCTTGAGAACAACGTTATCGTACCAAACTACCGATAATGCACTACACAGCAATAATGAAGGCCTGCTGACAAGTTTAAATGTGTGAGCATGTTAAAAAATTATTTTCTATGAGAATCTGCTTGAGAATTACTGTAAAAGCTGTCGAAACTCAAAAGAAATTTTTATATCAAAAATTTTATTATTTGTCCAAATTTATGAATCTATTTTACTGATAGTTTAAGCCCATAAATATTTTTGTGAAATGCTAATTTTGCTGAGGCCGACGAAAAAACACTCGTTGGGCTTAACATACATGGTAACAGATAGGTTTTATCGGAATTTACTGTAAAATAAAGTGCTCCCTCTACATAATGGCACTTTACATAACGGCAACTTGATATAACAAAGTTGCAGTAATAAATTTGCCATTATGTAGAGTGCCGTGAGGGAGCAATGTATTTCAGTCCATTCTGCTTTCAAATTTTAATTATTTCAGAAAAATTAATCGCAATCCAAACAAAATTTTCAGCAATGGCAATCTGCATGACTTTAGATAGGCAACAATGTCTAGTATTGAAAAAGTTGTTCTTAACGTTAAGAAGCATTCAAATTAATACAAAATACCATATACATGTATATAAATGCAATTTTTATCCGTTATACTTCAAATTAAGCGAATTTTAACACCACCTTCATGCAACGTAATATCTATATAGCGAAATAATTTTGCCAGGCCCTTAAATTTCGTTGTACAGTCGTAAAAGGGAAATAATCCACACATGAATTTTACTCTAAGTTTTACCGTTTCAATATAAATTTATTTTTAATAATTTAATATTACATTTAGAGTCAACATTATTAAGATTATTAAATTTAAATAATTATAATTAAAAAACTATTAAAACAACACATTAGCATGAAATGTAATATTAAGAATTAAACTCGTGTGGATTATTTCCTTTGGTTGACTGTACATGTCCACTCTACACAAATGCACATTATACACCAAAACTTTTTCCAAAATTCTTAAAAGACTTGATGCGCTTTATACAAGGATGCATATTATATTACAGTATATTAAATTTACAACTACAACCATCTTTAGAAAGGCAATGACTATTCTTTAGTACAAACTAAAGCAGATTACCTAAAAATACGATGTGTAGCATGAGTGGGATATGAACAGACCAATCAACTTCCAATCCATCTATCACAACATCTGTGAGTAATATTATTGCCAAATTACATCTGAAACAACAAACAAATTTTATTAGAATTCCATACTTTCTAATACATTAAAATCAAAGTTGTTTATAAATAGGGATATGTAAATTCCGCTAAAGGCAATGAATAAGAAGTTGAGGGCGACCTTTCTGATGTCATACATTTTGATTTCAACTATTTACTAGCTATATTCACTATTTATCAACTAGCGAGTAATAAATTAATTATTTATACAAATTAGGATAAATGCAAATCACATCTTTTAACTTCAGATAGAGACTAAAATTTCCAATTACAAATTTGTTCTGCATCAAATTCCGAGCAAAAGGAGAAAAAAAAAAAAAAAAAAAACCCTTTCCAAAATCCGATCAATGCATCACCTAAAATGCACTTCTGAATGGTATTATCACAGGAAACTAGTAAACAATACAATCCTGGGTCTTGCACTTCACACTTGAGCCTTGAGTAAACTGACTTGTGATGTTTGAGCTTTGACCTTTCCTTGAAGCTGAACATCAGCTGTCACGTTGGGTGGGATAACAAGAGCTGAAGCTTTTCAAATTCCATGTCAGAAATAAAAAATAATAAAATCACTTTTTGATGTTTTGGAAGAAAAAAGAAAAAAAGTCTGAGTCCTGTGATACAAGAGTAACGTGTAAAGGGACTACTTTCTAGTCACACAAGTTTCTTTACCAATGAAGAAAACGGAATATAGAAGACCCACTTGTCCAACTCAGAAGTTGCAATGCAGTTTTTGGAAAACTTTTTTTTTTTTATTTTGTTCGGAATTGACCTTGAACAAGTGTTGTAATTGGAAATGATGATATTTAGATGACCTTGAGGTTTAGATGATATGATTTGCATAGTAGAAATCAATCCGAGTGTACCATCAGAAAGGGATTCTCAATTTCCTATTCATTGCCTTTAGTGTAAATTACATATCTATGTTTGACTCGCCCTGTACTTCAATATGAAATAATGTATATGAGCGATCAGTATTATGAAAAATGGTTCATACGTTTATTATCTATAGACTGTAACTTAGGGTTTAATTTCATACGTGCTGCATTATCTTCTTATTATGTATTACAAAGTTTAATTTTTATTAAAGATAATTAAATAGTTTACATAATCACCTATGGAAACCTGTTACTGGTTGAGAACTATCTGGTAAAAATTCTGTCAAAGGGGCAAAGTAGCCCCCATATTCAGGCATAGGAAGTGGTAGAGGCAAAGGAGTTTCAGATTTTTCTTCTCCGTGATGTCGTAAAAGTACAAAATTATCTCCATCAACTGAAACATCTGTTATTCCTGCAAACAGGAAAGTTAAATTTACGATGTAAGATAGTTTAAAAATTTTAACTTTTTTCCCACAAACAATAACCAAATATAATTTCAAATTTTTTTAATAATTCAAAGAAGGGATGAATTTTTCCATTAATAAAACATATGAGCAATCAGCTTTCTATCTTATAACTTTCCAAAACAACATTTCATATATTACCTTGACTACTGCTTCCAACGGAAGCAATAGGTTTGAGATCTCCATGTTCCCCTTTGCTGCTGCTTCCACTTGAAATGCTGGAAGTACTTCGCAAAGAACCGTGACAGCTTGGACTGTTTTTGCTTGCTCTGTATTAATGAAATAAAGGAAAAGTTATTTGTCCTTCATAAAGGAAGTACCAATATGTTTAATGTATACATATCGTTACATGTTACTCTAACAAATATGTAAATTCTTAAATAAAATCTGAGATACAAGTATCTACAATTAAATTTTTTGCCACTATATATAATACAGAGGCTGACTTGTGTTCATATGAACAACACTGGAATGCATGTGATTCGTGTGATTGTTGCAGAGGACACCATGCCAATGGAAAAGAAAGAATGTGTGCTCCTGGTGAAGCTCTATTACCAGAACAGCAGTAATAGTGCAACAGTACTATGAAAATATCGGAGTGTGAAAGGATTGCAAACAGGACTCTTTGCAAGAAGTCAACTCTTGACACAGTATGTGGCTCCAGCATTGCAGGAACATGGGTGTTTACAGACACAGTCTTGTACAATGGTGCAGCATCGCATGTGGGTCACCTGACTTCTTACCCACTTCTGTCGAGACTCTTTCCAAATGTGTGGCCTGCCTGTTCATCATAACTTAATCTGTGTGACTTCTGGCTGTGGGGAACCCTGAAGGATCGTGTTTATCATGGAGGCATACGGACCTTGCCTGAACTGAAAGCCAACATCATTTGTCAGGTTGCAACTATTTCACGAGAGACACCTCGTGCTACTGTTGAGCACGCTGTCTTGTGCTTCCAGCATGTCATCGACGCAGCGAGTGAACATATTGAACAGTTTTAGGAAAAAAAAAAAGTTTCTAATAAAATGTTTGAAAATCAGGTTGTTTTAAGTACTTATTTAAAGATTTTAAAATTATCGACAAAACTAGATAACACTTCGGTTTTGTGATGAAATGCCATCTAGCGCCAACAACAGGACAACTTTTGCATCAGCCCAATATATAAAATTTGAAAACTGGATTTTTACCCATCTTTCATTGGATCCTCTCCACTGTGACGTTTGGTGTGGATTGTACCTTTCTCTACTCCTAATTCAGATCTGGAAGTAACATCTGCTTGTGTCCCATTTGAGGTGGCATCAGAATGACTAGAAGCTTTCCTCATGCTAGTTACACGAAAAAATGGAGGAGTTTCAGTTCTTTCAATCAAACAATTCAGGGTTTCCACAGTCTGAAATTATAAAGTGAATGGACAAAGCCAATAATTAGCGCTAGTTGGCTTAGTTGCTCAATGGAAAAACGGAAAAAACTAAAAATTTCTATCTAACCTGTAATTCATTCATCATTTCGTCAACTAAGCGTTCAGGTCGTGCTCTGCCTAAATATACTACAACTCTTTTTGCCTATGAAAAACATCAGAAAAAAATTGAAACAATCAAAGAAAAATAACATGTAAAGTGTAACATACCATATTTTCTAAAAAACCAAATGAAATTATTCTTATTTTTCTTTTTTTTTTTTTTTTTTTTTACCAATTCAGAATTTCACTACCTATTGCTACAGATGAAACCAAATTAAAGAGGGGGGGGGCATCTTAAAATCAAGAATTACACAAATATGCCGACTTTTGCAAGTTAATGCTAAAATCCTCCATCTCGGCTGGAGTGGCGCTGCCATTTACTGGCATTCTCGATCGTAATGAGGTTGCACAAGATTTTACGATAGCACTCGAGAGATTGGAAAAATAACATTTCCATTCACATATCCAGCAAGTTTTCAAGCTTAAAACATGGATCGACGTGGTACCATTTTTCTTTTACTTATTTTGAAATAATAAAACCATTTCAATTAAAGTTGTTTTAATTTGTAAGTACGGTAAGCATTCTTGCTTCTATGTTCATTAAAATTTTTTTTTTCCAAAAGCTTTACCTCAAAAAAGTGTCCTATATTGAAGTCACCTCATAGTCATGTAAATATGCTAAGTGTTTTCATTTATTATTCGTAGTGGCTTTATCCACGTCCGATGTTGATTTTGATAGATACACGTGCACCCTCTGATTGGTTTATTTATACCCTGACGTCATCACCAGTTTCCATGAAGAACTCTGGGATTGCTTAACATAGAGCAAGAGAAGTAAATCTGGGCCAGGGAAGAATAATACCTTCCCATGTCTGGGCTTTTCAAATCAAAATCAAAAGGTATCCAGAAAAAATCACAGTTCCATCAAATATATTTACAACAAATACTTGACTTGGTTAATTAACACTATCTACAGAAGAAAAAAAGTCCACACTAGCCTTCCTATTTTCTCAGATGATTTTGGCCAGCCATGTCATGTTTATGCTCTGAATTTATTTAATCATATCTACTTAATAAGTTAATGGTTTACCATATTATTTAAATTATTCTCTAAGAAACTCATGCGGGAAAAAATCCCTGGAGTCCAGGACCATACACAGAATTATAGTGAAACTCTCAATAGCAGACATCTCTGGGGAAAGAAAATCTGTCCGTTATTAAGAGGTGTCCGCTATTGAGAAGAGTGGGAATGCTCCCATAGACACGCATACAATTCTGCCGGGGAATTAAAAAGTGTCCGTAATTAAGGGGTGTCCATTAGGTGAGGTTTCACTGTATTTTTTTTTTGGGGGGGGGGGGCCCAAAGTAAAAAAATTAGTTTACAAGGTGGTCATTTTCAAAGGGAAGGGGGGGTTCCGTCCCCCCCCCCCCCCCAGTACGGCCATTGAACTAAGAGAAATATAAATTGAAAAGGGAAGGAAAAATTCCGCGACCCAGATTCGAACCGGGGACCATGCCTATCGCTGGCACTGCTCTAACCAACTGAGCTACCGCGGATATGAACAGCTTTGCTGTTACAAGATATCCAAATAAACTTCATTGAAGCCACAACGCAGTAACTCAATCGGCAGAGCAGGCCCCAACTCGAAGATCGGGAATAATCCTTACCCTTTAACCATCAAATAAATTGATGAAAATAACTCAAATGTAAGATAATAACTGGAGAAACACTCCAATTTATCTTTCGAAATATTGGAGTGTTTCTCCAGTTATTATCTTACATTTAAGAGAAATATGGCTGCCCATTAGCCAATATTTACTGGCACAGAACTGCAGTGATGTTTTTCCACGCCTGAATTTCTTAATAAATTACTTTTGTTATATGGTAAATAAAGCAGCAGCCACACATCTCTACAGACATTACAGAGAATTTCATCGTTCTGTGAATCAAGATATACCAGAATTCTTCACGGCAACTGGTTTGACGAATCAAGTATTTATAGTTCGGCCTTGGTTTGATGTTGGTATAAGTAAGCAATTAGAGGGTGGACGTGTGTCTATCAAAATCAACATCGGACGTAGATGTAGCCACTACCTTTATTATTTTCTGAAAAAAATATGACTAAAAACCTCACTTGAAAATTTTATACCACTCTTGTCAATTATGATTATTAGAAATTCCGAAACAGTTGGACAAGGAAAGAGCTGACCTCTTATCCAACAGTGTTGGAATTTCTCGATCCATTAATATACACTTCTGTCATGGTAAAGCACTGCTCACAAACCGTGCTGACCACAAAAAGGATTTTGCTCCTCCAGACTACAAAAAAATGAAATACACATGCTATTCGTCCTTGGTGGAAATGGAGTGACACAGCCATTTTATCGTGTCACAGTGCAAAACTAAACTGTGATGGTGCAAACAAACTTCGGGCAGACGAACTTCTAAGGGAATTAGTGTATAATATACAGCATAGTACTTTAAAATATACAATACATACAGGGTACAGTTCATTATACTGTACATTAATTTTTTTTTTTAATTTCCCGTCGCCAAAAGCTAATATGAAAGTAACTTTTTAAAAAAAAGATGGCAATTTCAAAACTGCTTCGATCTGACAAAGTTGTATTTTGTCCTGATAAACTTCAAACAAAATTAGCATATGAAATGTAATGTAACTATTGCGCATATCTGACAAACCGTAGACAATCTCACGATTTCATTGTCATATTCAGTTTCAGCGGCTTGAAATCATTAAGAATTGGCTGTTTTCATGTCAAAGGTATGACTTTCATCAAAATTTGTTGTCATATTTTAATTATGATGGAAATTGTCCCCAAAGTACAGAAATAAATGTAAAAAATAAAGAGGTTTTTCAGTATATTTTTGCATATTTTATTTCTCACGATGAGTCAAAAATGGGAATTGCATTATACAAGAGGATAAAATTTTTACTGTTTTTTTGGGCTCTAAAAGTGGAATCGCATTATAGTAGAATATTTACGGTAATACAATGTTTATTCAAATTCAATAATAAGTATTCCCAAAAGCATCCTACAATTTATAAATAATAAATAACTAAACAATAAGACAGTGTACTTACATAACTTAGAAGTTCATTGGGAGCCATTCCAGAAATAATGAAAAGATACCGAATAATGACTTTCAAATTGTTTGGCCAGCACGAACACAAAGCTGCCCACAGCTCCTCTATCTCTTTTGGATGCTCATCTCCAAACTTAATATTAAATAAATGAAAATAGCAACAATAAATACTTCAATAAAATTTAAGTGGAATAAAAATCATCTACAATTAAGTTGATTAATCAAAATTAGCTATCAATAAGACCAACATTAAAAACAGTCAATTCTACATAAAATTATAGATCCCTAAGAGATATGAACTTGAGTTCGTGTGTCTAAGAGATTGCTTGGTTAGTTCATTAGATCATTTAGTGATCCTTCACATGACTACCATCTCGATACATTATTGAGCCAATTCCGCATGACTTATCTTTTCACAGTCTGGGACAAACAGAAATATCCATGCCCAGCAAGATTCGAGCCCATGATCTGGCAAATTCAAAAACTGGAACGCTTACACTCCAATACTCTCAGCCACTGTGCCAGTGTTCTAAGAAAAAAAAAAAAAAAGAGCTTGGAAGTCATGTTTTGCAATTTTTGGTGCAGGGATCAGCCCATCTTTCCATGTTGTGGGTTACTTACACAATTATATGGTGTCCAGGAAATACCCATCCCTTCACTTCATTCAAATTTTTTTGTGAATTCAGGAGTTTTATGGGCTTATTAAAATATGCTATTCATTATCATCCCCATTCGCTCTATGCAATGTAATTTCATCCCTAACGTAATTTCGTTGACAAGTTGTATCCCGTTTCTTATTATTCTAACTCGGTCAGCAAAAGCAATGTTTTTATCAGTCCAAATGAAAAATTAAATTATTATCAATCATGCACACCAACGCTTTGAATTACAAATTGCTACTGCAGAAAAGCTGTCTCTTTTATTAAAACACGAGCTGTCCCTTTTATTCCAGTTAATGTGGTTTTTGAGGGACACCTGAAGTACCTCCTTGATTAGTTCAGCGATTAGCTTATTATTTATTAGTAAATATGGTGCTATTTATGTTGGAATTGTTGTTTACTATTTTTGCTTTTAATTTCATTATTTATTTTCTTCAATTCTATAAGAGTTGTTCAATAAATAACCTGTTCAAGTGGTTATCTACCAGGATTAAACATTTTTTTCAATTTCTCAGCTAGTATTAAGTGTAATTTTTTTTAAAGAATTGATATGTTCGTGGCATCAGGGCATTTTGTTTAATGTGTTTGTTTAAAGTTAAATTTCCCGAGCGCATGGATATGTTTCAACTGGCCTACATATTCACCTGATCTCAATCCATTAGATTTCTTTTTATGGGGTTCACGTGAAGAACGAGGTCGAAGACGAACCCTTAGACCTCGAGTAAGCTGCAAACATTATCGATTATGAAATTTTGGCCATTCGAACAGATGTTCTTACAAAAGTGGTGGCCAGTTTTGCAATCCAATTGCACGAAATCATTAAGATTAATGGCAAACATATCATCAAATATGTGTTATTTTCTAAATGCCACTTCATATTAATCAACCCAGTACTTTCAACTTATTTGGGCCTTCCTGTATTTTCCCCCATTATTCAAACACTTATCCCAGAAATGAGTTGATTCAGAAAGTCCATTTCCTTGTGATGTTTATCGTGTTTGACGGGTTTGCTGTGAATTGATTGGTTGATTGATTTGTGTCGGCTTCTTTATAAAGTTTTAAACAGATTTTTCTGCAAATTTTGAAGAGGCAGATGGTAACTGACCTCGTTCGACTGGCCGTAGGAGCAGGTCATAAGACCTCATTCGCTGGTCGGGAAGAGGTTGTCACCGGCGGGCCTGGAGTGCACTTCATGAGGTCAGCAGTCGTTGAGCGACCGCTGGTGCAAGATTGGATCTCGAAATTGACCATCTGCTGATTGCCGACGGCCCAATGGCTTCGAGCCTTATCTTAGAAGGATGGGTCCGTGGTCTCGTTCGGCATTGTTTGGGGATGGCTTTCTTGACACCTGATCGATCCTCTCTCTGTCCCCTTGGTCTCAACCGTCTCTCTTCCTCATGCCAGGTCCTTGCTGACTTTCTCCATCTCATCAGATGACCCGAGAAGCGTAGTAGCTCGTTGGTATGCTGAGATTATCATAGGCAATTTCACACCAATTTGTGTTTTATGGTCGCACTTTGCTGGTTTAGTCGCTTAACCGCCTTTTTGTTTTCTTCATTTTTTACTTTCCATCCAGTTACCCCATCCAACTTTCACTCTGTCTAATAAAGGTGTTATCTATGGCCCAGACAGTTTTCTCTTTCTCTGCTCACGAGAGCGCCCAGCCAGCAGTACTTTGAAGACGACCGTTTGCCTGTGTTAGATAGTATGATTGTAAGTTGCATTTATTTTTGCTTTGTGGGTTAAAAGCCATGTTTCTATTACATTATTGCTTCTTTGCTTATTTTGATTGATTGCTCTGTTGTTGATTGTTATTTACACTTGTTATTGCGCTTTGTTCACTAAACTGGTTTTTTTTTTTTGCTCTTTAATGCCTTCTTATTTGATGCGTTATTTAAGTCGTATTTTAGCATTGTTATTTTTGGTGTTTTTTGCTCTTTCTTGCTCTTCATTGCGAGTTTGGTAGTGGTTCAACCTCCTGGATTCCACTATACAACTTTACCATCTTTAACACAATGCAAATTCAGGGTCGTTGAATCGTTTGCCAAAATTGTAGTGGCATAAGGTTCGGGTTCCGTTTCCCACAGAACTGGCACCGTGACATAAGTATCGGGTCTCGTTTCTCACAATGCCTCAACTGTGGACAGCAAACATTTGCCTTAATTGGGTTGGTAATTTATTAAATGGTCCTTACACAATAAACATTTATTTGCATTAAAAGTGTCATGCTTCAAATTTAAAAAATTTTTTGAATCTAAAAATAAATCTTAAACGTTAAAAAAAAAAATCGAACAATTTTAAATAAAATAAAAACAATTTGAAGCAATAAGTACATTTTTTACTGTTGAGTCAATAATAGCATTTTGGCTAATAAGTTTTTCCAATTGAAACCTCAGAGGAGCTTAATATTTACCTTAGCAGTAATGTAGAAAAGGTTATTCAGCACCATTTCTGTTGCTTCAACAGAGCCTCTTCCTTCTTTTCGAAAAGGAGCTTTGATGGTATCGGTTATGTAATATTCTTGCATTTTCGTTAAAAACTGAGATAAAGGGTTGGCTGGTGGAATGTTTGGATCAACTAATTCCATATTAAATAACCAAGGTAATAAATACTGTAAAAGGATTTGCCTAACTGGATATCGTGCAGTCTGTAGTCTGTGAGTAATTTCTATTTAAAAAAAAAAAAAAAAGTTTTATAAACCATTGATAGATGTAATAATGAAATATAATAGTGGGTGTGCAACTTAATTCTGTTTTTAAGTTTATTACTCACTTTAAGAGCTGATGACGGTTTTATTAATGAACAGATTGTAATGATTTTAACATGTTTGTATTGGCATAATGCAGAAATGTTTCCAATTGTAAAATATGTAAATAAGGGATTTACATTTTTTGTTGGATAACCTGCTGGATATGGCTACCCTTCTCTTCTATCACCAAACTTAAGCGGTTAGCGATATTGAAAACGACAGATTGCAACATTGGCTGTGAGATTTGAGCTATCTCTTTTCTGATGTAGTCTTTCAGGTCACAGAGAGTGGTTGGTCTGGTAAGATAAACC
Source organism: Rhysida immarginata (assembly GCA_023313115.1). Classification (NCBI taxonomy): domain Eukaryota; kingdom Metazoa; phylum Arthropoda; class Chilopoda; order Scolopendromorpha; family Scolopendridae; genus Rhysida; species Rhysida immarginata. The sequence goes on along the minus strand of JAHWFO010045024.1, from coordinate 614,974 downwards.
CTGCTTTTTAGAAATCCTCAAAACTACTAGCCACAAGGAGGCCATGGTATTGAAACATTTCGTCCAATAATCTGTCTTCAGTCAAAACAAAAAGCAAGAAATGTTTTACAAGGATGCTTATGTGTGGCGACATCCCATCATGTTGACATGTTAAGTTTCCCAATATGACTCGCTGCCTGATGTAAGGAATAACTTGATCCTGTAAAATCCATTAGTTGTGAGCACCTGTGATTGTCACTGTTACCAAAATACCATCTCTGTTCTCGAAGAAAATCAGTTAGGTTAGGACTAAAGTTTGTTAAGGGCATACTTCACCAAACAACTAAAGTTTGTTAAGGGCAATGTGAGGACAAGTGTTGTTATGAGGCAAAACCACTCAGTGATGTCTTGATGGCCATTTTTCCTCAACTGCATGTTGCAGATTTTGCACTTGCTGTGCAAAAGCAGTCTGCCATGACTGTCTCCCTGATGGGAGAAACTCATGGTACAGCACCCCATCTGATTTCATCAGAAGCACAGCAGATGCTACTTGTTCTGAATGTTGCTTATGGTTTGCAAGGAGGGTGGTTAGGCAGGGTTGACGCATGTTGTTGTGCTTTGGATGATGGTAGTACCAGACCCATTTTTCATCGTCGTTTACAATCTTGTACAGAAAAGACTTCTTCGCCTGGCTGTCAATTGAAGATGTGTGCTGTACTGCTGCATTCGAATGTATTTTATAATGGACTAATTTTTTTTATTCCTAGCTGTTCGTTATAACCAAGGATCAGAAATTTTGTTCGTATTATCAAAATGATGGCAGCATAGCTAGTGATACTTAATATAATGAAAAAAAAAACTTGAAATTATGCACGAACAAAGATCATGTTGATTGTCTGCCCCATTTGTATAAATGGTTCGAGTCCAACAGCTTATTATGAATTTTAACTTCTGAAAGATAAATGACAGAATAAAGTTGCACACCAAATACAAAAATTAAAAATGGAGACAAACCTGAGAACATTGGCATGGTGAGTTCAGGATGATTTAAAGCAAGTTGTTTTGAAAGATACATTTGAGATCTAGAATATGTTGCCGATAATAATAAGTCGGAATCATCATCTTTTTTTGAAGCTGCTTCTATGTCGCTTTCACCTAATAACATGAAGATAAAATGCATATTACGAGCATAATAGAAACATATCTAAATTAATGTGTTTATGTAAGTTGAGTGTTTGACACTTAGCTTCCAGGATCCACCATGTCTTATAAGAACCGATACTGTACTTACACTGTACTGGTATATCTTAGGTACTTTTATAACAAATATTTGTGTGTGTGTGTTTTATATCAATCATATGTACTTACTCAATATCTCTTCGGTCACAACAGGTACTGGACTACTGAAGAATCGTTTATCTAATACTTGCAGAAGCTGTAGAGCAGTTTCATGTATGGCAGATCTCGGGCAACCGGTGTTCATTAATGTAACATTGATGATTGCCGTGTAATGATCACAAGGATATTCCCTAGGAAAATAAACCAGATTAACATAAAAAAACGATTTATAAAATAAAATTTAGTCAGTTTTAGAAGAAGAACATAGGTACATTTCTTGAAAACCCTACAAATAGGAAACTACTGAACAAATGGACGTCAAGTCCCTATGTCTACCTATTCATTACACACTTTAGCCACAGAATAACACAGAACAGACAGCTCAGCATTTCGATGATAGTGACCGTGAAGCACGCTCCTGGAGATTGGGTGGATTCGAGGTTCGCTTTGAATAGGAGTAGCATTGGGAAATAGGCGCTGTCCGAATACATTCCACTATTAAATTTATTTTCGTTCTTCATTGAATTTCATTAAATAAACAAAGTTAACTTCAAATCATGTATGAGGTTAAAGTTTCATGTATGAGGGGCACTCTAAAATTTTTAGCCAGGAATGCTGCACGCATCCACCAAATTTGTTTTACTTTCTAAAAGCTTTTTTTCAGGTAGAGGCAGTAGCTCATTGCTGAAAGACCTCCCCCCCTCCCCCAGCAATGAACTGTAATTCCAGCCTATTCCTACTATTCCTATTGTGCCATTCCAATGGTAAGCAATGATGGCTACGAGATGACAGTAGCAGCCGGAATCCCAGAAGCAGCATCTTCCAAATTTGTAATGACTTTCAGAGGACAACAATTCAACATCTACAATGGGAATGGTTCAAGAGCAAGGAAATTGGAATACACTGCCATTCCCTCACACTTGGTAGATATGTACAATTAAGAAATGTGCTGATTAATGGTCTTGAATTTTAGAAGTGGCCAAAATAGAAAAATTACTTATTTTAAATAATCATTAATGTTATATGTCAAATATAATTTAATACAAGGTGTCACAATTGAATACCCGGATTAATACAAATTCTCACAAATGGGATTCCAAATGAAAATTCTGTTTAATATGATTCAAAGTAATCTTCACCGAACACAATACACTTTTGAGCACATTTGTACAAGCTTGTAAAACAGCTTTTAAAGTCCTCAGACGGAATTCTCTCGATTTCTAATGTCATGTTTTACTCAATGTCAGAAACATCTTGAAATACATAGCGATTTTCATCTGTGGGGATAGGTAAAAGTCTGAGGGGGGCCAAATCCAGAAAATAGGGTGGATGGTGAACTCTGTGGTATGTGTTTGGCCAGAAATCCAACAAAATTTTCTTTTCCGCAAATCCTCTGTTAGAATCTGACAAATTATCTCCTTATTGTAGCCCAATTCATCTGGAAGCATACTACGAATTGTGATTTGGCAGTCAGCAGTGACAAGTTTCCTGACTTTCTCGATGGTTTCTGGCATTCAGACAGAAACTGGTCTTCCAGGTCACAGGTCGTTTGAAAGGTCTTCACAGCCATCAGGAAAGCAACTAAATCACTCGAATATACTCATTCGGGATAGGGCATCATTTCCGTAGGCAGTTTTCAACATCTGGTGTGTTTCCACAGCCAATTTTTCCAACTATAGGCAGATTTTAATGCAAGCCCGTTGTTCCATATTTTTTTCTCGACGATACTTGTTTACATGCGTCGCTATAATGCGTGTCTGAACACGAATTCTTTATGCTACTAGAAAAAAAAAAATCGATGCAGCTGCAGTGCAATAGGTGACTATACAAACCATGTCTTGACTTGTTGAATTTTTGTTTACATTTTACGCAGCGACCTCTGTCCGATATTTAATTGCCACACCTTGTACTTTCCAATGGATTGGAATTAAATCTTGGCATTTCCTTACCTTGCACTGAATATCGTAGCTAAAGCATTGAAACAACCATCAGCTACTTCATTGTTTCCTGTATAGCAGCGATCAACGACCCAATCAAGAAGGCTGCTCATATCAGGATTATATTCCAGAAGCAGAACAATTGTTTCTTGTGCTAAGTTATAGATCTAAAAATAGAGGATAAGGATTACGATGGAGTCATTAAACAGATTATACAAATGATAAACTGATCTATTTCCAATTTATATTCAAAAATTTCGTTAACAGTAACTCTGAGAGCTAAACTAAACTCTTGAACTAGAGGGTCATTTGGCACAAATAGTTCATAAACAAATATTTTTGGAAAATATACATTTGGTCCAGCAAGTTTTCTCTCTTCTGAAAGTAACATTTGCCAAATTAGTCATTAACAACGATGATGGCATCATCATTCAATAAAAAATTTTTAACGAGTCAAATTTTTAAATTTAGAAACAAGAAGTCACATGGGGCCAAGTCTGGAGAACAGTGAATTAGAAATTAACTGGAAGCCTAATTCGCTGAGTTTTGCCATTGCGATTTTTGATCTGTGTGATGGTAAATTATGATACTTTTTTGTGTACCAATCTTGGCCATATTATGTTCCAAATCCCGTTATAAAACGTTCAATAATGCAATATGAGAAATCTTTGTTATTGTTTTTCCCATCTGCAAGAAGTTGATTAAGATGTTCCTTTAGAATTTCTAAACACAGTGGTCATCACTTTCCCAGCTGACAAACTGATCTTCACCTTCTTTAGAGCATTTTCATCAGTCACAATAATTATTCTTTATCTTACAAAATTCAACACGGTTCAAATACAATAAAACCTGTGTACTAATGACCACTTTTGCTTGGTCACGCAAAAATTTACATGGGAAATCTATTAGCGTAACGACCACCTGTCTAACACAACCAGTGACTGGCATTTTCGATCCCTTATGCATCTAAACCTATACAAAAAAACCTGTCTATAAGGACCATTTACACAACGAATCAGGTCCCAACTTAACCTGACAATTTACATCGTTACACTATTCTCGGTAATCAGCCAACCAGAGTCAAGAGATACAAAAATGCAACCATGGTTCTTTTAGCCTACTGATATTGTTTATTATGTTAGGCAAACGCAAGTGCCTGTCATTGAGGAAGCAAATATTGCTCTAAAATCACTGGATATGCTTGAACAACATTTTGAAGATTTAAGCTACAGGTACACAACGCGATCTATAGCAGCGGTCGGCAATATGACAATATCACATACCGTGAAATATCTTTGTGAGCGATCCAGTATTGTGACTGCTTTCCGGCAAGCAGGTTCATGGTGTTTTTCAATTTTTTTTTTTTTTGAAATTTTGAGATAAAAATGAGTAGTCCCACGAGAAGAAACTCCTGTCTTTTAGAACTACAATCTAACAGAAAAAAAAAAATTATTTTGGGTGCATGAAATAAATAAAAAGAGATAAAACTTGGGGAATACCACTGCCTCTATCATGAAGTACAATCATCTGAGGACGGGTTTTTCCAAATATTTCCAGATGTCTCATGGTAAGTATCATATAAACATGCGTATTTTTTCGCTTTTTCTACGAGTACCTACGTTCCTTCCCTTATTTCACCAAATTGACTGCTCCAACTGCGCTAAATTTGTACAAACGGATCGCTCCTTGCCTTGATCTAGTCTGGCTCGCTGCGACAGACTGCCTTATGTGCGACATGAATGTTGCAATATTGCATCATACAACTAGATTGCCAGCTCACCGCAAAAGATCGCATTCTGTGTGCCTGAGGCTTTAATGTTCGCTAAGAAGATAAAAAAATGCAAACAAAAAAATAGTTTAGAGTTTTTTATAAAGAAATAAACTTATCTCTTTTTAATTGCTATGTTGTTGATCTGTAGTTCTTTTGATTAAACCTGTATGTAACGACCATCTGATCTTAACGACCACTTCTGCTTGGTCCCGTGAGTGGTCATTATAGATAGTTTAGTTTTTACTGTACCTTTTAAATAATAATGTCTTTATAAAATAGTACAGTGGTACCTCGCAATTTGAACATAATCCATTCCAAGACGACGATTGAGTTGAAAAAATCGTTCGAGTTCCAAAGCAATTTTTCTCATTGAAAATAACAAAAACTAAATTAATCTGTTCCAGGGTCCAACACTATCGTAGCAAGTTCACATACACCGATACCACTTTCATGCTTAGTGATAAGATCTTTTTTGTATTTGTATTTGCACAGTTCATTCCAAAAGCGTTTTCACTTAGGTGAATGACGTTCGGCTTCTTTGCAAAACATTAAACCAGTGAGATTAATCAGTCCAGGCAAGAAGTTGAGTTTGAATCTGTTAAGTATATAATTTATTATATTTACAATCTCCTCATTTCTTTTGTTTAACGTGAGCGCTCCCCGCACATGCTATTGTTGCGCTTAGTAACGGCATTGTTACTCTGTATTCTAAATCAATTATTGTTTGACCATAGTCGTGTAAAGTTCGATGCATTAAACCTTTTTCTATGAACTGTATTCTATGCTATTTTATTTGTCGTGCCACACATAAACCTAACAGAATCATGTTGGACGATGCCATTTATTGTTTCTTAGCAACAGGGATAGGGAGGTATAATGAGTGACGTCAAACAGTTTTATTGAAATCTGATTTTGAGCCTTTATTAGGAAAGTTTTTCTTTATTATAAATATATCAAGGTATATTACTATTAATTTAGCACAATTGCTGAATAATAACGTGAAAACTACACGAGGAAGTAAGTGATAAGCTGGCAAAGCCAACACCACCTAAAGAGAAAGCCTGAGCGCGAAAACGTCATACATTGTTACTTCATGATACGAAGTCACAATTTAGGACTTATTATCGGTAGAAGTGCGATTAAAGATGACTTTTTATGATGATGTAACAATATATGACGTTTCCGTGTTCAGGCATGTTTTTAGGTGGTGTTGGCAAAGCACGTTCAATACCATAATGGCGAATACACGAATCAAGAATGAACTGAAGCGTAGACCACGCTGTGTGGCATTGCAGGCATTTGGTTTACAAGGCAGCGTTCAAGATCTGAGGTAAAATTGACTTGAAAATTTCGTTCGGATTCCAAGTTGTTTGAGTTTTGGGGCGTTTTGAGGTACCATTGCAAAATTCCAGAACATAATCATACAAGTTAATGCTAAATGAACAAACTTTCCTAGTTTTTAACAATGTACTTGTGCCATGTCTTACATCAGAGTAAATTCCATATTTGTGCCACTGTTTATTAAGTACTTTTGAGCAATTATTTTTCTAATCAATATGTATTTTTAAGTAATAAGTAAAGAAGCTACTGTCAGTCTTACCTTGGTCTTAATCTGGATTGGTAACAGGAAAAGAAGAAAGGAAAAAAAGGAAAAAAAAAAAAAGAAAACCAAATTAAAGGAGGTGATTAAAAAAAAAAATAAAAAATTTTCTTATAGATCATGTTAATAGCCGAAAAATTTAAATTAAAATAATTTTACAGAAATCAAGAGCTAATAAAACTGCATAAATTTCCACACGCACAGCAACTTATTACTTTTGTTACATGAGCTTAATTATAGTTATTATTATTATACTTATTATTATTATTTTTTAAAAATAAAACTGCTACCTTTTCCTCATGAGATCCAAGTAATATGTCTAACCAAGAATAAATATTCCCATCCTCAGCAAGACTTTGAGGCTCAAAAACGGGGCCACTACAAAGTACGGTTGACATAGCTTTCAATGCTTGAAATTCCATGTTAGAGCAAGATTCATCCTTCAGAAACCTATAGGGAAGGAAATCCACAGTTATTTAAATTTAATATTTTGATATTAATTTTTTAGTTTCTACAGGTAATGACAAATATTAGCACCACTAATGTTTTTATTCAAATCTGCTTAGTAAAACAATCATTTCTACGTTGTACAGTGTCTTTCAAATTCAAGTTAACACTTCGTAGCTTGCTACAGCAAAAACTATGTATCAGAAAATCGTTAAATTTTTGGAATGCCTTAATTATATGATGGGAATTTTTTTCGAGAGCAAAAATAAATAAATAAATAAATAAATAAATAAATAAATAAATAAATAAA
>JAHWFO010045024.1:556414-607582 GCA_023313115.1 Rhysida immarginata | reverse complement strand
AAATAAATAAATAAATAAATAAATAAATAAATAAATAAATAAATAAAAAAGTCAATTCCAAAAACCACCAATAGAGTGCATACTATAGCTTTATAGGGAACATAACAAAGAACTTTACGATTTATTTGTCTAATGATTACAAAACATGAAAAATATGATGGCCACCATTTTCTGCTACCATCTGTAAGTGTAAAATGGTTGAAATCATGTATGCCATGTGCATAACATTCCAAAAAAAGTTTATCACAAAGCTTCAGTTGCAGATTCACTATTTTGGTAAAACAATTTTACCAGCAAAGCACGTTCCGGAAGAGTCAAAGTTCTGCATTAACATGCTAAACAATTAAGACTTTGTGATACCGAGCGACGGCAGAGGTGTGGATATCCGTGGAAGAGATCTTCCTGGACACATGCTTTTTCAAGGTTTTTTTCTTAAGTCCATGTGTTTCGCCATTCCCTTTCATCAGAAGTCAGTTTCAGTGTGGCCAAGTTAGCAAACATTCTGCTAAATTTAGCAGATTTTACACCAAATTATGCAATAATCCATTGAATTCAATGAAATTAGTACAATTTTAGTGGAGTTTTTATAACTCACAGTTCAATGCAATCAATGTTATACGACCCTTTTTAGTAACAAAAAATACACCAACTATGCAAAAATTGAATTTTAGTAAAGACCAGTCTATTTAATACGAGACCAAGAAAGGAACAATACAAATTTACATTTAGAAACTTTCATTATTTGTGGAAAGTCAAAGCTTTCACATGTTACAATGGAACGAACGCTTTTCAGTGTTATCCAAAATGAAAGCAGTCAAATTGATGCTCTGAAACAAAAAATCACCTCGATTCGTGAAATTGGGCATCAGCCCAAAAGCTATTTCGAATAATATAAGAAGTCCTGAAGACTATAGTATATGCAAGATACAAGACTTCTGGAAGACCTCGCATAATAATAGCAGGATAACTCATCACATTCTTAGAGCTGCATCCAGTCAATGGGAATGACAAATTTAAGAAAGGCTTGGCTCGTACAAATGTACAGAATGTTCAGCGTGTTTTCCAAGAATGCCCACATCTCACACAGGAGCACGCCACCACTGAGTTCAAGAAGAATGGAATAATGCTATCATCATAGAAGAAAAATATTCAACATGGATGGACCAGAGGGTTTCTCATATTATTTGCATGGTTTATGAAAAGAAACAAGTTCTATCAAGAAGACAGATCGGTGTCGGATAACTAATGAAATGCACACACAAAGAAGCAACCGGTCAGACTTTTTAGTCATATATCAAGTTTACAAACACTGTATTCTACACACAAAGGAAAGCAAGGTTAAAAACTAAAAAAAAAATCCACGCAAATGGTAGAAAACGCGAAAATTCGATCTCGCAAATTTAGCCCGAAAATCAAGATCGCAAAATTTGTAGAAACGCACATGCCTTATTGAACTTGTTTATGGTTCATGTTGGTGAAATATGGGTTGCTCAGCAGAGCTCTGCGAGTTCCAACATATCAATAAAATTTCACCTATGCAACTACTCTTTGCGAAGATTTCTGTCATCCTGCAAATATCTTTAAGTGACATCATTGTCGAGTGCAAATTTCAAGGACCAATATCAGTGAAACCACACGGGAGTAGGACGTCATTGAGTGCTTGCACTTATGATATGGTGCAACTAGAAGTTTTCAGCTGAGACAATTGCTACAGAGTTCCGAAATGTCACTTCAAATACCGCTGGTGTAAACTAACAAGCATCCTAGATTTTCATGGTTCTGCTGCTGCTCGTAAGCCTTAAATCAGAAGAATCAATACAAAAGGGTTTGCTACTGCTTTTACCCTTAAGTACTGATCTTGTTACTAAATAAGTGTCATTCATGATGTAAGTAACTTCATTTCAGGCGGGGTTCTTTCCATAACATGTCCTAAACTTTTACTGCACACCAATTTTTGAATATTTCGCCCCGTACTTTGATATATTTTTCAATTCTTGTGAGAACATGGTGAGTTGCGCTCCAAAGGCATCTTCACGTTCTGTTATTTGGTCGATAGCATCTGTTATCGTGCAATAAGCTCATTTTGTGTATTCATCGAAAGTGGAACATGGAATAATGGAAACATATATGAAGTGATGAGCAGCAGTATACACTAGCAATCAGATGACCTAGTTTGGGTCTGTGCAAAAGTATATACTACTGTCCAAAAATTTTTGATCACTAGCTTATTTTTACAGATTTTGTATGTAACTTTTGTTAATACATTACCTTTTATCAGACAATCCAAAAGGGATGCCAAATTTCCCACTCCAAGATGCAAATAAATGAAATAAATTTTGCCTAAGTTTTCGTGAAAGCAAAGTTGCTCGATGGTCCACTAAGAGAAAAAGAAAAACAATACAAGAATTCGGGTATGCAATAAAATTTCCTTGTCTTGATTTAATAATATTATTTATGTAATTAGTATTCCGTACTCACAATGAAAACTTTTAATTAGTTTACAAATAAAGCGGCAAAAATGGGCTTTAATATCTTGAACAACTGGGACATCCTTGTCATTCTCATTTTCCAAATATAATCTCGCACCATCAATATATTCAATGAAAGTGGGATATAATCCAGAGCCTTCCAAAATATTTGGTCTAGAACAAAAATGTTTTTTTTTATGCTTTTAAAAATCAATTAAAGTTATCAAAATCTTATAATTTCCTTTTGTTAATCAATCACCTTTAACATAATCTGTACATACACCCATATAAACCGAGAATCTTACGATTCAAACAAATCTAAAAATATTTGAGTTTCACTTTACGGAATAGAGCTAAGTTTTTTTTTAAAAAAATGCTTGGTTTACAGAGTTTGATTCACATCTATGGATTCCATCAAGGCCACCATTGGCTGGGTAATGGCCGACATCCAGAAGGACCATTTAATTTGAGCATGTCAAAGCTTCCAGTCTCGCACTGAGGCGGTTATTGCGGCTAATGGCGCTTACCGTATTTATTCTACTATAATGCAAAAAATTTTAGCCTAAAAAAGCACCTAAATTTGTTGGACCGTATTAAACAAGAGTATAATATTAGCGCTGCAACGACTGGGCAACAAATGAACTTTAGGCTGATGAAGTTCAAATGAAGGTAGCATATAATATGCATCACAGTACATTAATATACAGAATATACAATGTACAGTTCATTATACAGCAAGGTAATTGACTTATTATTTTAATTTTCCGTCACTAAAGGCTAAGAAAATAACTTCAAAACTGCGTCGATCTTATAATTTTCCCACTTAAATTTTATTAAATTAATATCTATTTATTATTGTTAACAGTAATCACTTACAAAAAATCTTTGGATATTTGTAAATATCACTAAATAAAATAATGAAACTAACTTAGAAGTTAGGAGCACGGCTCACTTCGCATGCCGCCATTTTGAATAAATTAACGAACATCTAAACAGAAGGAAAGCCTGTGCCCTGAAAATTCATACATTGTTACATCATAAAAAGGTATTGTTAATCGTTTTTCTACCAATAATAAGCCCTAAATTATGACTACCTATGGCCATTTAACAATGTATAAATTTTCAGGGCATAGGCTTTCTTTCTAGGAAGTGTTGTCAGAGACTATCAATAAGCCATTCTCTCTCTTTCCTGCAATGGAACTTTATAAACGTTTTTCACATTTCTGTAATGAACTCATGATGTTTTCCACTTTTTATGACCTGAAAAGCAGTGACTGGTAATAGAAATAGTAAAATAAAGAGGTTTTTTTTCTCCCCTTTCTTCTTTCTTTTTCTGTATATTCTTGCCTATTTTACTTCTCGCGACAAGTCAAAAATGGGGACCACATTATACAAGAGGATAAAATTTTTACTATTTTTTTGGGCTCTAAAAATGGAATCGCATTATAGTAGAATAAGCAGTACATCGAATAAACCTGTTCTCCAACCCTTCCTACATCCATGCATCTAATTTTATATAAGTAAAATACGTTGTTTGGCATATATGACATTTTGTTTTACTATCTGCATTGTATCCTGAAACATCCTAGGTATTCTGTATTCCACACCTCTCAATAAGAAGAGTACCAGTCATGGTAATTTTTCAACAAGATGGTGTGTGGGCAATAACCTTGAATACAAGCCCGGGAGTCTAATTGTCTCAATGGTTTGGACTATCATTGATTATTGGAGAATATGAAACCTAAATCGGAGAGGGCATTTATGATCGTCTCACTGGCATTTAGGTTATTCACAGTGGTTTTCTTTCTTCTAAATCTAAAATTAAAACATGATTTGGTCCTCTCTGGAAAGGGTTTACGTGACAACAATGACATGGAAATGGACTTGCGACAACAATCATGTGAACCAAGCACATTCCAATTTTGTTCACATGGAGGTGAATCAGCTCTGTATTCATGAATACCAATACATACAGTACTTTTATAAACAGAGCTCCATCATTAATAATGAATGCTAATGAATACCCGTATGTACATGCAAAAACAGTACTAATTGCTTTAAAACTACAGAACCCATTTAATAAAATTGAAATTACAACGATAAGCAATGTTAATCAAAATTTCATCATTAATAAAATATAATAACGTTCTACGAGGCAGATCATGAATTAAAATATCATATTACAATATACACTCTTAGTCAAAAAAAAAAAGTTGCACCCATAGGAAACCCTATGGGATGCTATGGGACATTCTGTTAAACTCCACCGCTGGCACAAGCTCTGAAAGAGCTGCAAGCCTGCATGGGATGAGCTGAGTCAAGACTACATTAAGAGCTTCCACGACATGTGGCAGAATGCATTGAAATAATGACGGCCCAACATCCTATTGAGAGTTATAATGATTTTGTTATTTTGACCAATAAATTTTGACCCATGCTCATTATATAATCATTTGTTGTTGGTAGTGAGTACTAACTTCCTTCCAAATATCTTTTCAATCAGACGATTCCTTCTGGATCCAACTATTTTTTTTTTTTTTTCTTGGACGATGATGAATATAAAAGTGACTACCAAGAGTTCATATGAAAATATTTCTTATACTTACGTCTTACTAAATGTGCCATTTTCTGCAATAAGTTCAAATACTTTCACAAGCTGAACTCTAAGGGCATCGCGACGTCTTCTACGCCGCATATTCTCTTGTTTACGGTCAATAGCTTCTCGGATGTAAATAACTAATTCCTCCATTAAATCCCTAAAAAAATGAATTATCAATTAACAAATATCAACTAATAAAACAATAATTTTACACTTTCCCTACAATTTTGAGTTATAAGTAAAAATAATGATAAACTTTAATGTACAAAGGCTATGCAGAAAGTAAGTTCCGTTTTTAAATATTGTGATTTGCACATGTGTGCCGAGTGTAGTGACTTGTGGCCATTTTCAAAGCTTTATGCAGCTTGTCTGCTTCGTGGTGAGGGTTTACAACGTCTAAGGATCAAGACACCAGTTACTTGTGAATTCAGTTCTCTGATTTGTTTTCTGAATGACAAGAAGATAAACCAGTTGAAATCCGCCATCAAATTTGTGAGGTTTTGGCAAACAAGCGATAGGTGTTCAATGTTACCAAGATGGGTGTGGCATTTTAATGAAGGACGTGAAAATGTGCATGATGAAGAATGAAGTGGCTGACCATCTTTGGTGAATCATGATTTGACAAGACGGTAAGGGAAGATAGACAATTCACATCCATTTCCCAAAAATTTTATGTTTGCATCAGAGCAGGCATTTCCATGGCAAGGAAATACGACACTTGGTGCAATGCTATGATAAGTGCTTCAACAAGGTAGAAACAACATAGAAAAGTAATTTAAGGTGTGTTCTTCAAATACCAGCAAGCACCTTTGATAATGTTTTCTTGTTTGTCTTTTATTTTAATGTCCCTTTGGGATAACCCTCGTATTTGACCGAAACAGCCATAAACTAGGTAATCTTGTAAAAATTTGGGTTTGAAAAAGCCACGGGACACTAGTATTTGCAACCAACAGCCATTGTAAAAGTTTTAATATGACCTAGGACCACCTTTAGCTGCAATAACTGTAGCAATTCTATGGTTTTTACTGTAGTTTTTCCATTTTATGAGATGGAACAAAGCTGAAACCAATGGTGACATTCAAGCGCAAAAGTTTGCCGTAAAAGATAAAGTTCCCTTCCAGCATCATCATCCAGGTCCACCCAAAAGGTTGGATAGATGAAGAGGGAACAAACAAAAAATGGCTTAACAACATCCGCTACTCGTGTGGGATACGTTCCAGAGCCATCTCACTGATGGTACAGCAAAGGAAGCAAGGAGGTACTAGAAGGCTTCGGATTATAATTGAATGAACTTATTCTCTTCACATATTTTTAATTGATTATTCTTGAATTATTAATAAATTTCAAGTAAGATAAACATTTTGAGAAAAAGACACGAATCCCTTACCTTACAGCATCTGCATTAATTTTGCCTAAACCACAAACAACTGTATCCCGGATATCACTGGACTCACAGCGTAACAATGGAATAACCAACTTGTAAAAAGCCGATGGGGAGATGTTCGCATTGGGTGACTTACTATCGGATCGATCAGATGCCATACTATCAGGTGACGAACTGGAAAAATGGAAAACACCAAACAAAAAGATAAATTCAACGAACCATCTTAACTTTCCCAAGTTTTTAAACATTAAATCTTTGTTCTAATCCCTACCTAATACTCAGATCTGGTGAAGCACATCGTATTATAGGATTCACATTAGGTGGTATCACCTGACAAGCGAATATTATATAATTCCTCCACAAGTGCAGGTAATTATCTCTTTCATTGGGTGGTTTTCTAATAGTGGTGGTACCTCTTAATAAAGAGGCTCTATTGTCATTAATAGGGCTTTAAAATAAAAGTTAAAGTTAAAATCAACAATAGTAATGGCTAACGATTAATTCCAAATGTTTACTTTATTTTTTTTCCGTGATCACTTACTTTGGATCGATAACAGTAAATAGAGAAGAAATCCTCGAGTACACTGCAGGCCATGCGTGAACAATGGCAATATTACTTCCAATATATTCTAAAAATCCTGTCAAACAAAGTGACCAAACGTCGTAGTTTGAAGAGGTGGCTGCTGCAAGATTTTTACTTCCCCCATCACCTGACGTTTCGTGGCTACCTGAAGTCCACACGGATGAATTGCGTTCTGTGAGCCATTGGAGATCGACTGTAGTAGCAGATAAGAGTGCTGCCTATAGGCACAACAGAATAGAGGTTAAAAAAAAAACAAAACTAATTAGTCTCTGGAATTACGTCAACATATATGCTTCTCTCTATTGCCTACACATTTAAAGTGATTTTAAAAAGACTTTACAGCTTTAAAAGCAAACAGAATTACTCGGATAACAAACAGAATAGGTTGAGGTGTCATTTTTAGAGCAGGGCACATCAAGTTTTTCATCAAACAATCATTTGGTTTGATGTAACTTCCATTCTTGATACGGCAGATGTCCTGAAAACTCAAGCCAGTGCATCAGGCATCACCTCCGCAACTGCAGTGTAATTCAGTTTCACAGCTCAACAAAATCAGCACGTAAAAGTGTAACAAACACTCGATCTTTAATGAAACCCCAAAAGAAAGAATCAAGGGGACTCGAATCTGGATCAACTGAGAGGTGACCATGCAATTGGCCCTGCAGACAAATTCGACGACGACTTGGAATCGGTTGTCAAGGAAATTACGAACTGAAGTTGGTTCGCTCTCTTGACATAGTGAAGGCATCCAACTTGGTCATCTTTGTTTAAGTACGGAATGAGGAAATATTTGAGAATACAAAGTTACCATTTTTGTTTTTCTCCATGAAAAAAAAACAAAACAAGCCATACATAAATTTGCTGAAAGCAAAATAAAACATTCATTTCTGAGCTGTCATGAACATCCTGGAAAGATTTATGTGGATTTTCAATACCACAGGTCCTGCAGCGTCCACCTTGTCACTGATATGAAACACTGAAGATTACATTGTATCCTATTTGATCTAACATTTCCGCACAGAACTGCTGATGAGCCACTTTATCTGCATCATATCCTACATTAACCTCATCATCTTCAGGTGTAAATGTTAACATATGTGCCAACTGGTCGGATGTGGTATGCCAGTCTCACGAGACACATGTCAAGTTGAATTCTTAGGGCTACGGGCGAAGCACTAACAGAGTTTGTCTCATAGTAGCATCAAAAACTCATGGGCTTTGCATGTAAAATCAATACATGGGCTACAGTAAACAATCAGTTTCAACAAGGATTTGGTGCAAAGAGTAAATTGTAGGCCCGCTTGGAGGATCCTTACAAAACGTTTTAGGAAAATCACGTTGGATTGTAATCGCAGAGTTTAGTCTGTGAAATCAAAGCACAAAATGTGCACCTGTGAAGGTAACCATTTTTAAGGGCTGCCACAAACTCATCTCTGCACTCGCACAGAACGAATGAGAAAAAGACTGCACATGCTCTGGATGAGCAAGTATGTACTAGTGCAAGATCTCACAAACTCTCGCTTTCTTATAATGATCTGATCAAGAATTTCAACATCTGAGGTTTGGCATGAAAAAATCCTCTTAAGAACTTTCATTTCTAGATCATGTTAACTTACGGAATATATAAATATTAGGTCGTTGCATATCAAATGTCGGATTGCAGAGGTCATCTTTAATGGCCCTCTAGAAAGGGCACCTTCACACGTGCTATTCGAAATAACCCCCAATGCGTTTTTAATGTCTGTTTGGGTTAGGAACGTTTTCCTCCGTAGAAAATTATCCAGACTCTGGAAAAGATGGTAGTCGGTAGGGGAGAGGTCCGGAGAGTACGGGGGGGGGGGGGGAAGGAAAACACCCATCGCCCCGGCGCCGTGGCCCTACTTGTGTTGCCACAAAAAACAAAAACTGCAATTTCTTTAAAATGTTTCATAGATAAAAATCTTAAAAGAAATCATTAAATATACTAGGAAAATAATACACATTGGATTGAAATCAAGTAAATCGTATGTATTATTAAAACAGACTCAATAAAGAGAGTATAAATAAAAACACATTAATAAGAAACAGAAAATATCCCAATTTCCAACTATCAAAATGAATAACCAAAACATGACACAAAAACGTTCCCGCCAGACCCATGTGACACCCCAACTGACATGGAATGTCACATATTGAAATGGTCTTTGCAACCATTTTTAAATTTACCTTTTCAGCAGCTGGTAATAAATTTAAAACTCTTTCTGTGATTATTGGACATGCTTTATCTAAAACGTCAATAACTGGTTGATCATCTTCCTAAAACATTAAACAACAAAATATATTTATTGCTAATATTAATTAAAATAAAATTGTAAAAACAAATCAAGCCCTTATTTCACTTTCATCTTACAATAACGTTTACTGAAGCCAAAATAATTGATAAAGCAAACAATATGAAACTTACCCGACAACAGCACAATGCTTTTAATAAGAATTTCACTTCCTTTAATATGTGAACAGAAAGGCGGCGAGGAATTAATCGAATATTGCAGAGCATCACTAAGGCAAACCCTTCTGTACAATGCAGTATGTTAGCTAATGGTTCCACTCGAGAAGATGATGCTAATGGTTCAAGAGTCTCCTGTAAAATAGGTAACAAGACGTATCACAAAGTTTGTAAACTGTTAAGGTAAACATCTGTTTTAATTCTATCCATATTATTAAGTACCAAAAGGTGTTTTATGCTATTACTGGAGGGGGGGGGGGGGGATATGTCTATAACTCTATCTTCTCTAAGGCTATGAAAGATTTTCAAAATCTTTTTTTGGCAATCAATAAATAAGTAATACATCAATCTTCTCGTAATGAGGTGCTATTGGCGAATATAACGTTATTAACTATGTTTTTGCCCATCAATAAATATGACTCGAAGCTTGTCAAAATTGTTTCAATGCTACGAGTTTCAAGGTCACCATTATGATACCAACTTAGAAAATTACAATGAAGACAGGTACAGTGACGAAATTAGATGAATTTCAAACCATAAGTTGTATGATGAGCCGATATCAGAGATTCACTGTGAAGATAATTATCCCACACGTTAAAATATACAGCCAATTTCAAACTTGCCTTTGAGAGCCTTTGGTAACGAAACGTGAGCTGGAAAGCTCTCCATTTTCAAATTTATCTTTGTCCCTATTCTCACCTATGGTCATGAGTCTTGGGTAATGACCAAAAGAGTGCGATCGCAGGTACCAGCGGCCGAAATGAGATTTCTGAGAGGTGTGGCAGGTGTTTTACCCTACTAGATAGAGTGCACAGTAGCACAATAAGGGAGTCTTTAAGTGTTGAGCCGCTACTTCTCCGCATCGAGAGATCTCAGTTGTGCTGGTATGGCCACGTGATACGGATGCTGCAAAACTGGCCTTCCTAGGCAGTTGTTATTTTCCAATCCGGTGGGTAAGAGACCAAGGGGTTGGCCTAGAACTAGGTGGCTAGACTAAATGGAGAACCTGGGTTCGAGTCACTTGGGTATTACCATGGAGGACATGCGGTTGATGGAGGAAGATCACGACCGCTGGAGATCCTCTATAGGGCTGCTGCTCCCGCGACCCTAACAGATAAGCGGGTTTGAAAAGTAAGTATGAGGGTCGTACAAATGAAAATGAAAATTATTTATTATATCCAAAGTGTATACAAGGAATTTAAAAATACTCTCCAAATGCGTTAAGGCATTTATCCCACTCTGTAACAAGGTGTGTAATTCCTTTATGGAAGAAGTCTTTCAAATGCGTGTGGAACCACTCCAAAACCTCTTCCTTCACTTCATCGTCCGACCGAAAGCTGCGGCCTTTCAGATGTTTCTTGAGATCCCCAAACACGTGAATGTCATGGGGATAAGTCAGCGCTGTAAGGTGGATGCTGCATTGCTTCCCAGTTGACCTTTTGATGAGGTCTACCGTCGCTTTCGAGGTGTGAGGACGAGCGTTGTCATGGAGAAGAAGCACTCCTTCTGTAAGAAGTCCAGCACGCTTGCATTTGATGGCCGCACGCAGTGCCTTCAATGTTTCCCCATATCGTGTTGCGTTAACTGTGGTACCTTTTTCAATAAAGTCCAGTAAAATCGGGCCTTTGCGATCAAAAAACACAGTCAACATCACCTTCCCCGTACTGTTTGTGATTGCTTTTGATTTTTTCGGGGGTGGTGACCCATAATGCTTCCATTGACGACTTTGGCGTTTGCTTTCAGGCTGGAAATAAAAGCACCAAGTTTCATCCCCTGTAACGTTTCTATCAAGAAAACTCTCTCCTTCCTGTTCGTAGCGACTCAAATGTTGCAGGGACATGGCCATTCGAACTCCAAGTTGTTCTGATGTCAAATGATGTGGGAGCCATTGTGCACAGATTTTTCTGTAGTGCAGAAGGTTCCTGATAATGGAGTGAACAGTTCCACGAATAAGTTTTACCAACCACGACATCGATTATCACTCTTCTGTTTTCCTTTAAGACAGCATCAATTTTGGCTTTGGAATCATCCGTGACGGTGCGGTTTGCTTGTCCAGGTCGTTGATCATCTTTCAGTGATGACCGTCCCTCCGAAACCTCTTGCTCCATGCCCAAACAAATACTACGATGAAGGTTAGGCATCATTTCCATAGACGTTCTGCATACTGATGGATTTCAGAAACTGAATCTCCTTCACATGTCAAAAAACGAATTACTGCCCTCTATTCCTGTTTTGTTGACCTCATTCTGTTGTTTGGACGAAGCGATCATTCGCAGAGCTTCGAAGGGCGAGCTATCGTTCAATGATGCAACTCTTGCAACCTACTGTTCAATTTGCACGTGAGGTTTCGTAATTGTTGAAAACAAAAACTTAAGATCCTACACGCTGTCTCCCCCCCCCCCCCACCCCCCACACACATACACAAATTTTCGTTTTCATTTGTACGACCCTTATAAGTTAAAATATACTAGTGAAACTGAAAGAAAAAATTATATTTATTGGTGTGGAAACCTCATTGTTCGTCATTTTGAAAGAAAGGCTTAAACAGCGGTTTGGAGGAATGAAAGTCATCGAATACCATCTATACTCAATGGAACTGTCTCCTGTATATTTTATGCTCTTCGCCAACCTTAAAAAGGAGAGTATTTTGAAGATGTGGAGTCAATCGAGAGGAGCGTGAAGACCGCTCTGAATGGGATTTCGTAGGTCGATTTCAAACTGGCCTTTGAGAGCCAGTAATTATGCGATGTTTGGAGAGGGAGGGAATATATGCAGAAAATTAATTCAATAAAAATTCTTTTTTTTTCGTATTTTAGTATATTTTTCAAGTAGGATCTGAACTTTTCGAATGTACTTTGTACAAAATGTCAAATGTTTATCTTAAACTAACCAAAAAAATTAGATTTCTTTACAATACCTTTTTAATTTGATGCTGAGACGTTATGGCATTTTTCCAGCTTGTGAGAATCTGTAGAAGCATCCGCAAGTTTGTATCCAATAACTGTGTAAACGTATCATTTACCTCTTTCATGACAAACTGGACGAAACCTAAATTAAGACCAAAGAACAACTTTAAAGTAACCTCAAATGCTAAAATTAAGAACAGTACCGTTTAATAACAAGACTGTTTTAAGAGACCTTACCATGTACTACATCTTCACGCCAATCAGGAAAATCTAAAACAAGATTCTGCAGTGACTGAAAGGCTAAACTAAATCAGTGAAGAAAGACATACGATGACATAAATTTCATGTTATTCTAACGGACTCCAAGTTAAAATGCATTTTAAATATATAAAAGGTTTACCCCCTCAATTCCTCATCCCAATGTACGGTAAGTCTTGTTAACAAATCAACTAAGTCCTGCCTACTCATGCCGTCTGGAATAAGCCGAGGAATAGCTGCCACACAGGTTCGGAATAAATCGATTTTTGGTTTTCTTTCTCCTCTAAAAGCGTTATACAAATCAATATAATTTCTAATGAATTTTAAGAAGAAATGTTTTTGAAGGATACCTACGTGATCATGTCATCTATTTCTTTGTTGACATTCTGTACATTAGTCATCATTAAGGAACGACCAAACTGGACATCCAGTGCACGTAATATATCATTAAATGCCTTTCTTACAAAGGGATAATATGCAGAAATTCCAATAACTTTAGCAGTATCTTCTGTCAACATCTGCAATGAATTAAAATAAGATTCCGATAGATTATTTAACAGGAAAATTACAATTCTCGAAAATAAAAACATTAAAATATGAAAAATGAGGATCATTAAACGCAGCTTCTAAAATAACAAAGGAACCCCATGACACACTCTTTGTTTGTGCGCAAGCATACCTAGTGATGGCGACGCGCGGTGGTGTAATGCTTCGTTCAAATCTGAAGCGAAAAGTCTAATAAATTTAACTGAAATAAACCCCTGTGTCATATTAAAAATAATTTTCTACCTACCTTATTAAGGAATGTTTTCTTTACACGAAGAGTATTTCCAGATGGTAGAACCCCTATAGTCCTTGGCATGGGAGGATCACCTTCTTTTTGCTGCAGGCTGTCAGCCACGACAAGGAATGCTCTCAATCCTATACTCATTCTCTTTTTTTTGTAATCAAATAAGTATGTTAATAGAATAAACAAGTACTGGTACATTAAATAATTACTTATTAAAAGCACAATCACAATAGTGGATAAATCTCTAGGGAAAGCCACATTTATACACAAGTAATTTGACGACGTCAGTTCCAAAAATTTACAGTGAATTTGATGATGTCATTAAAATATTGTAACATTAACTCAAAATTTGGACATCTAATCAGTGAAAAACACCAACAGAAAAAATTATGCAAATAATAAAAATTTTGGACAAACATTAAGAAAAAAATCCCTACCCGAAGCCATAGAAATTTACCAAAATTCAACCCAAAACCCGTTTTTGCCAGAGCATCTGATGTCAGAATCAGAGAATCAGGGAGCTAACTACATGTATTGCCCCTCCCCTTACCTTTCTTTATGAAATTGCCTTTACATTGGTGTCAGCCTCTATCTAACTGCACGCCTAAGTTTCTCCCACCCATGCCGCTATGGGGCTACTGTCGACAAACTGGTTATCCATTCTCTCATCTGTGACAACTTAGGCCGAAGAAGCAGTCACAGCTGCTTAAACTAAACAATTCACAGAATCCTTACCTCCACACACCGAGCCCAAAAGCCTGTCCCATAGTGATCACTGACTGCTGGAAATAAGGCAAGATGCTACTTTAGGCCATGACCTGTGTGGACATCTTGCATGCTCCTACCTGGAGACTGCTAAACATTTACAGGCAATAGTAGCTAGCATCATCTCCTTCAAACCCCAAACTACCCCATTCAATGAAGTTTTCTTCATCTAAAAGATCATGAAATGATCGGAATGCATGGAAAGTCTCGAAAGGAACCCTATAAGAAAAGACAGACTTGAAAAACTGCCATGTCACGAAGTAGTGCATATGTATTTTCTTTATTTGTTTAAAACGTCCTTCATTGGGTTTACAAACCAGCCACAAAATTTCTATTTAGTGGTTTTGTGGACAGATGAAGCTATGCTTAAAAGCAATGAGGAAGTGAATCCCCCTGGCTCCATGAGATAGATGCCCAACATGTGTGGAATTCAAATCGTGCGAGAAATCATCGATCATATCTTCCCAATGCAATGGATTGGTAGGATTGGACCTGTAGTATGGTCCCCTAGGTCTCCAGACTTCATTCCCTTAATTTTTTCCCCTGGGGACGGCTAAAAAAATCGTGCACCAAGAAAAGTATCAACAAGGGAGGACCAGATAAGCAGAAGATACACAAGGCTAACGTAGGAAGAGTCCTCTCAGCCTGCGTTTACGAGAGGAGGAGACTGCACAAATGCCACCAGCAAAAATAAACCAGCCATTTCCGGAAAACTGAATAACCACCATTAAATTCTTCACATAGTCTGTAGTCATGTAAATTTTTTCCCCAAAGCATTGGAACACCAAACTTCCGAGAAAAAGCCTGATACAGGTGCTCTGAAACACACTCTATAGCAATCAAGGAGATCCTTGAAAAATATTAAAAATTAATTTATTAATAAAATTCCCTGAATAACCTTTAAAAGTTTTCTGTATCTATTATTTTATAAATTTACCACTTCAAAAGTGCTTAATCAAAATATTATTGAGCTAATTTTCATTCATAAATAAAATTGTATTTCATTAGGATAAAGAATTGTGAAGAAATATAAACGTGGCTTATACTTGAGATTTTATGATTTGTATAATGCAATTATAATGCTTTACCTCTGGTGTCAATATAATTTTGATGGGCCGGCCAACACTCAGGAGATCAAAAACAATTTCCTTCATTGCAAAATCCAGTCGTTCCTACCAACAGAAATTTTCAGTGTATAAGTCGGGAAATTTAAGTCTTGAAATTCATTCATTCATTCATTCATTCTTGAAAAAGCAGGGTCAATGCTAGTCCCCCCTGAATTTTGAAGGACACGTGAATAAAAATTTATGAACAACTCATAAGGGTTTTATCATATGCCATACCTCAGATGTTAAATTATTGAAGCGTATGCCTTAAGGGAAGGCTTGCAAGAAAATGAAAACTTTGAGTTAAATGCATCAAATGCTTTGAAATTTGTTACATGATTAGCCTTTGCATCTATAAATATACCCAAGAAGAAATTTCTATGTTGAATAGAAAAATTTTTATATACAAAACACTACGATCAAAAGTACATTTTCAGTTTAAAAATTAAGATATAAAAAACAACACAATCAAAATTTCCTTTTAGGTACCAGTTGCTAACGTTGCATTCTAAAACATGACAGAAAGATATTTTTACAAATATTAAAAGGTTGTTTTTTTTAAAAAAAAGTTGAATGACGACTGTTGTATTTTAATTGAAAATTTCAATGTCCGTCAAGATTACAACTTGTCTAAAAAATTTTGATTTTATTTTAGAAAGAAAAACTCTCTGTCATGTACTTTATCTCTGGTTTCAATGCTTTATAATGTAAGGGCTAATTTATGAGCATGCATATTAGTGAATTGCAAATTTTTAAAGATATCTAAAGTCCTAATGGCATCAAAATGTGATTGATTTTGCTATTAGCATGAAATCTGTTTTTTTCGTGTAAACCTCCCCTTAAGAAAAGACACTTCCAGTCTGCAGACTAGGCAACTGCTCTAACCAAGCGCACAAGAAATATAAACAGCATAATGCTTTCATGTTTACCGTGGCACATTTGGTTAGCATGTCAGCAGCCTAAGCTGAAGGTTCCTGGTTCGAATCCAGACTGTGAAATTATCTTTTTATTTTTCATCAATAAAAACATAGATTTTATTTTAGGCAGGGTTTTATGGAGCGCGCCACCCTGTTTGCCCTTTTGATGAAAAATTTTCACCCCACTGCCCTTTGATCCTGATCACACGCCCCAATATCCGAAAATGCGTCTGCATAGAAAAATCTAAAAATTTTGTAAAGGTTATGGAACTTCAACTTATATATTTATTAATTATTTTGTTATTTGTTAATTATTATTTTATTTTTCAGTTGTATTTATTAACTATTTATTGCATTCCAGGGTTTTTGTGTCTCGTCCTTTTCTCTTATAAATATCCGTTCATTATGGAACTTCAAAAAGAACTGTGCATTTTTAATAGAAACAAATCTTTTTTGAAAATAAAGTGCACTTTTTGGGGGGCAAAGCGCCCTTTTTTGATAACGTCATGCCCGTTTGAGCCCTTAGCACCCTGCCCTTTTTTAAGTCTAGAATGAACCCTAAAACCGTGACATTATTTTTTTTCCATTGTGATTTTCTTAATAAATAAACTGTATTTGGTCTTAATCATGCGCCATATCGTTTTTATAATTATCTAAAATAAAGGTAAATGTAACAAGAAGAGAACGCAACACCGCAACAGAAATAGATGAAGGGAGGGGGGGGGGGTTAACAGTTTCTCATGGAAAGTGAGGGAACAACTCTCAAAATTTATCGATAAAATTAACCTCTTCCATGCTTTTATTCCGTTTAGAAAATATTTAGGATATCCTGCAAAATTATTTCAATCATTGGGATTTCGACAATTTCTAATCATTTACTTATAATCTCGTTTTTTTGCACGTCCTTAATTAATACAACATAGTCCCAAAAGAGTATTCATGCACATCTCTCACAGTAATAAAATATCGCGTCCCTTAAATGAAAAATGATTTAGGAAACATGCATGAACCCCAAAGTAAAAATTAGCTTTAAAAATTAACTGTAGTCAAAGTCTTCATGCATACTTAGGCCTATGCATACTGTGATTTATCCGTACTCAAAAAAAAAGTTCGCGAAAAAAGTTCTGTCCGAACGGCTCTCCCGAAAGTTACATTTTGCTGTCTATCTTAAATTAACATAATTTGAGTGATTATCATTTTGAAATGATATGTAATTGATTTTACAATGGCAGGTTAAATAGGAGGTAGCTGGATGAGAAGTTTTTTAACGGCGTCGGGTTTGGCGGGAGGGGGGGGGGGGTTATTTGAGTCGGTCTCAAATCTAAGCTGAGGCTTGGTTTTCGACTTCATATTTTGGGCTAAAAAGGTCGGCTTATATTCATGAATAGTTTGAGCTAAGTTCAGAATTTTTTTCACATAAATTTTAATATACCAAAAGTGCCAAAAGTCATGGGAGGTAGTATGCAAATTTTCAAGTGTCACCTACATCGCGTAAAAGGAGTATATATAGGCAGAGCGGTATCAGTGCTGTCGATTCGACTATAAGCAGTCGTCTGCAACGTCTTGCAACATAATTATGGTCACACAACGAGAATTATCAGTTTGAACGCGGAATGATAGTTGGGGCTAGATGCATGGAACATTCCCTCGTGGCGCAGACCTTATGAGGCCATGGACCCAAGTTAACAGGACGGCACTGTGCAAGCAGGTGATGGCTCCATCATTGTGTGAGGAGTGTTTACATGGCAGAGTTATCCCCTGATCAAAGTGGACCTAACATTGACTGGGAATCATTATATCCTGCTGCTTGGTAACCATTTGCAGCCCTTCATGTCCCCAAATAACGATGGGATGTTCCAGGTGGGCAACGCACTTTTACTCATGATTGGTTTGAGGAACATTCTGAATAATTCCAATAAATGAATTGGCCATCAAGACCACCTGACATCTAGCACAGGATATTATCGAAACATCCATTTGTGCACAAGAGCCTGCATCTGCAACAGTAACTCAATTATCGTCATCTATCGAGACTGTATAGCTGAACATCTCTTCAGAGGACTTCCACCGACTGGTAGAGTCCATGCCACTTCACTGGGCAAAAGGAAGTCCTAGGTATCTCATGACTTCTGGCAATTCAGTTTACATTTGTCATTTTGATTTTCACCTCTGTCATATCATCAACACGAATCCATTAAATTCAGAAAAAAGAATGAAAGTAAACATACCTGGGCAACAAACTGGATAATTTTGACAAAAATGTTTAGGGGCGTTTCACGAGGGACAACGGCTTTGGATCCTTTAGGAAACAAAGAGTTGACAATGCTCTGTAATCGACTCTGGGTCGCAGTATTGCTTTCACATTTAATCCGAATCATATAAACCCTGAAATTTTATTGAAAATAATGCTGTAACTATCTCGAGCATAAGACACAAGGGGAAAACTTAGCTAATCTTCCAATCATAAATTCTGATTCCCAGATATTTACCATAACAATCGGTACAGAGATTCCAGAGCCACTCGTGACATTTTAGGATCTCTATTTTTCAAGTGAGACAGGCACATTGCCAAAAAATAATGCCAATTTTGTAAAAAGAAAGTCTTCTGACTCACACACAACAAACACGTTACTAATGGAAATAAAGCCTACAAGAAAGTAATAAATTAATAAAATGCTATCAAAAAAGCAAAATAAACTGAAAACAATAAAACAGTGCCTGCCACCTACCAAGCTATGCTTTTTCTTAGTTGCCATATCAAGCGTTTGTGAGTACAGCATTTCCACAAAGTTTTTCAGCACTGGAACATTAACTTCATTTTTAACAGCCTACATAGAAAAATGCATAGGTTTTCGCTTTTAAATTTAATACAATCATAAAAAGTCTGTCATGAAATAAACAATAAACAAAAAATACAATTTGCATTATATAAGAAACAGATATGTAATGCAATTTTTGCTTGAAACAGATATAAAAGATTTATGTATGAGGGGGTATCAGAAAGTAACGCCATTTATTTTTTAATGGAGGAAATTTAGTGGCTATGTGAAAGTTAATACAGCCAAAAAGAAAGCTGAGCACAGGCACAGATACTGCAAAACAAGAATTGTTCTAGCGCACGGACACCACGTGCTACCAGTCGTTTTACAAATGGCTGCAGGTATCACATTGCCTACAGTGGAAGAACAGCGAGCTGTTATAAGGTTTCTTTTCGCAAAAGGTAAGAAACCCATGGAAATTTATGGGGAAATGGTAGATGTTTCCGGTACGGACTATTCCAACGTGTGCAAATGGTGTAAAACGTTTCGGGAAGGAAGAGTTAGCCTTGCCTTGGCAATAAACAGCAACACCAGCCATTATGAAGGAACATTAATGACATAATTAGAGAAAACCGTCACACTTCTTTGAACGAAGTGAGTGAAACATTTCACATATTCTATAGATCTGCATGGGATATAGTGCATGAGAAAGTCTGTTCACATTGAGTACCAAAAAGTCTGACACAGAACAGACCAGCAACAGAAAGATGTGCAGTCTGCAACATCTGAAACGGTACAACCAGGAGGAAAATGCATTTCTGAATGGCACTTCACACCAGAACCTAAAACTACAAGCATGGTGTGGAAACATCCAAATTCTCTGGTTCACAAAAAATTTAAAGTTTCTTCTTCAGCTCGTAAGATTACGCTTACAGCTTTTTGGGATATGCAAGGCATCCTGCTTTGTGGTGGACATTCCTGGGATCACTTCGATAAAGGCACATTTTCTGTGCAAAAACAAATCAAACATAAAGTTCAATCATTCTTGTTCTATAACTGACTTTGATCCAAAACCAGCAACGCACCAGCGATATCAAACCGTACCAGGCATTTTGTTATTGGGCTATTAGAATTTGAAACCTTGTAGCCAATTGTCTGCAACTATAAAAATATTTTGTCGATCCCCAAACAGCAAAAAGTGTTATTCATATTTTAAAAATTGCAACAAACAAAATAAATTATCTTACCGCAGCAACAGGAACCAATATTTCAACAAACAGTCCAGCCAAAGCATGTTTAATGTCCTTATCCTTTACTTCCAAAAAATATTGAGCACATTCTTGCATAAACTGAAATGATGCCTCAAATTCTTCAATTGGAACCATCTATAATTAGTAAAGTTACTGGATTAGGTATGTTTTTATCATGATACAAAACAGTAGAAATAATGAAACCTCTTGTCCACATAAAATCGACTACTTTTACTTCTATTTACATTTCAACTACCATATGATCATCATTCGAATTACCCTACAAAATGGAACAGACAGTACAAAAGTACGGGAAAACTGATATTTAATATCTTGTTGAACCTCCATGCACTGAAATTATCTTCTTGAAAATAACGATCTTCTTTACCAAGTTATTTCCCACAGTATAGGAAGTAACCTGGCATACCCAGACACATCTATCCAAATGGGACGGTGGAGCATGATTCATCACTCCACGAAATGTTTTTCCACTCTTCGACAGTCCAATATCGGTGTTGCAACCACCACTGGAGTATGGCAGCCTTGTTGTTTTGGCCTATATGTAGCTTTGCATCTGTGAATGCCGAGTGCATGCAGTTTCTTATGCAAAATGTTGTAATGCAACTGATTCCTGTTGCCTGTTGGAACTCCTTGTTGATGACTTGGAGTGGTTCCTTGTAGTTCATAACTTCACACTCTAACGCACATGCGATTGGTGAGTTTTGGGGATTGTTCAAGATGAGGTGTGTTCCAATAACTAAAGTATCCTATTTCTTCAGGATATCACCAATAGTTAAACTTGGCTGTGATAATTTTCCAAAATTTCATGAATAGACATGCCTGCAATGTGACACCTAATTATTACTCTTCTTTCAAAATCATTAAGTTTACTTCCTTTAGCCATTCTCCAGTTACAGTAACGTTCTTTTTCTGGTATAGAGGGTAGGTCATCGCTGAGTGGCCAAACGTATTGACCAGATTGCCCCACCCAGCGATGATCTGGGCACCTATTCCTACTAGGGAATTTTGTGCCAACCCCGTATCAATTAATGACTGCTACGAGATGACAGTAGCAGCCGGGACCGACAGATTTATGTGCCCTCCGAAGCACAGAGAACAAGATAAGACATCCATTGCTTAATTCCACTGATTCGATGAACCGACCAGTGAGACAACCAGACCACAACCACCCCTTACAACGACATTACATGAGCACACAATCATACCAGCTGTTGACGTGCAAGCATGGAAGTCGGATTTCATGCAAATTAAGAGATGTCTATTCCATTAATGCAGGGTATATACAAAGATTCATGTCATACTACTATAGTAGCTCATTTACTTTTCGATGACCCTTATACAAACATTTATAAATTACAGATTTTCAACTATGCAAGCCTTTTCAAATAAACACAACTAAAATGTTAAGACAAATTTTTCCCAAAACGTTAAAAAAAAAAAAATGTTAATCACTGAAGCATTTACCTTAACCCTAAAGAATTTCATTCCCATTAATAAATTAATAATGCTCTGCGACATAGATGGACTTTGTTCTTTACTGCGAAGATCTTTCAATTCTAACATAAATTTCTTTCTCACAGACTGAAATCTAAAAATTTGAAAAGTATAAGTTCCACATAATTCTATAATATAAGCAAAAGGAAAACGAAACAAAATTAGATGCATAACACCTTAAAAAGATAACTATCAAGCCATATTACTTCCACACTTTAAAAATAAAAATATCTTTTGAAAAATGATTTCAATTACAGTCCCTGTCATCAAAGAAAACGGATATTGGCGCTTGCCTAAGCAATTAAAACTTGATCAGCCAATCAGCAACAGGCAGAAAATTTAGCACCACTTATTCCTGCCAATGCCGGAATGAAATTCCAGTCAAAATGAATTTCAATTGATTCTGGCATAGCTCGATTAGCAATTGATCAACAGGTGGAATACAATATTTGCCTTGCTACCCTTTTTTATTACTGTATCATTACAGTACGGCCAGGTGGAACGTGGTCCGATACAGGGCAAGTTGGTATTCCACAAGCTGGCAACTTTTACCAGAGAGCCAAGATGGTGGACAATGGCTTCCGGTCTTGAATTTTTGCCTACAAAAGCTAAATCGTAGATGAATTATGTGATTAAAATATGCAAAATTAACCAATTTTATGGTTCCACTAATGCATACACACTATTTTGGGGGGACAATGAAAGTTAATTATGAAAATTAATATAGTCTGGCTTTCTTAAAACCGTTTATTTTCCATGAAATTTGAAATAGCAACCAATTATAGCCGAGAACCTTAATCCTACAAGATGTGACACAAAGCAAAATTCCCATAGCAAACTTGATAAGGCAATGATGCCCGTGGCACCCTCCGAGAAAAAAAGTTCAAATAACAAGAGAGCATTCGCAAGTGTCGTCATCATGTAACTAATCATGGTTGTCAAAAATTACTTCTTTCTTTAAGTAAATAGAAATGAACTCTTTTTGATTTCTTTCATAATTTCTTTAAATTTTAAATAATTTTCCGCATGAAAGGGACACGACGTATTTTAAACATCGAAATATTTAAAAATCACAGTCTTGTTGCCAGTGTCGTCTGCTTTCGGTGCTCTCAAGACGTTTTGATTACTTCAGATATTATCAACACCTACAGCACCCTTGCAACTATCCTGCACAGAAAAAAAGATGTGTGAACCATTTCGTATATGCCGATTGTCGCATTCTCGTTAGGATTAAGGATCTTGAATTATAGAGGTCCTCCTCCAAGCATAAGAGGTTACATTTTCCTTTAAAAAATTAAAATGGTGATTTGTGATTAAGGTTAACTTATTTCAAAACATATCCATCATCTTGGAATTCCACTAGTCAGGAAAATCCACAAGACGGCAAGGCCCTGGAACCGAGCTTGCCGATTTGTGGAGGGACGACTGTAGTATTTTAATTATACAAGGAAAAGCAAAATATGATGTCCCAATGATAATTTGGACCAAGTTGGAAACATTGAAAATGTTTTATAGCATTCTAATCCGATGGTCTTAGCTATGTAAAATATTGGAATCTGACTATATTAAACATAGATGAAAAAGAAAAGGGAAAATTTCACCACCTGGATTTGAACTAGGAACAACGAGCCCCTAGCCTCTCAATTATCGGAAGAAGAACTTTCTGACCTGCAGGCCAGGTGCCTGCCTAATGATTGAGCTTCCACTTTGACTGCTTAGCAGTCTTTAGGATACTTATGCCAGTGTCTGCAATAGCCCACTTGGTAGAGGCAATGAGCTAGAAACTTGTGCTTCCCTGATCGAATCCAAGTCACGGAATTTTTCCTTTCCTTTTTAATCTATGCTTATTCTTATTTAAATGAGGACTGACTGTAAATTTTCATTAAATAAATGAAGCAGCAATAATCAACTGATTAATTTCTACAAATTGTATAAAATGAGTGTTGCAATAATAAAAAGCGTTTAAAGCTCCTGATTTATCCATAGCCATTATAATGGCATCTGTCTTTATTTAATTTGGCTTATTTAAGCAAATGAACTTTTGATACCTGGACTGTGCCAAAACTCCTATGACCTCTGCATATAAATCCGCAATAATGTGAAAATTAGCAGCATTAGGGCCATTTTGTACACTTAAAAATGACAAATATAGAAATAGCATTACTTCACTAGCATTAAAACAATTAAATCTCTTAAATTTCAAATATAAAATAGAATTACTCGTGTTACCCATCACGGAATTTAAAATGTCTAAACGCCAACGTTTCTATGTTATTGACAAGATCTTCATGTCCTGGATGAACTGCAAGCTAAAATGAAAACAAATATTCATCGTCATCTATTTTCAGATTTTTTTTTTGAGATTACTGAATATGTGAAGTTGGTTGTTCTGTTGCCAATTGTTTTGCGAATATTTTGATTTTGACTTCAGATTCGGGCATCAAATAGTAAGTAAAAGTTATTACAGGCACACATGTCCCTTGTTAAAATGGGGTTAGAGTTCACATTTTGGTCCTTCGAGCCAGGTTGTGGACTCAAAATGTTTAACTTTAACCATCATTTTGGCCAATTCCCGAATAGATAGGACGTAAGTGCTAATTATAACTTTTCCTTACTTTTCTATCCAATCTGAAGTCAAAATCAAAAGATTCGAAAAAATTGGAAATAGAACGACTGACTTTAAAATACAGTAATGATGTTTTTAACTGGCTTACACTTTTAACATAGTTCTGATGTTGCAGTGTCACGTGTTCGCAAATGTTATTACTGCTTTAAAACTACAATTTTTTAAATCCTAATAAAGGACAATTTATGATGTGTGAGAATTCTGGTATATGTGGGCATTTTGAAAAGCAAGGCATAGCAAGGGGGTCATGGTGTTTTTGGAAACAATTTTGTTGGGGGGGAGGGGACTCTGAGGATGAATATCAAGCCCCAGTCACCATTTTGCTCGCTATGCCACTGAGGGCTGTGGAAAACTTGGTTTTATGCATGGACAGATCCTGAAAACACAGGGGGGATCGTATGGAATCTTGTAGAATAGTTTGTCAGGATGCAGTGCCATCTATTGGCAATCTTTAGGTAATAAATGACAACAATTTTTGTTTAGGTAATGAATGGCAACTGCATCCTCTTAACTCTAATGTTTTTAAATGCTGGCACTCTAAGTAAAATCGACATAGAAAGGTTTTCAGAGAAAATGTTTCAAATTACGTTGAATTATTAGTGAAAATTGGGAAATAAAAAGTTTTCGAGATATCGAGGTTCGACTGTATTTCAAAATTTAAATATTTTTAATACTTTGGTAGACAGAATGATACTGTGGTACAAATATGTTATCGATGGGGGTCTCGTTAGGGCACTTTTAATATCAGTAATTCTAAAGCTCCTGATTCTAGGGGGAAATTAACATGGACTTGCTTGAGCAAGCGTGGATCCAGTACACCTCATACGCAAGAATGCTAATAATACGCAAGAATGCTAATAATACGCAAGAATGTTTTTGTGTCAATCAAGAGTGCAATTAATTAAGTTAACGATGGCAATCTTACTTGTTTCAATACTTCAATAAGAACCAAGCAGAAAATAAACTCAATGGCCAACTAGAGAAGAAGAAGAAAAAAAAAAAAAAAAAAAAAAAAAAAGGTTACAAAAATGAATTAGAAAGCATAAAAGAGAGAGAGAGAGAATTCAGAATACCGATTAATACAAATTAGTGCTCACATCTCTTTTTTCATTCAAATAATCCTTATCCGTTTTTTCAGCTGGATCACTATGATAAATCATTAAAAAAAATTGTCAATAATGATTAGTGAACAAACATTGAAAGCCATCTTCATTTCCTTTAATAACCATAATAATGCTTTAATTATTAAATTTTATTGTTTGAACATCCATGAAGAGATGAATTGAATGACATTAAACTTTCGTTATTTAAAAAAAAAAAATGCCATCCAGTGGCCATGATAGTTTTAATGATTATATTTTAAACTCACTTCTTGTTTTTATTTTCTGCTTTCATTTTTTGTTCTGAAGCTGCAAAACTTTCACCCATTTGTCTATCATACCACGCAAATAATGTTCGGAGAAGTGAGGGTAAACAATGTTCAGCAACCGAGCTGAATGAGCTCAATAACTGATCAAAAACCACATCTTCTCCTCGTTGGAGTGATTTTGATAATGGTCTTTCCTATAACAAATAAAAAGAGGGGGAAATAAATTGTGTGTTAATAATTACTTGTTTAAATTTCCTAATTATTCCTGCTAAGAATTTAGCCACATTTACATTACCCTACAATAATGGAACAGACAATACACCCGTACGAGAAAATTTGATATTTTATTTTATTTTAATTTATATCCTGTTCAACCTCTGCATGCTGAAATTACCTCGACAGTATTATCAATATTATAAATAAAAAATTCAGGATAAAACAGAGTGGTTTAAAAATGAGAAAAGTATAGGTCAGATGAATTAAAAGAAATTTATATTATACTAGTTGTGCCCGCAGCTTCGCTCACGTAGAACTCAGTGCAAAGAAAGTCAGCCCAAGAAAATGTTCAAAAACTGCAGCCACAGGAAAAAAACTAAACAACAACCAATACAAAAAGGAAAATCCAAAGTCCATAATCTGCCACCTTCAAAGAGTATCAAAACTGGAGTTAGGGTTGCCACTTTGGTCAAACAAAATTTCTCCATCAAATCTAATTAATAATTTTTCAGAAATATTAATTCATTGAAATTTAATTTTTCTTTTAAATTGAACATTTCTGTTTGTGCAAATGGAATTTTTTCAAAATCATGATGTCCTTTACACAGGCTAGCGCGCACTTTCTGTACCGTCCTGAAATGCCCCCCTTAATCCATGGTTTTGAGTTGTCAAGGATTTTGATTTGTTTCTGAAATCGAAACCTTCAAAGTGACTTACGCATCCCGCAGTTACGGCTGCAACACCGGAGAATAGCTGTTTGAACTGGAGAAGTAAGACCAATATGGGGGTCTCCAGCCCAACACCGGAGAGGTGGCAACCCTTGGCATAGAATTCTTTTATGTGGTTAAATTTTACCTCAAAAGGAAAAATTTAACCATAGCGCAGTTTAAAACACTCGTGCAACATCTTTTGGCAAGCTTTTGAACATCGCATGATTCCAGTGTTTGTGTTTCCCATGGGAATGTGACATTTTCCCCCAGGAAAAAAGTAGCCTAAATGTTGACCCAGACTTTAAGCTATAACTACACAAAGTTTTTAGCTATAACCTTCACGTACTTCATTTGTGTTTGTTTCATTCTCATAGCATTTCTGGAGTCCCGAGAAAGATTTCACCTCTTTCTGGAAGTCATATTTAGAAGGCATATCTCATATCTGGTAACAACTATTGGCATGTTTAACTACTGCTGCGCGAATTTAAAAAGTCACAGCGACACCTGTTGGCAAATTTGACTACCACTCCATCAGGCCGTTTTGGAATTTTCTCATAGGAATGAGACATTTTCGCGCAGAAAACAGTACCCTAGTTGAAGACCCACCCTGTAAGTTTTAACCATACTAAGTTTCATAAAAATCCGTCCAGTAGTTTTTGCGTGATGCCTGAACAACCACGGACACGCAACAGTTTTGTTTATGTATAGAAGATAGATAGATAGATAGAATAAGATAGATAGATAGATGTATTGGGTATGAGAATAAGTTTCAGCCCATTTTAAATACAAACGAGTCATTTATTTTAAACCAAATCAAACAAAATGATTTTATTCAAAGTATGCTCCACTGGAAGCGACACTTTCATCTTTCAGGTAGCAAATGGATCCCTTGAAGAAAAAAATCTGGTTCTTTTGACTCGATCCATTCATTAAGCCATTTTTCAATATCTTCACGAGAGGTGAACCACTCTCCAGAAAGGGCAGACTACATGGACCGAAATAAATGGAAATCTGAAGGAGCATTATCTGGTGATTATGGCACATGGGTCAAGATTTCCCAATTCAATCTTTCCAAGTATTTTTGGACTGGGTTTTACAATATGATGTCAAATCGCAACATAGGGCCTAACGTTGTCGTATTGTGTCTATTATCCCATTCCCAGTGATAATTTCAGATGGTTTTAGAAGCGCATAATAAATAATGCCTTCTAATCCCACTAGATGCAAAACATAACTTTCAAACTGGGGATGGTCCGTTTTGTAGTTGATGGACCTAGTTCATGTCATAATCATCACTTGAAAAAAGCTCTTTACATGCAGTACTCAACAGAGTATGATCGCTGTAAATATCAACAAGCAGCACCTTTCTTCAGAATACAGTAATGAAGTATCATTTCCCGCAAATGCTGCTTCACCGGGGTAAATTTTGCAATTTTCGACACAAAGAAAAAAATGGTTACGTTTCAAACAAATATCTACTAGTGATTTCAAAGCTCACAAATACATCTTCAAAGGACAAGTATAGGTATAATTTTATATAGACGGTGTAAAAAATAGTGAGCTGGCTAAATGTAGTCAGCTTTTACACATAAATTAAGGAAAAAGTTATATAAAGGCATGTCCTAAAGTGACTCATTACTAAGCTGAGGTATCTACAAGTTCACTAGATTAAGAATCATTTATTTTCAGTCAGGTTAAATGAGTAACAATGAAAACGTGAGGAATCAATATAAACATATAAACAATCATATGTTTAAATGTTCAAAATGACCTCCACGAGCAGCAATGCTTTGCTGAATTCGTCAGATCTATGACTACATCATACACTCAAAAATTCCCAGTCCATCCCTAATTCGCTGGAATCAGTCTTCCACTCTGTGTTGAAGATCCTCAATATCATGAACAGGAGAGGAATAAACAGTTTCTGATGTCCCAATATATAAAAATTCATAAAAGGTAAGAGTAAGAAAACATCCTGAGCTGATGAAATGTTAAACAAATAAACCTATCTTTGATCAAAAGAGTACGATCGTGGGTGCAAGTGGCTGAAATGAGATTCTTAAGATGTGCGGCAGGTGTTACCCTATTAGACAGAGTGCACTGCAGCACAATAAGGGAGTTTTTAGGTGTAGAGCTGCTACTTCTCTTCATTAAGAAGTCTCAGTTGCATTGGTATGGCCACTTGAAACGGATGCCGCAAGCAGAGTCAGCCTAGATTCAGCTGGCCGGACTCCGTGGAGAATCTGGGTTCGAGTCTTTTGAGTATCACTATTAAGGACATGCACCTGATGGCGGAACATCACGAGCACTGGAGATCCTCAATAGGGCTGCTGCCCCTACAACCCTAACGGATACGAGGTTTGAAATATAAGTAAGAAACCGATTACTTATAGCCAGCCCACTATTACTTTACACCCTCCATATTCATATCAAAAGTGAAACCCTTAAAGGAACATAGGTAAATTTCTAAAAAGTAAAAGTTTGATAACTATTTACAATTTTAATAGTGCTTTTATAAAGGCAAATGAAAAACAACATAAAAATAAATAATAACCAGTGGTTCAGCCATAACAGATTCAATTTTGCGTTCCACTTGGGTGACAAATTCAGCAAACAATATCCGCATAACAAACTCTCCTGGTTTCACATCCGTATCAACAGCAACCGATGGTGGAAAATGCATTTTCTCTTTATGTGCTCCCCATGGAAGAACAGTGAAATTATTACTCGGTTCTGTAAAAGGTAAAGTTATAGAGGAGAAAAAAATCTCAATTTAATCAGTAGTCCACTGAAAGTAACAAATGAATGCAAAAACATCAATTCATACCTAAAGATGGACAAAAGTCCACAGAATTAATACTGTTTTTAAAGAAGGGGCTTTCCAATTTTTCTTCGAGCTTTACCAGCGTCGAGGCACTTTCCGTGCTTTCTTCCAATGCTTCTGTAATATCGAGAGTTTCCTCGAAATCATTGTTATCCCTCTCTGAAAATAAACAAAATGATAAATATCAGACTATCACACATACGATGTTTTGATTAAATATAAGAGTTCTTTTACTAAAAAAATCTCCAAGATGTGTACATTATAATGTTAAATAGAAAATTATTAAGTAATCAAAGTTAAAAAGTTATTTAATTTTTAAATGGTAAAGTGACTTTTGGCCCACCCTGATGTAAAACTCACGATGACTCTCTTGTAGATACCAAATGTTGGAGATCCTTTCTAGATGATTTCCAAACAAACGTTGACTTTCGATGATTTCATAGCCAGATGGTAACAAACTCCTAGTCGAATACGGTGGTTAGCTTGTTACCATCTAGACATGAATTTATGGAAAGTTAACATCTGCACGGAATTCATCTAGAAAGAGTCTCCAACATTTGTTATCTATTTGGGAAGATCAAAAAGTGATGCACAACAATTTTTGATGGAATACTATTTTGGTCTGGATGTTCTAAGTTGGCAAAATGATAATTTGAAGATTTCGCTACAGACAGCAATGGCCCTAGCGGAAGAACCGATAACTACTGAGTAAAGTTTGCGCATTTGCTACCATCGTCAATTTTTGAAGAACTGTGAGGTCTAATCCATTTTTTGTGGCCAAATGAAAAAATGCAAGTGAAATCCTCAGGGAAATGTTGGAGGTGTATCTGCCGATTGTCTGCACTGTAGCAACATCTTCAGGTGGTACAGATTCTTTGAAGAAGGCTGAGAAAATCTTTCATGAAAAAATTGAGGAATTTGGCTGAGAGGTGTTCAAACATCCACCTTACAGTCTAGACTTCACACCATCTGACTATCATCTCTTCGAAGCAACAAAGAAATTCTTAGGAGGCAATGCTTTGGTTCGGATGAAGAGGTAAAATCAGTGGTGTGCGGAGCTGTACAATCAGAAAACAGAGTTTTATGAACGAGGTGTATTGAATCCAGTGTCATGATGGGAGAAAATGTTGAGAGACTTGGTGGATACCGTAAGAATTCTACTATAATGCGATCCTACTTTCAGAGCCCAAAAACTAAGTAAAAATTTTACCCTCTTGTATAATATGATCCCTTTTTTTGACTCATCGCTAACTTATGAAAAATAAAATATGCAAGAATATAAAGAAAAATGGAATCAAGTTTTTACGATTTTAAAAATGCATAACCTGGATTTTTACAATTAAAAATCCAATTAATTATCGCCCAATTCTTCAAAAAGTTTCTTAATACAGTACGGACTGTGGTTTATTAAAAAATAATAAAAAGTTATTTAATTTTGAAAAAGACAAAAACAATACAGTTACAGTACTTTCATTGAATGTTCATTTTTCGAAATTATCAGGCCGTTGCATATCAAATGTCGGATTGCAGAGGTCATCTTTAAAGCCCTCTAAAAAGGACACCTTCACACGTGCTATTCAAAATAACCCACATTGCAATCCAAACATTGTTGCCAACGATTTGGCAGCTTCTCGAGCCCTCTCCGATAGAATCGCATGGTCACAGGTCTCAATAAACTCCCGGAATGCGTTTTCGATGTCTGCTTGGGTTAGGAATGTTTTCCAACGGAGAAAATTGTCCAGGCTCTGAAAAAGATGGTAGTCGGTAGGGGAGAGGTCTGGAAGCACCTCATAGTCCAGAGCCTATAGCACCTACACGGTCGTTCGTGCAACATGCAGATGTGTATTGTCATGCAGCAGAAGGACGCCTTTGTGATGCACAAGTGCAGGTTGTTGCTGACACAGTTTTGTGTGCATACGATGCAGTTCACGACAATAGGTTGCAGCGGTGATTGTCTCTCCTTGCTGCAGGAAGCTGTAATGCACTACACCATGGATGTTCCACCAAACTGTGACCATGAGCTTCCTGGGGTGCAACGGGGGTTTTAGGGAACTGTTGCAGGGGTTCATCAGCATCCAGCCACTGTGCTGACCGTTTCCTATTGTCGTATAGGAGCCACTTCTCGTCGCAGGTGAGAATGCGCTCAAGAAACCCCGCTTCTTCATGGCGCAAAAGCAATTCCGTATACACATCCAACCGACGCTCTTTTTTGGTTTTCCCTAAGTTCATGTGGGACCCATTTGTCATGCTTTTGCCGATGGTTCTAAGGTGTCTACTGACAGTCGACGCTGATACAGCATGATCCCCTGCAAGGTTCCAAATAATTTTTGACTGGTCCTCTTCCACAGATTGCTTCAGATCAGCGTCATTCAACATGTTGGTCGGTCTGCTGCATGACTCATTTGCCGGGTCCGTCACTCCTGCCCGGAATTTTTGAGAACCAACGTCGGACAGTACGTTCGTTTATAGTGCCTACACCGAATATCTTATTGATGTTTCGAGAGGCGTTGCATGCAGTGTGATTCAACCTGAACTCTTAATATATTTTCACACATAATTTGTATGAAATCATGACTATCTTCGCTTGGGTTCAAACGCTATTAAATATCATCGCAGACATGCAAATTTCAGGCAGCTGGTCGCTGATAGGTTTATCTCTGGGAATGTACCACTTTGTTATGGGTACTTGCTACTAAACGAGGAAACTGTGCTGAAGCGCGGAACCCACCTCGAAATCTGACATTTGATATGCAACGACCTGATATTACAGGATATGTTATGCATTCATGCATTAAGTGCTGTTAAAAAAAAAATTCATCTTGTTTTTGAGAATTCACTTTTGCATTAGCTTTTGGAGATGAAAAATAAGAAAAAAAGGGGAATTAATGTGTTGCATACAGTATATATAATATGCTGTAATATACAAGTATATTAAATATTTTATGCTAGTTTCGTTTGAAATTAGTCAGATCGAAGTTAGTTTTACAACCCCCACACCCTTCGTTAGCTTTGGAGACGTAAAAATGGATGGGTAATTGAGGAAAAAAAAATGAATTAGTATACTGCATATACTATATAATGCACTCTAATATACCAGAATATTTAATATTATATGTTAGTTTCATTAAAACCCTGAAAAAATTATATAAAGTCAAGCAAAACAAATTTGCTTGTAACTAAAACATTTCAGGTAAAATAAAAAGCAAATAGTTCAGATTCTCCCCCAAATTTTATCAGATGGTGAAAGGAAGAAATGGACAGGATGCTAAAAACAAACAAAAGATTATGACATGTTATGAAATTTGGCATTTCTTAAACCCAGCTGTCACTGAAACTGGCTGGGTGCCCTCACAAATAGCTTGAAAGATACTAATCTAGAGAACATATTAAGATATGTTTACATATTAGCCAAGAAATTATTTATTCTTTAATGCTATTACAATATAGAGTCGAACACACATATAACGAACTTAGTTGTAGCAAGAAAGCGATTATAGCGAAATTAACTGAAATTCCCAACCACAGGTTCATTGAAACTGTATAAATTTTCTACAGTAATAACAAAATCTGATATAACAAAAATACGTACATAATCAT
The DNA here is from genome assembly GCA_023313115.1 of Rhysida immarginata. Classification (NCBI taxonomy): domain Eukaryota; kingdom Metazoa; phylum Arthropoda; class Chilopoda; order Scolopendromorpha; family Scolopendridae; genus Rhysida; species Rhysida immarginata. The sequence goes on along the minus strand of JAHWFO010045024.1, from coordinate 574,455 downwards.
TTTATATTGCGAACATTTAAAAATTCATTACAAGTGGGTTCGATTATACTTACAAATTAATACACTACAATAATATTATGCTGCAAAAATTGGATGAAGATATACAGATGCACATGAATAAATTTTCATTAGTGAATGATAAAGAAATAATTTCAATGAAACTCAGTGGAAAAATTAAATATTTTGACCAACTTTCAAGCATCAAATATTGGTTAGGCACTTCCTATTTATATTATTTTATTTTTGTGTTTAATCGAGGTTAAATTTTCTAAAAACAGTTGTACTAAATTTATTTTGAAGTAAAATTTATACTAAAAATAAAGCTTACTCACGTTTTTTAATTAACCATTTAAGCATTAGGTGATATTTGATGTACGTTAAATTTTCACCTTTCCGCAAAATTACACCAGAATTCTAGTAAAATATTTTTCTAAGAAATAAAACTTGTTATAAAAGTTTGTCTTGTGATAGTAACTCCTTTTACTATTAGCTCACTTATTACGGTAGCTTTTCCATTTAGAACCATAGCAACTAACATTTAATTAATCCTTTATGTTCTATTGTATAAGGAAGTAAAACATGTTAATAAGATAAATGCTCCTCCACAATATTTATTTAAAAAAAGTAAACGCATTTACTAATACATAATAATAAAAAAATATTATCTGATAAAAACATGCCCAAGTTGTCAAGCAGCAAAGTTAACCTTCCTTCCTGTTCTACATACATTATAAAAGTCCATAAAAATACTGAATGAAAACCAGGAAAATAAATATTCCCTTTTCTATTTAACATAAATTTTCAATGATAGAGAAATGAAGATAATCATTTTATCAGTTCCGAATTCACTTTTTTAAAGAAGACTTAAACAGAAAGGATCTTGAGGATAATATTAAAAATTTATTTGTCATTTGCAAATAGTCAATTTTAGATTTTTTTTAAATTTAAATTTGAAGAAGAACAGAAAGTAGATAGCAGGAAAAATTTATATATTCATTAGATTTTCCTGAATGTAAAAAAAAAAAGAAAAAAGAAAAAAAAAAAAAAAGCATCTTTCCTTTACAAAAAATTATACAGGTGCTGACAAGAAATATAATTATTTCAACAATATCATCAAGGTTACATGATGGGGCGTGCACTTATCATATCATATTGTGAATCATAACTTTCTAACAAACATGTAAACAGTTAATAATGTCTTATCAAAAACTAATTGCTTTTATCACTTATCTGAAACGTTATTTATACAAATAAGAAAAAATTATCTATTTTCTAAAGGAAAAAAATTATTCATTAAGAATGATGGATATGTACCAAGAAAAAGAAAATATAAAAGAGAAAATGTTTCTCCACAAATAAGTTTATAAAGATAAGCAGATCCCCCCCTCCCCTCATATGTAAGAAGTTTAAAAGACTATAATAAAAGGTGTGAATAATGATTTACGAAAGAAAAGAAAACACCAGAGGACTCTTCGGATCAAAAGCTATTTAATTGACATTCAGACTAATCAGGTAGTGCCATCTACTGATACAAATACAGACGAACCCCATTATTACAAATTCGGTAAACATGAATTATCACTTAATACATTTTTCTCTCCAGTCCCAACCTCCTGATTTTAATTTCTATATACAATTAGTCATTTAATATGAGATTTATTTTTTTTTAAACTACCATAAGTATTCTACTATAACGCGATCTCTTGTATAATGCAATCCCACTTTCAGAGCCCCCAAAAAAACAGTAAAAACTTCACCCTCTTGTATAATACGATCCTATTTTTTGACTCGTCACTAACTTACGAGAAATAAAATATGCACTAATAAACAGAAAAAACTATTTTTTTATGATTTTAAAAACCATAACTGGATCTTTACAGTTAAAAATTTTCAAAATCCCATTCATTACCATCTGATTCTTCAAGAAGTTCCTTAATACAGTACAGATGGTGGCTTATTAAAAAATAGTAAAGGGATATTTAATTTTGAAGAAGATGAAAAATGATACAATTACAGTAGATTACAGTTACTTTTATTATATGTTCATTTTTTGAAATGATTACAGTACATATTACGTGTGCATGCATTAAGTACAGTCATCAAAGGGAAATAATCCATACTTGAATTTTACTCTAAGTTTTACTGTTTCATTATTAATTTATTTTTAATAATTTAATATTACATTTAGAGTTAAGATTATTAAATTTAAATAATTATAATTAAAAAAGCTATTAAAACAACACATTAGCATGAAATGTAATATTAAGTATTAAACTCGTGTGGATTATTTCCTTTGGTTGACTGTACCGTAAATGAATATTCATTTGAACTTTATAAGTGTTCTTTGACAAATTCAGGAGATGAATGCAGTGGCTGTTGAAAAGTTTTACGGGTCAAAAGTTTATTACACTTTCCACTTTACTGTTACAAATTTATTTAATGTGACGTCTATATTGTTCAATTATTATCAATAAACGGCAGCAAGAGAAGTTATAATACATGAAACGTGATCGCATCCATTTTTTGGCAAATGGCTTCACCATCTTGTTTTCGAGATTTCACTTTTGCATTAGCTTTTGGATACGAAAAATTGAGGAAAAATAGGGAATTAATGAATTGTATATTGTATATACTGTATAATGTATTGTAATATATATATTAAGTATTACATGCTACTTTCATTTGAAATTTGTCAGATCGAATTTCGCTTGAAATCACCCCCTCCAAGTTAGCTTTTGGTGATGGAAAAGTGGATGGGAAATTTAGAAAAAGTAACAAATTAATATAATGTATATTGTATATTCTGGATGATGTACTATAATGTACCAGAGTATCAAATACTATATGTTAGTTTCATTTGAAATTTGCCAGATCGAAAATAGTTTTAATTTTTTGCATTATAGTAGAATACTTACGATAACTCCAAATAATATGAATGAAATGAAGAAGTTCATACCAAAAATGATATATTTATTGTAAAAAATCTTTATTGTTGAAAAAATTCTGATTGGTTCTTAGTCTAAACGAACAAGGAGTCATGGATTTGACATCTGGGAATTCTGATTGATTCTTTCAGTATAAACAAACAAGGAGAAACGGATTTATATCTAGGAATACTGAATGGTTTTCAGTGTTTATTTAAAGTACAAAGTTAGTGCAAGACATTATTCGCACAATGGATAATGGAGAAAAGCAAACAAAATGGAACGTCTTAGACGCAAAAAATGAATGTTGTAGAAGCATGGTGCATGCTCTCGGCAAACATCATCATCAACTGCTTCAGGAAGGCGTGATTTATAAAGGATGAATTTTCTGGTGCTTTTGATGAACTGAAGGAGCCAGAGTTGGACGAATGGAAAATTTTTCAAACTCAGAGATGCCTAGCAGTTTGACATTCCAGTAAAAGCTGGAGAGTTTTACCATTCCCGATATCCCTCATCCTAAACCGATAGAAATTCTCTGGACTTGCTGATTCTGTGAAGGTGTGGTATATTGGAGATGAAAATATGGCCACTTTTATACGCAATGTATTCTAAGACTCTGTTGGGAAGCGTTAAATGTATGGTTCCAATTGATGCAGTTCTGGCATTTATGAACTGAACTGTGGTTTGTGCCCTCTCGGCTATGTAGGTCAAACACAGAGAAGAATAGCCACTCTTATCAAGGAGCACTTTCAGTGTATTAAAAACTTCAAGCCAGAATGCTTGGAGGATGTGCAATATGTTCTCGAAACTGGACACTGCCAATGCTGATAATTTTAAGGTGCAATATTGCATGAACAATGGGAGTTTTTTGAACTTTCTAGAATCCTCAGAAATCTTCAAAAGACCAGCCAATGAACTCGTGAATTCGGACCAAGGCCCTAGGATCTCTCTGAGTGGCAAAGATTTATTTATCCTAGCAAATAAGTTTTTTTTCCATTTATGACTGTTATGATTGGCTCTCTTGTTCTATATTGTATGATCATGATTGGGCCCCTGTTTTCTTTATTTTCTATACATGTAAACCTCAGATGTTTAAATAATGGAGGCGAATATTACGCCAGTAGGAAAGATAGTCCCAGTCTGCGAACTGGGTACTGCACCAACCAGCCCTAAGGACATGTAATTAATGCTTCTACATCCACATACATGTAGTTAATGCTTCTACATCCACAATGGCGCAATTGCTTGGCACGTCTGCACAGTGAGCAGAAGGTTCCTGGTTCGAACCCAGGCTGTAGAATTTTCTTTCCTATTTTCATCAATTATTTAAACATATGAGGTTTGGCGTGAGAAAATCCTCTTTATATCATTCTTTACTTACTTTCAGAAGAAACAAACGTCCTATCAAGAAGGGTCTGAAACTCGACCGTTAACGAGAAAAATGGCATCCAAATGTGGGTGCCCCGGTGAGGTTAGTTTTCCAGATATTGTTCCATGTGCTTAAACACAGGCATGCAGACATCTCTGAAATGAACGGCAAACACGTTCTAACACTCCTGTGCAGTTCCTAATGGCATCAAATTCAGCGACAATGCGGTCCCATAGCTCATTCGCATCCTGGACGGGTGTTGCATACACGTTATCATAATACATATACTATATAATGTCCAGAGAATGTAGGGGCCATGCTGTATGAAATCTCTTCTATACAATCGATTGGAAAAGGTGGAATCAAGGAACTCAGGAACTGATAATGCCCAATGTGATAGGGCACCATCCTGTTGATAAATTACCCACGTTTTTCCATTTCTCTTTGCTGTCTAAAAACTCCAATTATTGAAACAAATTTTGACAGTTGATTCTGTGCAACAATTTTTTATCCTCACTGTTTCACTCCTCAGAATCAAATTGGCAAAACAAGCTATAACGTCACAAACTGCTCCGTGTAAACAAAACTCCATAGAGATGCAGGAGAAATGAATTCATTAAAAAATTTTTGGCAAAGTTGACTTTTAGTAACTGCGAGCACTGCGTGCACTGCAGTGAAGCCTCTCTCAGAGACACCCAAATGAACAATTCATTCATAGCAACTGTTTCGTATCTGCCCTGCAGTGAAGCATCACTTAAAGACACCACTATTGACCCATAATTTCGCAGCATTTTACTCTGAAGTTACTAATTACTATTAGAAATTAATAAAGTTTATTTATAATTCGTAAACATTTAACAATAATCAATTAATATTATTGAAACCCTTAGTATAAGAATTTACAAAATTATTACTAATTAATAACTGATTTAAACATTTGATATATTAAAAAATATTACTAAATGGCAAAAAAAAGAAGTTGAGTGGGTCTTGTATCACAAAGAAATGACGGATCTTGTATGATTTTATTTGCGTAAAGTGACAGTCCTTTAAAATCACACAAAAGAATTCCGTGTTTCCATATATGTAAGATTAACAACAATTAAAACGCTCTTTACTCATTTCTTAATTGTATAATTTCATACAATTAATACCAAATGAGTAAATAACCTAAATTAAAAAACACCGAGTTTCTTTGTGTGATTATGATTTTATTCCCATAAATGGCCGTCATTTTACGCAAATAAATACTAAAAACAAACAACCATCTGGTATAAATAATAATAATAATAATAATAATAATAATAATAATAATAATCTGTACGGAAAATCTGAAAAAGAAATTGAATCTCTCCTTAACACGGTTCGAATATTTAGAAAAAAGATATAAGAATGGAATTTGGACTATTTAAATGTGCAATGTTAGCCATGAAGAAAGGTAAAACAACTAAATATGAAGGTATGACATTTGAAAATGGAAAAAGTATAAGATCGATTGAAGAAAACTATAAGTACTTGGGTATACTCAAAGCGGATGATATCCTACACAACCAGGTTAAAAAGCAAACCAGCTCCGAATATATAAAACGAGTACGTAAAGTTCTAAAATCAAAGCTGAATGGGGGTAACACCATAAAGGCCATAAACACCTGGGCTGTGCCAGTAATAAGATATACAGCAGGAATCATCAACTGGACCCAGGCTGATTTGGAGGCCCTAGATCGGAAAACACGAAAGCAGATGACAATCAACCATGCCTTGCATCCTCGTAGTGATGTTGACCGACTATATCTGTCTTGTGAAATATTGGAGGAAGAGGATTACTACAAATAAAGCAAACGGTAGAGGAGGAAACAAGAGGATTGACTGATTATATAAGGCTGAACAAAGAGAAAATGCTTGTTGAAGTTTGCAGGGAAGGCATACTGAAAACAAATACATCCAAAAAAGAGTATAAGCATTCGGTGTTAAAAGCGTCTGGAAACTTGGACAAATAAACCCTTGCATGGACAGCACCACAGAGAGACTGAAAATAAAACTGACCAAATGAACTGGCAATGGCTTCAGAAGGGTACCATCAAGAAAGAAACTGAAGGCCTAATCTTTGCAGCTCAAGAACAAGCTTTACAAACTAATGTTATGAGAGCAAAGATCCAGAAGACTACGAATAACAGAAAATGCAGACTATGCAAGGAACGAGATGAAACTGTTGATCATCTATCCAGTGGATGCACAAAAATTGCCCAAACGGATTACGAGCAAAGACATGATCGTGTGGCAAAGCTGATCCACTGGAATTTATGTAAGAAATATGGGTTTCAAGTGGTAAATAATTACTATGACCATCAAACAGAAAAAGTTATTGAAAATGAACGTGCTAAAATATTATGGGACTTTCGTATCCAGACTGATCGGCATTTGAAACACAATACACCAGACATAACAGTCATCGAACAGCATAAAACCTGGTTCATAGACGTTGCCATAACAGCTGATCAAAATATTGAGGACAAAGAAATGGAAAAAATCAATAAATATAGAGATTTGGTAATTGAAATCAACAGATTGTGGCAAAAACCTGGGAAAGTCATCCCAATTGTTATTGGCGCCCTGGGATCCATCACAAAGAACTTAAAAAACCACTTAAAATTACTTAATATTAGTGAAATATCAACTGCTGACCTTCAGAAAACTGCTTTGCTGGGAACATCGTATATACTACAACGATATTTGCATGATTCATAGGCTCCTGGGTGGAACTTGAATCATTCAGAATTTCCAGACAACATATGTAACTTTTATTGTTGACTGTGTATACTTTAATGTTTATGATGATAATAATAATAGGTAACAACAACAGGGAATAACCCACCAAATAAGCCGCTATGTTGCCCCCCAACAGGCCAAAGGCCCAAAATGGGGTTATTTAAGATACAAGTAAAAGGGAAGTAACGTAATTAAAAAAAAAAGGAACAATAAAAAAAACAGAAAAACACAATTTTATGTATACAGATTAACAGAAATATAACAATAATAATTACAAAGATAAAAATTCAATAATACTAATAATTCAATTCAATTCAATTCAATTCAGTTCATGTATTGTGTTCACACAGCTAATTCAAGCCAATACGGAACTACAATATCGAGCTAAGAGAATGAGAGTTACAAGATAAACAATAAATACAACCATAATCACAAAGGCCGGATAATAACATGACAAGGAAAATTAATTAAATAAATCACTGACATCAGAATTCTCATTGTATAGTTTTTAAATTCTGAACATTGTATCCCGATGAAATTCTTCTCCGAGTTTAATACGAGGCCAAGGCTTCAACACGGGCTTCCTTGTAGTATGAGACGGTACTTGGATGAAAGTGGACTCGAGAAGGTTCAGAGCATCCATCTTCCCTACTAAAACATTCTTAAGAAAGGCAAGATCGGTCTTCATTCTAATGTCTGAGAGTGCACACAGATCTGAAGGTACATCAAAATTCGGGAATTTCCGCTTCAGAAACCGGAGAAAAACATTTTGTACCCTATCCAGTTTACAAGACTGCATATTTGAACCCCCATTCTATAAAACAGAACAGTAGGACAAAATGGGTCAAACTAGACTCCGATAGAGCCGAATGAATGTAGAAGGCCACCGAAAATCGGCTCCATTGCGCATAATGGTACCAAGAGCTCTGTAAGCGTAAGCCTTCAGACAAACAGTCCATGGGAATTATAGGAAAGTGTGCTATCAACGATTATGCCAAGATCACAGACACAGAGCTTGGAAACTTGCACATTTCCACAAACAGACTAGGAGAACTCGATAAAATTGGTCTTTTTGTCACATTTGGTTGCATTAATTGCAAGATCATTCTGCTCACACTAATGACATATACTATAAACTTCCTCCTGAAGCAGGTGAGCATTAAGACAATTATTATGTTACCAAAAAGTTTCACATCATCTGCATACATCAATATATGGGAGTTTCTTATCACCTCGGGGAGATCAGCAGTGAGGATAACAAATAATAAAGGCCCTAGGACAGAACCCTGTGGAACACCACAGTGAGTCCTATAGGGCAATGATGAATGATGTCGTATAGATACAACAAACTGTCGATCCAACAGGAAAGAGCACATTATCTGAAGGAATCCATCAACAATCCCATACGCACGCAATTTTTTAATTAGTAACTCATGATTGACAGAGTCCAACACCTTTTGCATATCAAAGTAGACCCGTTCAAGTTGCTGGCAGTGGTCAAGAGCATCATGAGCATGAGTGGTGAGAGATACAAGATTGCTCACAACGGAACGTCGGGGAATGAAACCATGTTAACACACAGGAACATGAGGAAGGACATGTTGTAGAAGATATTTATGAATGATGTTGTCAAAGACTTTGGCAGTGGGTGGAAGGATAGAGATCGGCCTATAGCTAGCAATGTCAGTCCGTTTGGGAGAACCACCCTTAAAGGCAGGAACCACAGCCGCATTCTTCCTTATTTTAGGATAGTGGCCTGCTTTTAGACACAAATTAAAGAAGTGCCTAAGAGGAATAATTATGGCATCTCGAAGGCCTTTGAGAATAAAGGAAGGAACCTCTGTCGGAGAATTGCAAGGCTTGGCCCGTAATCTATTAATGCCGTAGGCAACATCTCTATCAGTGAACTCTGTTAAGATGAGGTTATCAATAGGGGGACAATAGGTAGACAGTTCTCTAAGAATGTGTTGAAAGAAGTAGATACAGTTTCACTGAAATGCTGGGCAAAACAGTTACTAATATCCAATCTATCTGTAATAGTAAGACCAGCAGAGGTAGTGATAGTAGTTATAGCATGTCGACCCTTTCTTTTGGAATAGTAGTAAATCTGGTTATTTTTCTTATTACAGGAGTTATCCGTACATTCGCTACATGGTCTTACGCCGCAAATATAAAAATAATTCTGATAATGGATAGGTCATAGCGTAGCCACTGTATATGTAAACAATAACAAAGACCCCAAGAATCAAATTTATTAAAGAAAAGCTGATGGATTATTTAAACAGGATGCCTCAGATGTTAAAATGTTACAATACAGATGTTAAATGCGTTTAAATAAATAATAAATGAAAATAGGAAAGAAAAAAAAATTCCAGTCTGGGATCGCGACGCTCTAAGCAATTAAGTCACTGTTGACTGTAATGTAGGCTCCTGGCTTAATTTTTCATTTATCACTTAAATTTAATGTCATATTCACCCGAAAGCACGACAATAATGAAAATATGTTGTATAAATTTTATAGCCAACGCCATCACCAAATAATTAATTCAGTAAATTAATATTAGAAAATAAATTTTAAAAAAGACTCCCCCCCTCCAAATACAAAAATAAAAACTATTAAATTCTGATAAAAAACCCAGAATTTTTATAAATTCGGGGTGTCTCTAATAAATTATAAAAAATCAGATAAAAATTAAGGTTTATTTCTGGGATATGTCCTCATTTGTGCTATTACTCTAGGAGTTTTGACCGGTGGGGTTTTTGTAGGATCCTACTTCAAACAAATCAAAATCAAGCAGATCGCGACCGTGATGCTTCACTGCAGGGCAGATACGAAACAGTTGCTATGAATGAGTTGTTCATTTGGGTGTCTTTGAAGGATGCTTCTCTGCAGTGCATGCAGTGCTGGCAGTTCCTAAAGGTCAACTTTGCCAAAATTTTTGTGGGGAGATAAACCCAAAATTGGAATGAACCCCTCCCCCACGCAGTTCCTACACAGCCAGAAGTACACTGAATAGCCAATTTATTAGAGACACCTCTTACGGAAAATGGATTGGCCTCCCAGTGACACCCAAACAAAGGAACAGGGCAAAGCGGTGTATAAAAGGGATACATTGGACCACAAGTTGCAGTCAGCAGCAGAAGTGGACTGAACATGGGTAAATCCAGGGATTTGACAGACTTTGAACAAGGCATGATTGTTGGAGCTCGACGGTTGCAGTCGAGCATTTCGCAAACCGCAAACCTTCTCGGGTTTTCCCATACAAAAGTGTCAAGGGTATTCCGTGAATGGCAGTTATGCCAAAAACAACCTCCACCAAACAACTCCGGACGAAACAGGGCCGTGGATGAATGAGGCCAATAGTGACTGGCACGAATCACCCGCAGCAACAGGACGGGAACAGCCCAACACGCTATTAGCGGGGTGTCTCTAATAAATTGGCAGTTCAGTGTATCCACAAAAAAATAGTTTCAGAACATCTTTTACAGGGGCCAAATCTATAAAAGGACAGATAGACAGACAGAACTTGGATTTAGTAATACAAATTTCAATTTAACGAATTCCTGGGGACTGAGAAAAAAAATTTGTTAAACTGAAATTTCATTAAAGGGAAATTTCCATTAAAAATTTTCAAATAAGGTATATGTACAGTCCTCATCCGATAAGTTAAACCTCGACCTTGAAGGTAAGAAATTTATTCTCTTGCCTCCCATTTTAGCATAGAATAAATTTCTTCCCTTCAAGGTCGAGGTTTAACTTATCGGATGAGGACTGTACTGTATCATCATAAGCTTAAGAAACTATTGTGTTTAAATTAATAAATATCAACAATTAAACTTTTACAAATGTAATTTTATGGCATGATTCATTACATAATACCAAGGCCTTCTAGAAACTACCAAGAGAGCCGTGTTAATTCTTGAAGCCAATAACCATCTTCATAGTTTCCATCTTGAATTTGAACAGTCAGTGTTTTTTTGTTTGTTGGAAACAATGAAGGATGGATTGTTGCTCGGACCTTAATGACCAGGTGACTTTTTGAGTGCCCTGGCCTGTCTGTCGTTGGCCTCGATAAAACTGTATAGGCTTAGCATTGAAATTGAAATAGGAAAAACTCATAATACATGTTAGTAGCTTTTAAAGAAATTTGTAATTTCTGATTGTAACAATTTAGAAGAAATTTGCTTTTCAATAAAATTTTCAATACTATTTACAATGTCCAGAATTTCAGGACAGGTTCAAGGCTGTGGATTGGAATGAAACAATGGCATTAGCGTGTCCCCTTTTATAACGGATCGCTCTTATAAGCAGAATTTATGGCTATTATAAGCAACATGTTCTTTTATCCAGAGTTTTTATATGCTGCCTTGTTAAGTGAGGTACTGCCAATGTTAGCGGGACTAACTATTACATTCGTCAAAGTGAAGGAAATTTTGTATTAAAATAGATGCGGCCAGGACTGAGAAATTAAATTCGCTAAACTGAGGTTCAACTGTAGTGGATTATTCTTCTTAATTTATTTATTTATTAAAAGAAACAGTTCAAAAACTTACATCATAAATTAAAAAATCCATAAAAATAAAAATATAATCAAAATGGACTAAACGAATCACTGCTAGACAAAAGTTACGGTAACTTAAAATATCATTGTAAAAAATCTTAGATAAATAAATAAAAATAAAGCTAGAATTGAAATCTATCTTCTCACGAGAGGGAGTTTTGAAACTATCTTCCAGACAGAAACAAATATGAAGGCAACTTAAATCCTTATAAGGAAACTATTGGAGAGGTAAGGGAAACCATTAAGTTATAAAAACCAATAAGAAACCTCATTTTAAATGATTAAGTATAGCATCTATTGAGAAAACATATCCAATCAAAGAGAAAAAACTAAATTAAAATCAAAGGCTGTACAAATGATTAGAATTAAGCAAGGAATCCGAAATAACAATTACCATAACGTACTCCTACATAATCACATGTACGGAATGAATTGTCTATAACAATTACCATCAAGATTAAAATATATTTTAATGTTTATAAGTACCTATATAATAAACACTAACCTGTATAGTGAAATTTCAATAAGAAAGGTTCAGCAGTTTTAATATTATTATGCTTTTTATTAAAAACCCTTCTTTTCATTACAGTGAAATCAGGGATCACATTCTCAATAAACGTATTTAAAATAAACTGAAAATTAATTAATCATGCATGTATTAAATAAAGAGAGAAATCTTAGATAAGATTGCACGACTGATAAAACTCCAAGAAAACCTTTCAATAACTCACAAGAACTGCATTACATATACGGAAATTATCAAAAAAAAAAAGAAAAAAAAAAAAGATAACAATGTTGATAAGAAAAATAAAAAGGGGAAGGAGGGAAAGACTACCGATTTATTAGTACACTAATAATAAAGAAAAGGTTGCTAAAATATTAAATAATATCTCTATGAGCATTATTAAAAGAAATTTCATAGTTATGACCATCATATAAGAAACATGGATGTGCACTAAAGTATATGTAAATCTGTGAATGTTTTATATTAATTTTTTAAAGAAAATAATATATTTTTAAATTCATTAATTTCCTAGAGAACTTTATTGCTTTTATAAGCAATACATTAACCTACAATAATAAAATGGACAGAACACAGACATTAAAAGTGATATTTTTATTTTATTTAATATCTTGTTTGACCTCCACGTAACAAAAATTACCACAATACCGGTACCTTTCTGGGAATACTTTCGACAAGGTTCTGATAAACAGATTCCTGGTATTTGTGTCCATTCTTGCTGGAAAAACCTAGCCGTGAATTTTGGACACGACTCCCTGGCCCTCACACGATGTTCCAACTCATCCCTTAAATGTTTGATTAGAATAAGGTCCAGGCACTGTGCAGCCATGGAAGGAAACTGACATTCATGTCTGTGTGCCAATGCCTGGTGCATTATCATCCTGAAAGTAACTATCGTCATTACTAAAAAGTTCTCAAGGATAAGAACAACCTGATTGTCCAAAATACAGTATCTTTGTAGAATTCAAACTTCAAAGTGCCTTATTAACACAAACAAAACAATTTGTAAAAAAAAAAAAAAAAAAAAAATACATCGCAGAAAGCCTGCTCTCCTCAACCCCAAACCTCCATTTCCATTCCCCCCTAAGAAATGGGTCTCCATATCCTTCCTTGGCTCCCATTTCTTCCAGCTAACTAATTTCCTTTCTTCACTTGGCCTCCGTATCTTCGTCCAATCTTCCACCGTTTCCATACCAATACCAACAGCTATTCCCGTTCCGGTGTATATCGGCTAGACTGCGGAGTTTGTGACTAGTTTTATATAGGACTTTCATCCCGTAGCTACGCTGTCTGTTGTTTTAAGGAACATGTGACATGCAGTCCACAAGAAAGACGACAAATCCCATTATGCAAACCATCTTGCCATCTCTAGACATGCACCGAAGAAATGCGAAGAAGTGATGTCCATTCTCCACCTTCGTAATGACCCTTTCAAGACCGCAACTCTGGAATCCATAGAGATTTTCAAAGCCAAAAACTTGTCTCTGACCTCCTCCTCAACTGTCAAACAGATTTCGACATTTTTTTTTCATTTTCTTTTTATGCTGAATGAGATAAAAGTAGTTCTCCAGGTATTTGCCAGACCCAAGCTAGTCCATCTGACTGAAATAGCGTGTAGCATGATTTATCACTCCATAACAGTTTTCCATGCCTCTTTATCCCACTATACCCATTTGGTGCACCACTGAAGTAGGGACTACATGTTAATCTGGATAATAAGGATAATAACGAAAACCCACGTTTGATTCTCGGTTTTGAATGTTTTAGTACAAATATGTGTTCCACCCGATTCCTAGAACTCTGAATTCAAAGAGTCAGCTGACAAACGATGGCTTTCGTGTACAGTGTATTAACCTTCTTAGCATTTTGGAGTCACAATCATCGAGTTTGGTGGAAACACTTCCAGTTGACCACTTGTGCTTCCACCTCAATATGGTATTATCAGTAACTGTTGATTTGGGATGGCCCAATTTCTCTCACAGACAGACCTGCAATATGGCGCACTATTATCACAGTTTCTTCAAACTCTGTTAGTTCCCTTTGTGTAGCCATTTCACTAGAATACGATTCCACTGACTTGTGAGGACTGTACCAGGCATTTTATAATGGTTATTGACACATGCCTTCTCATTAGTCATTCTTACTTTGTTTCTGGGGTTTATCCGGTGATTTTTTCTAAGTGGTGTATACTTAAATTTTAAATACTTTATTCTTTGTAACATGGATTATATAAATAAATTCCAGCATCATTTATGTGAAAAATCTTAACAAGAGTACCAGGGGCACTCTAACAGTTGTAGCCTGGAATTCTGCACGCATTCCAAAAAATTTGTTTTACTTTCTTCAAGTACTTCACTCAAATCGTCACATGGTCGCGTGCCACATTGCACTATTTTCTCGTTGCACAAATCTAAAGCTCGTGCACTGGCCGACAGATGTAAAACACAATGGAACTGAATCAGCAGGCATGGCATGCTATGATTTTCTATGATTATGCCAAGGTTTAGAAATGTTGGATTCTTTGGAAACCTTGCAACAAACATTTCCTGACAGACCTCCAAGTAAAGCCACAGTTCGTTTTGGTAGTGTGACTTTAAAAGCAAAAGACGGTCACTTAAAGACAGCCCTCGTAGTGGATGGCTAGCCAATGCAATTAGGCTAGAAAACATACATTTGTATCGGATATGACAATCGGGTAACTTTTCCCAGATTGAGACAAGCCTGGGCATCAGATCACCAGCGGTTAAAACAATCTTTTCTGCAACTCAAGAAGGTTTCATCACAATGAATCCCTTGTTAGGTGACCCAAAAGCAGAAAACAGCTGTGCAGCGATGCCAAGAAATGATCCAAAGGTTCAACAATGAGACATCAAAACGTGTCGACAACATCTGCATAGGTGATGTAACATGGTTCTATCATTACGACTTCGAAACTAAGGAATAATCCAAACAGTGTCTCTCCCAAGCACCACCACAGAATGCAAACATCTCGGAGTGATGGGAAGGTAATGGTGGAAACTTTCTTCTGTTCCACTGGCCACATGTGCACTGTTGTGCTTAAAAACAAGAAGACGGTTACAGCAGATTGGTATGTGACAACCGCGTATCAAAGTCCTAGAAAAATGGAAGGAGAAGCGTCTGAAGACCGGAATAAAAGGTTTGTTATGCCATCATGACAACGCTCCAGTGCATGCTGCCGTCAAGACAATTGATTTTTTTCTGTGAAAATTGGGTCAATATGTTGATGCCTATTCTCCAAATTGGCACCTTGTGACTTTTTTGTTCCCCACAATCAAAAGGAAGCTCAGGGGGTTCCATTTCGACAGTGATAATGATTTCATAACAGCGTACAACGACCATATTTTGGATCACTGCTCAGGAATAAAAACTAAGGCATGTGAGACTGATTCAGGAGGATGAAACTTTGTATAGAAGTCGAGGGAGAGTGCTTCGAAAAGTGGTAAAAGAATGGTCTTCATAAGATGCGTGCAGCGTTCCAGGCTAAAAACTTTTAGAGTGCCCCTCACAATTAAGGTTTAAAAGAGTACTCTTGGTGAGTGCTTACAGAAGAAAGTAAATACCATATTTTTTGGAATATGCTGGAAAAATAAAAGTTAAAAAATCATTACTACATATTATATAGTTCTAAATATTATTTAATATAAAAACATTATTCTGTCCATCATCATTCGCTTTCCCTCACTACATGAGCGAAGTGAGGGCAACATCTAGTTATTGAATATTCCTATAATAAATGCAATGAAAATATGATTTTTACAAAAAAATTGGAGAGGGGGAGAGTGTATTATATCCTGAAAATAAGTTTTTTATATAGTTTATTTCTTTTTAATTTCATTAATTTAATTATAGTTTAGCAGAAGGGATTTTTGGTGATTATTTTTTCAAGGTTGAAAAAAACAGAAAAAGAGAATATGCGGGGAAAAAATATTTTTAAAAAGGAAAATTAATTCCAGCTTGAAGATACTTTAATTACTTTTTTCAAAGTGGCACAGCCATTTTATATTATAACCACAGGTATAGAAGAAAGTTTAATTTTGAATTTATTTACAAGTGTTTTAAATTGTAATGTTCTAATTTAATTATATAAACAACCATTGAATGAAACACTTACTTTAAAAGTGGAATTAAGTAAACTTAACTGGGCTATAAAAATCTATTTAACTTTATTTTAAAGTTTTGATCACATTTATAAATTTTACTTGTCACCATCTTTAAAGATTACATTTACTAGAAGTAGCGGAAAAGTCCACAAAACGTGGGGGGGGGAATGTCAAATGAAGAAAATTTCATTGAAGGGAGTAGCTTGTGGCAGAGAAGAAATGATCAAGCTGCACTGCCTCTCTGAATGTCCAGGGAGATTCTCTGGCAGAGAAACTCCATGGGACCTTGTGTCCTGGTAGTGATGGGAAGTCTAAAACCGGGATCCTTTAGGAAAGAGAGGGCATTAGAGCCCCAGGAGCCGATGGGGAAATAATAAAATTGTTAAGCAAGTCCGCGTACTTTGATGTTTTCTTGCTTTCGACAAGGTTTGCTGTGAAATGGGCCTCCCTTGAACTTCCGTCTAGGTAGGAGCAGGCAAGGGTATCCACGCAGGTCATGCCCTATAGTAGCATTTTCCCTGACTTCCAGGCAGAGAGGGTCACTCCGTCAGGGCATCTGCCATTGCTTCGGGACAGACTGTTGGGTTCCAGTGATGATGGAATGCCTGCGGTGGTGAGGGCACGGTGTATCGTGTCATTTAGACAACTATGATGGCTTCTACGACCAAAACTGCCACAGCTGAGGGGGTGGAGGGCTGGTTTGTCACTGGTTGCACCGCAGCAGCAAGGGTGTGGAAAACATAGGCGAGTGCCTAAGCAGAGGCCGACAGCAATACGGATAGAGTTGTCATCAAGGAAAGTACCCAAGGCAGAGGAGGGCAGGGGATGTAGCGAACTCCCAGATTCACTGGTGATAATGGCATGTAGGCGAGCAGTTGAATACAATGCTTTTAAATTCAAGCTAATATTTGTAAACCCAACGTAATTTGTTA
The DNA here is from genome assembly GCA_023313115.1 of Rhysida immarginata. NCBI lineage: Eukaryota > Metazoa > Arthropoda > Chilopoda > Scolopendromorpha > Scolopendridae > Rhysida > Rhysida immarginata. The sequence goes on along the minus strand of JAHWFO010045024.1, from coordinate 557,258 downwards.
TGACACCATTAGAATTCAATGTAAACTTTTGGTATACATGCATTATTATTTCGTTAACATTACTGAATGAATTAAATTTTTGAGATGACTATTATTGCAGAGATTGAAAAAAGTCAGCTTTCAACATCTATGGAACAATCGGAATAAGTAATCATCTCCAACACTAAAGACTCCACATCCCCTCTAAAGTGGAACTTTCCACTGTCAAAAACACAGTGTCATAAATGTTATCATTGAAAAAAAAAAATGTTCAAAACCATTTATATCAGTTACAAATAAAAATATATTGAAGTTGTTTTTATGAATATTTAAAACTTACGATATTAATAATTGTGGTTATGCTTAATTTGTTGACTTTACATAACATTATACCAAACATCCATAATTGCCCTATAACACATCTATTCCCATTGAGTACAAGCTTTGATTACTGTTCTCTGTTGATTATTTTCAAGATAAAAAATATACGATAGTCATAGACAACATTTAAATACCAGTAGGAGATTACAGTGAACCTGAACTCTCTGAATTAATTTATATAATGAATATCAGCGGATAAAAGTACGGTCGAGTCAAAATGACCTGCAAATTAAAGTGTCTATAGGATATCTAGGCATTCTATTAAAATTCATGCAATGCTTAGCTTATTTCATACTTTGTCAAAAAAGTCATAATGGTGTTCTATATTACCCGTAATTTTTGGAATATGTAGGATAGATAAAATAAAAGTTAAAAAAAATCATCCTTACATACTATAAAATATAAATGTTCTAAATAAACATATTATAAAACATAAATAATAATCCTTTAATAAAACCAATGAAAATATGAATTATTTTTTTAA